>CAUYUJ010019405.1:263329-342480 GCA_963575745.1 Prorocentrum cordatum | reverse complement strand
ACCCACTACGCACGCGCGCGCGGAGCCACAGGTCCGCTACGACACGCGTCCGCGGATAGAGAAAATCAGCGCCATGGTAAGGGATGGGTGGGAGGGGTAGGACGTCAGATATGACGCGAGCGCACCTAGCTTGTCCTCCTCCCCCTCCTCCTCCTCCCCTGCGCGTGGCCGGCCTCTGGTGGCTTCCTCCGCCAACCCTCCACCCGCCGTCTGCCGGCGAGCCCCGCGGCCCACCCCCGCCGGCCTCCGCGGGCCGCCCGCCGCCCCCGTGCCGAGGGCGAAGGGGGCGCGCCCTGCGACCCGCCGACAGCGGGGCCCCCGCGAGCCGCCCTGCCGCCGCCGACCTGCCGCCGCCGACCTCCGGCTGACTGCCTACCAGACCGCCCCAGCCCAACCCGAAGACCCGAACGTGACCCGAGTTTCGGGTGGCGCGGGGGGGGGGAGGTTGGGGTTCCACGTGTTTTGCCAAAATGTTCCCCGACCCCCCCCCCGTGCCGAGGGCGCGGGGGCGCGCCCTGCGACCCGTCGAGAGCGGGGCCCCCGTGGGCCGACCTGCCGCCGCCGACCTGCCGCCGCCGACCTCCGGTGGCCTCATCCGCCGACCCCTGGGGAGAACAACTTGTCGTGTTGGGACGCGCAAAGGCATACCAGTACTAGATGTTATCCTTGGAGGCGCGCGTCCGACCCGAAGCTATCGTAGACCCATCCTGTAGCTGATCGTTCCCGAGCGGTGTGGCCAGAGAGCGCCCGCCACGACGCGTGCACTATAGGATTTCTCAGTGCGCGCGTCGCCCCTGGGGGGCGGGCGACGCACACATAGCATCCAGACCACCCCAACCCAACCCGAAGACTTATGATGTTCCAACCTACCTTAGCCTTGATCACCAGAAAGAATTGCGAGCACCAAAACAGCAACCAAAAACTCAAGGGTTTTCACGTGTCGGGCCCTGGGAGACACTCGGCCGACTCTCTTTCGACACTTGTCCGGGTGCTCGAAATTATTTCTGGGATGTGGTCCGTAAGTACGATGGGAGCAACATAACCGAAGACCCGAATTTGACCCGAATTTCGGGTGGGGAGGGTACGGGTTCCATGTGTTTTTTCAATGTTCCCCGACCCCCCCTCCACTGGAAATGGAGGGCAAATTGAGGCCTTCGGGTTGGGTTGGGGTGGTTTGGGGGGTGGTGACCGGTGGCCTCCTCCGCCGACCCTTGGGGAGAACAACTTGTCGTGTTGGGAGAAAGGGGTTGGGAGTCTGAATGGCATGAGCAGTAGAATTAGGTCGGGCATGTCCTCCTACAGGCGGATCTTGGGCGAAAGATCAAAGAGTAGTCAAAGCATACTCCCCAAAAAACAAGCATTGTCAAAAAATCGTGCCCTGACTAGTTTGCTGACTATTTGGGAATTTTCCTCCTGTAGAAGGACAGGCCCGCCTGCACACTAGTATCCGGATGCAAAGAAGGATACCTTCGGCCGCCCACGGGCGAGGAGATCCTCATTTCTCCCAGCCCCATCCTCCCGATCTGATAAAATTGGCTTCCTGAACCCTCCGAACGCCGTCTGGCGGCGAGCCTCAGGGATCGTCTGACCCGGGTCAGCAGGAAACCAAAAAACTGCAGTGCAGGACAAAAAACTGCAACGCAGGTCTTCGCAAACCCGGGCCAGCCAGTATGCGCGGCCGCCTCGCGGCCACGAGCGGCTCGCTAACCCGGGTCAGAGAAATGGGGTCCTCGCAGAATCCTGCAGGATCCGGTGCCCTGGCTGACCCCCGTTTGCATTGACACCCGTCTCTTGAGCCCCGATGAGCCCCTCGGCCGCCCCCCTCCGCCAGCCTCCGCGGGCCATCCGCCGCCCCCTGCCGGGGACGGGGCGGGGGGGGGTCCCTGCGACCCTCTCGGAGCGCCCCCGCTCGGGAGCGCCCCCCGGTCGGGGGCGCCTTGTGCGCGGCCTGGCCGCTCCACGGCCACGCACCTCGCCACGCGAGTGCCCTCCCTCCCTCTCTCCTCCCTCGCGGCCGCTTTCGCCTGTCTTTCCCTCCTCCTGCCGCCGGTCAATGTGCGCTTTGCGTTGCCTGGACCACCTACGCGCGCGTGGGAACTGCCTCTGCCGCGCTGCGACGACAGCAATGTGCGCGGCCCGGGGGCGCGGAGAGGCCAAAGAACGCACTGAAATCAGAAGAAGGGGCCATGAACTCCGGAGGGAGCAGCACGGCCCCAGCCATGACATCCACCCCCCCGCCAGTCTTCCCCCCGCTGCTGGCCGCCCCCGACCCGTGGGCTGCATATGCCGGAGCGCCAGGCCTCGTTGACGTTCTTGTCGTTGTAGCGCACCGCGCGCTGGTCCTGCGTCTTCGTCAGGAAGTCGTTGTTCAAGCCGCGGTGCTCGTAGTCGTGCACCTGCGGCTCGGAAGAGGTGGTTCAGACCAGAGGAAGGTAGAGGGCGGGGGAGGCAAAGGGAGCGGGAGAGGAAGCTGCACGGGGGGGGCGGGGAGAAAGAGGGGGAGAGGAGGATTGGAGAGAGGAGGGGAGAGGAGGGGGGATAGGAGGAGGAGGAGGAGGAGGAGGAGGAGAAGAGGAGGAGGAGGAGGGGGAGGAGGGGGGCGAGGAGGAGGGGGGAGAAGGAGGGGGGAGAAGAAGGGGGGGAGAGGAGGGGGAAGGAAGGGGAGAGGAGGAGGATGCAAGAGGAGGGGAAGAGGAGCAGGGGAAGAGGAGCAGGGAGGAGAGGAGGGGGGAGAAGAGGAGGAGGGGGGAGAGGAGGATTGGGGAGAGGAGAATTGGGGAGAGGGGGAGGGGAGAAGAGGGGAGGGGAGGTAGGTGGCTGGGGGGGAGCAGAAACAGCAGCCGCAGAGAGCGCAGGGCCGCGGGACAGGGGGGCCGAGGGAGGAAAAGGGCCAGAGGCACGTACAGTCGGGGCGTTGACCTAAGGAACCCTAAATAAGGAACGAGGCCCCTTTTTTCCATAAGTTAACCTCCGGTTTCCTGTCGAAAACCTTAGGAAATGCTGAGGCAAGCTGTGAAACACTGGACCGAGGAGCCCCTCCCCAACGAAAAGGGTTCCTTCTTCAGGGCCCCGACTGTAGGGGAGGTGGAGGAGGAGGAGGAGGAGGAGGAGGAGAAGGAGGACGACGCCGACGACGCCGGCGACGAGGAGGAGGAGGAAGAGGAGGAGGAGGAGGAGGAGGAGGAGGAGGAGAAGGAGAAGGAAGAAGAGGAGAAGGAGGAGCAAGGGATGGGCCAGGATGGTCTCGATGGGTCTCAAGAGGCTTTCAAGATGCTTCCCGGAGAGCCCTGGGGACCCCCAGAATGACTTCCGTCCTCGATAGATGACACACGTCGGCACGCATCATCGAATCGATCGACTCGTGCACAACACTGCGGCCAGTGTTCCCCCAAATGGATCCGCAACGGCCGAGGGAACACACTCTGCTTTTCGCCTGAGACTGCCCCACAGCTTCTTACAAAGATGGTGGGAGGTTGGAGTTCCACATGCGGTTCTCTCTCTCTCTCTCTCTCGCTCGCTTGAGACCTTCTTACGAACTACGCCGAGAAATTAGTTACCCTGTGACGTGCCCTGGGTGGATGGGGGGGGGGGGGGGGGGGAGGGGGGGGGGGGGGAAAACAAACAGGGCTGGATACTGATACGCCTGCGGAGGGCAGGGGTGCATGGCCGCACGAGAGCCCACAGCTGGAGAGAGACGCGCGGCCGCGTACAGTCAACGCGTATCACAAGCATGCAAGATGATGATGCAAGGGCCTTGGAGGGCCATGTCAACACTTCTCGAGCGGGGCGCGGCCAGCGACAGATGGGCCGAAGGATGGGCCAGAGCGGAACAGCGGTGCGTAACCTTGGAAAGCCGCTCATCCTTCCTGTGCGCTTTGACTGTATGCACCCAGCTCTTGGCCAGGCTGGCAACGCCACGTGGTCGATTCTGACACGCTGGGACCTTGAAGTCTTACCCGACTACCTGCCAGACCACCCCAACCTCACGCCAAGACCCAACCTTGGGGGGGCATACGGACTCCACATGTGTTTTTACAATGTTCCCCAACGCCCCCCCCAAATGGGAATGGTGCGCCGCCAGAATATGAACACATTCACTGCTGCTGGGTCGTGTTCCGAGGACTCGGGGAGTGGCGGATGTGGATAGCTGCCCGCCGACGCGGGCGGGCAGACATCCACATCCACCGCTCCTCGAGATCCCAGGGCACGACTCCGAAGCGGTGGATGTGGACATAATTCGTGCACCACCCTAACCTCACCCCAAGACCCAACCTTGGGGTGGGGCGTACGGGCTCCACGTGTGCTTTTCCGTGTTCCCCCGCGCCCCCCAATGGGTTCCACATATGTTTTTCAACGGACCCCGCCGCCGCTGACCCCTTGGTGCAGCAGCCGCCGCGGGCCCGCCGGCGGGGCCGGCCGCGCCACGCGCTCGGGGCGTGACCAGTCCCCCTGAGCGGCTCGCTCCTTCCGCCCCCTCTTTCGGTCGCTTCCTCCGCTTTTCCCCTCCCTCCTGCGTGGTGGCACAGTTCGCTGCGACGGCATCCCCGTTCAGGCCATGCCGCCAGCGCGGACGACCCCTGCCTCGCCGCCGACGACAAAAGCGTTTTCCAGTGGAGGGCAACTGGGGGCATCCGGGCTGCGTCGGGGTGGTCTGGTGGGTGGCGGAGGCGCACCTCTCGCGACTACGCGCAAGAGTGACCCTGGGCAAGAGTGACTTCTGGTGCGCGGCTTCCTGGGGGGCCGCGGGGGGAGCAAACCCGAGCGCGCAGGACGCTGCCATCGCAACTGCGCTCGGCGATCGGGGCACCCCGACGGGCTCGCACCAAAGGTCACCCCGGCGAAAAGTCACTCTCACGTCCGGTCGACTCTCCGCCCGCTCGCTGCCGACCTCCTGCCGGCCTCCGCCCTCGAGGCGAGGGCGCCCGCGGGGCCCTCCGCGGCGCCCCGCCCCCCCCGACGGCGGCGAAGGGGCCCGCCGACCCCCCCCCCCTCCTCGAGGGGAGGTCCCTTCGGCAGCGCCTCGCTCGGGCGCGTGGCCTAAGCGACCCCTAGCATTAGGTCGGGCCTGTCCCCCTACAGGCGGATTTGGGAAGAGACATCTGAAAAATCCAGAAATTTTCAGAAATATGAAGGGGCCCTGGGACACACAAAAAAATACACACAAATAACAGGAGTCCCCATGGTTTCCTGTATTGTCTGGGTTATTGTCTTCCCCACCACTTCCCATATTTTCCCATATTTTCCTGGGAGTCGACGATTACTTGTGTCTGTGTGTTTTTCCCCCATCCTGAAAACAATCGGAAAAGTAGAAAACGAGTTGAAACATCGTCTCCATATATATATATATATATATATAAAAAAAAAAATGTTTGAATATCCCTCCTGTAGAGGGGCATGCCCGACTTAACCCTGGCAAACCATCCCCTCCCGTGACGTCGCCCTCGCATTACGTGCGCCTCGGGGCGAGGCGAAGGGGACCTCACCGAAGGGGATGGTTTGCTGGGGGTCGGTTCGGCCGCCCGGCGTTTGCACGGCAGGCCTCACGCCGCGAGGGCGTCGGCGACGGCTCCGTGCACCGGTTGAAACGCTCAACGCTCAGCGGCCGCGGCTTTCCGACGGCGCAGGTCGATCGAACTCGGCCACTTTCAGGCCACGCTCAAGCCGGAGCGCCCGCGCTGGGGCCGCCGCCGCGTCGATGCGGCGCGAAGCTGCGGACTCCAGCTTCGCGGCGAGATCTCCCACCCAGGACCCCCGATACCGTGCTTGCGTCAATGCGGAGCCCCTGGAAATCCCGGCCCTTTCCACGGGGCCGGCCGCTCATCCCGAGCCGCCTTCCGACGGCCTGGGGCCCAGAGGCCGCAACGACGGAAAGGCCTTCCGTCGTGCTCTTTCTCTTGCAGCGTGAGGAGGTACACTCGACCAGGACAGTTAGGATGCGCGGTAAGCATGCAAGGGCCTTGGAACGCCATGTTGACGTTTTCCGTGCAGAGCGCAGCAGAATGCCGAAGGATGCCGAATACCGAAGGGGCAAGGATGCAAGGGTAGCCTTGGAAAGTTGCCACATCCTTACTATCATGGTTGACTGTAGGTCTGGCTGTGCAACGCGAGGAGAGAGAGGTCTGGCTTTCGGGTCGTGACTCGGGCCTCCAGTGGCCGCTCTGGGCGATCCGGGCCCGCCCCCAAGAACGCCCTCGGCGTGGCGCAGCTGCCAGAAAAAGCATCGGGCAGCTGGAAGAGCCTCCGAGGAGAAACAGAACGCTGCGAGCCACGCGCTTGAAGTCCGATCAACGTCAAAAAAGCCTCCGAGAAGCTGCGACAACGCCCGAAGACCATCGACGTCGTCCTCGTCGTCGTCGTCGTCGTCGTCATCGTCGTCGTCGTCGTCGTCGTCGTCGTCGTCGTCGTCGTCGTCGTCGTCGTCGTCGTCGTCGTCGTCGTCGTCGTCGTCGTCGTCGTCGTCGTCGTCGTCGTCGTCGTCGTCGTCGCGAAAACGCCCGAAGACCACCGACGTCCGGAGCCGAGCCACCCCCGCGGCGCGCGCGCGCGCCGCGGCAGCGATCAGGCAGGCCAGGGTCACGAGCGGCACGCCCTTCTCCAGGGAGTCCTCGAGCGCAGGGCGGAGCAGCGAGGAGGAGCGAGGAAGAGCGAGGAGCAGCAGCAGCAGGAGGAGCGAGGAGGAAGAGGAGGAGGAGGAGGAAGAGGAGGAGAAGAAGGGGGAGGAGGAGGAGGAGGAGGAGGAGGAGGAGGAGGAGGAGGAGGAGGAGGAGGAGGAGGAGGAGGAGGAGGAGGAGGAGGAGGAGGAGGAGGAAGAGGGGGGAGGTAATCAGAGAAGACAGCGGCCTGAGGCTGATCGTGGGCCGGCTGGCCCTCAGCCTCGAGGTCGGAGGCACCGTCGCCTCCCGCCTCGGAGGCCGACTCGAACTCCTCCCCCGCCCCGGAAGAAGAGGCGCGCTCCAAGGGCGTCTGCCGAGGGGAGGTCGGACTCGATCAAACCAAACGCTCCCAGCACGAGGGCCCTCGGGGACGCGGGCGCGGGTCCCACGCTTCGCTCTCCCGCACCGCTGGCCCCTTGGGCCCCCTCCGCGCTGGGACTGGAAATGCAAGCCAGACGCAAACGAACGCCCTGGGGAACTCCTTCGGGAGGGTCCAGGGCGGGATGTTCAGACCTTTGGAGGCCGAAAAATTGGCACCAACACCAACACAGGGGGCTGCCTCCACAGGGGGAAGATGATCCTAGATTGCGGTGTTGGTGGTAATATTTCGGTCACCTTGGAAGCCAGAATATCACCACCATCACCGAGGTCGGGATCTTCTTCCCTCGATGGAGGCACCCCGCCGATATTGGTGTTGGTGTCAACCTCTAGGCCTGCGAACCTGGCTTGTACGACGGCCGGCGGCGTTCCTTCAACCTGCGCAGCTCCTGACTCAAGCCAGAGGTCGCGTGAGTGCGTGCGCCCAGGGAAGGACGCCCCACAAGCACAACAAACATTTGGGGCCAAACCTTCCTCCCCGCCCGACCTCGCCATTTTTCCATCGGCGGCGAGGCGGAGGCGATCCGCACCAGCGAAAGGGCGAATCGGGGGCACCGCTAGGCAAAGTGTCCAGCGTGCAAGAGAGCGAGGGGGAGAGGATGCCTCTTGTCTGTTTGTTCCCTACCTAGGCTCTGCCTAGAAGGGTTCTTACTCTCTTTGCTTAAAGGGCCGGGCAATGCTAACCGCCCCGGGCGGTTCCCCCAGTCCCCGCCCCGCGGTTCCCCCAGTCCCCTGGGAGCTTTAGCCTTAGCTTTAGCTTTAGCTTAGCTTTAGCTTTAGCTTTAGCTTAGCTTTAGCTTAGTTTTAGCTTAGTGTTAGCTTAGCTTTAGCTTAGCTTTAGCTTAGCTTCAGCTTAGTGGTAGCTTAGCTTTAGCTTAGCTTCAGTTTAGCTTTAGCTTAGCTTTAGCTTAGTGTTAGCTTAGCCTTAGCTTAGCTTTAGCTTAGCTTTAGCTTAGATTTAGCCTAGATTTAACTTAGCTTTAGCTTAGCTTGAGCTTAGATTTCGCTTAGCTTTAGCTGAGCTTTAGCTTAGCTTTAGCTTAGCTTTAGCTTAGCTTTAGCTTAGCTTCAGCTTAGTGTTAGCTTAGCTTTAGCTTAGTGTTAGATTAGCTTTAGCGTAGCTTTAGCTTAGCTTTAGCTTAGCTTTAGCTTAGCTTCAGCTTAGCTTTCGTTTAGCATTAGCTTAGCTTTAGCTTAGCTTTAGCTTAGCTTTAGCTTAGCTTTAGCTTAGCTTTAGTTTAGCTTCAGCTTAGCTTTAGCTTGGATTTAGCTTAGTGATAGCTTAGTCGTAGCTTAGCTTTAGCTTAGCTTTAGCTTAGCTTCAGCTTAGCTTTAGCTTAGCTTTAGCTTAGCTTTAGCTTAGCTTTAGTTTAGCGTTAGCTTAGCTCTACTGTTACTACTAATGCTGCTTTCCTAGGGGCTCCAACTCCTAGGTAGGGTCGCACTGGGATAATTTCTTTCTTAACCTCGCCGTCGCACGCGGTTGCAAGAGGGGGGGACCGTCAAAGATGTACCCAACACTCCCCGGGAGGGGCCCCCGAGGCTCCAGAGGGCGCGGCGGCAGGCCAGGGGGGGAGAACGGGCTTGGCCGGGCGGGAGGCCTCCTCCGCCTCTCGCTGGCTGGCGTAGGCCTCACTCTAGTCAGCATGGTCAGTCGCCCTACCCCATCCCCAACCAAAGCGTGCAACACCCCACCTCCACCTGGCGGCCCCGCGGGCCAGCTCGACAGGGCCACACCGACGCCGACAGTCAGTCCCACGCACTCCGTGCAGCTTGGCTCCTCGCTTGACAAGCTCGTCGGCCGCATCGTTCCCTCTCGTCCTCCAGAGGGCGGTAGCATCGTTCTGCACATCTGCTCAGCTGCCATGGGCGTTCGTCTTGTGGCCCTCGAGACTGCTCGGCTCGAACGGCGTCCAGCACCTGGACCACACGTGAGCCCTGGGGGTCCCGACGCCCGAGCACCCTCCAAGGCCTGCCCACAGAGTAGCAGCCGTGCCTGCGCAGTCGACGTGCGGCTGGAAGGGAGGCACGACCACTCGGCATAGCATGCCGACCGCAAGCAAATCTCCACACCTCGAGCCGTCTGATATGGCGCTGCTTCGACTGGCACGGGTCCGTACGCCGCGGCCTGCAAGTGGCCGACACAGACACGCCTCACCACCGACAAGCCAGCACGTGGAAGCAGCTGGGATCCCCGAGAAGTCGCTCCTCAAAGAGCAGGCGAGGGTCAGGGAACATCCCTCGCGCAAAACATCCCCCAGCTTCGAAAGACCAAGCGTTTGCCTTGCATGCCCTCTGCATGAGGCCCTGTGAAACTCGATCCTTCCTGAGCACAGCTTGCGCGTCGCAATCATTAACACCTGTGCCAGTTGGACCCGTCGGGGTCGCCACAGAGGGGGCAGCAGGGACTCTCGCACAGGCCGCGTTTGCACAAGAGGACCAGGGACCACCACACTCCCGACAGAAGGGCCCTCAAGGCCCGCTGCTGGTGCAACGACCGGTTGGTGGAGGCCCCCTGGAGCAGACAGCCGAGGCCGGACCCAAAAAGAGGAAGAATTCCAGGGGCAGGACTGCGCAGCAAGGGCCTGCCTGTCAGACTCACGCGGAAGAGGGAAGAGGGAGGGAGGGGGGAGGAGGGAGGATGAGCCCGAAGGGAGGAAGGAGGGAGGAGGGAGGGGGGAGGAGGGAGGAGGGAGGAAGGAGGGAGGAGGGAGGAGGAAAAGAGGGAGGGGGGAGGAGGGAGAGGGAGGAGGGAGGAGGGAGCCCGAAGGAGGGAGGAGGGAGGAGGAAGGAGGGAGGGGGGAGGAGGGAGGGAGGAGGGAGGGAGGGAGGAGGGACGAGGGAGGAGGGAGGATGAGCCTGAAGCTGCTCCCAGGACGGCCCACGGGCAGGCCCCTACCCCCGACGACAACGACGACGACGACGACCACCACCACCACCACGACGACGGCCACCGCGACGACGACGACGACGACGACGACGACGACGACGACGACGACGACGACGACGACGACGACGACGACGGCCGCGGCCATGGCCACGACAACCACGTCCACGGCCACGGCCACGGCGACGGCACCTACGGCGGCGGCGGCGCGGCGGTGGCGGCGGCGGTGGCGGCGGCGCCCGCCGCGTGGCGACGGCGGCGACGACCCGCGGCCCAACCCGCAGCGGGCGCGCGCGCGTCCTCGCCAAAGAAGGCCCTCGCGGTGACCTCGGCAAGGCCGCCAAGGTCCAGGAGCGCGTGCATGACGTGCAGGACGCTGGAGGATCTTTTCTCACCCGCCGCAGAGACAAGTAGTCATCTACAAGTCGAACGCCTGAGGTGATTCGACCACGGAGCTGGCGGGCGTGCAGAGACAAGCTGAAACGCCAGCAGCAACAGGAAGGAGGAGACGTACAGGACGCTGGGAAGGAACGCGACGGTGCCAGATCAGGCTTCCGCAGAAAACTCTGAAGCCCCGCACTCGAGCGATCCGGGGCGGAAAAAGCCCGGGGCGAGGTCGGGCGCGGCTGCAGCGGCAGCTGGGTGTGCGGAGCCTTCCTGCAGCGGGCGGTCTTCAGATGCTTCAGGGTCTGGCTGAGGCTCTTGTGATTTCTTTTTGCATGGGATCGTGCAAGAGGTCTCGAAAGGAACTAGATAAGAGCACTGGGGAGCTGCAGGGGGAGTCCAAGAGCTAGAGGCAAGGACGAAGAGGAGGATGAGGAGGAGGGGGAGGAGGAGTAGGAGTAGGAGTCAAGCTAGCCAGCTCGAGCGAGTCAAGCATGGCATGCCCAGTCCCACCCGCCCTCCCACAACAAAAGAAGCAAAGCTGGCACAACTGGGGGCCGAAGTCACACCGGCCAGCCGGTTTGGTACAGCTGATGCGGCCGCGATGGCGGTTGCCGACGGGAACTGGCGAGCGCGTGTTGAATGCCGCGCACGCATTGCCAGACGAGTCGAGAATGGCCCGGTACACCGCAGGAAGCCAGAGGTGGCCGGAGGAAGCCCGACGGTCTGACAGGACACCCCAAAGCATTTTTGTGAAAAAGCATTGGGTTTTTGATGTTTTTATGTTGAAATGCTTGCAAACACACGGTGTTCGGTAGGATTCTGACATGAACGCGCGAGTGTGCTCTTTGTGGTATTTTTTGCACAGGATTCGCGGCCTGGGTGCATGACAGAGCATCGCGAGTGCACCGCGCGATGACGTGAAATCGCTGGATTTGACCGAATTCTTAAGATTCCTATGGTTTTCCTATGATTTCAGCAAGAGAGCCCGGGCGGGAAATTTGTACAATTTTTGTGAAAAAAACATTGGGTGTTTGATGTTTTTATGTTGAAATGCTTGCAAACACACGGTGTTCGGTAGGATTCTGACATGAACGCGCGCGTGTGCTCTTTGTGGTATTTTTTGCAATGGATTATCGCCGTGGACGACAGGACGTCCATGTCGAGAGGAAAAAATAAGAAACATGTTGATTTTGTATTGTTTTTTACAAGTTAGGATGGGACCCCCCGGATGCGGCCCCTAATGGCCGGCCTGAGGGGGGAGTAGGAGTATATTCTAATAAGGAATAAGGATAGGAGTAGGAGGAGGAGGAGGAGGAGGAGGAGGACAAGGAGGACAAGGAGAGGGCGGAGGAGGAGAGGAGGAGGAGTAGGAGGAGAAGCAGGAGGAGGAGGAGGAGGGGGAGGAGAAGGAGGAGGAGGAGGAGAAGGAGGAGGAGGAGAAGAAGCGGCGGGCTGTCGCCACCGCCCGCAGCGCACACAGGCGCCCGAATCACACCTCACCTCCTACCTTGCCTCCTCCTTTTTACGCTGGACAAACTTAAGCTTGTAGGCTGGAGCGTCCTGCTGGTGCAAAATTAAACTTAGCGCAGTGACGAACAATGATTTGTGAATTGAGCGGCAGGCCTGGGCGGTTCGGGAAGGGCAACAGTTACAAGAACAGCAGAGAGCCCAGAGAGGGCGCAGAGTAACAGTACCTGCCGCTGAGGATGGGGGGGCGAAGACGGACAACATAACCAGTACTTACCTCCTCCTCCTCCTTCTCCTCCTCCTCCTCTTTGCCCCGAAGCGTCCTCCCCACCCGTCCTCCGCCTCTCCTCCTGGAGCGTCGTGCGCCCACCGTTCTTGGTTGTTCTCCCTATGTGTCTCGTCGTTCGTCGTCCGTTGTCGTCGTCTCGTTAGTTGCCCGTTTGTGGTTGCTCGTTGCTGGGGTGGATGCGACGCGCGTCATATTCCCCCTTTTGATGGGGCTGCGTGCGGGCAGATGAAAGGAGGGGGCCGTCTCTCGGGCGCAGCAGAGGCAGGGTGGGGGGGGCTGGGACACGAGCATCGTGCAGTGCGCATGCGCGCATTACATGAAAAAAACACTCTCTTTATCTGTCTCTCTCTCTCTCTCTCTCTCTCTCTATATATACATGCATACATATATTATGTATCGATATACATATGTATGTACATGTATGGATATATACGTATCTATATATATATATATATGTATATATACATATCTCTCGTTCTGTCTCTCTCTCTCTCTCTCTCTCGCTTTTTTCTCTCTCTCTCTCTCTCTCTCTCTCTCTCTCGCTCTCTCTCTCCCCCCACACACCTTGCGTGTGTATAACCTTCTCCTCGGCCGCCTTCTGGACGGCCGTCCACGAGCGGCCGAAGAGGCCCGGTCGCACGGCGAGGAGTATGCCGACGACGTCAAGATGGAGGAGGTGGCCCTGCGAAAGTGGTGATGTGGAGGATATCAGGCAGGATTCGAGCAGGGGGTCGACTGCAGAATTGATGTGCCCGAAGCTGGATTGTTCCGTCGACTCTGCTCATTTTCTTACGAAAAAACATATATATATATATATATATATATATATATATATAACATATATATATATATATATAACAAGAATAAATGCCGTTGCGCAGATATACGGAGCACCCTGTGTATGTTTCGCAGAGTCGGCGGGAAAACCAATTCTGGGGCAGATCAATTCTGCAGTCGATCTCCCACTCGAAGGGTCTCGGGCAGGCAGGATCTCACACGTGCGCAGAGGTTACTCTGCACATGTGCATTGTGCTGTCATCCGCTGCCCTCTGCCACCACCTTTTCCTCGTTGGCGTGCTGGCAGCTACTCCTTTCGTTAGCCTGCCGCGCTCTTGCCGCGGGCCCAGCTGACGCCTCACGTCCTGGAGCGTTTGCGGCTTGCCCAAGAAAGGAGGAGAAGTAGGAGGAGGAGGAGGAGACGTTCGATTCACTGTTCACCGTCACTCCATACATCTCTCTCCCATCCCTTCCCATCTACCTTCTGCTCCTTTAGCGAACGCTCCGCCCAGGGCACCGATCGTTCCCAAAGCGCGAAGAGCGCCGATTCGCGGCTATCCTTGCAGCGTGCGAGCGGTTATGGTACTGGTGTGCGTCGTCGTAGCCACACTCGAGCTTCGTCAGGAATCGCACGACCTTGCTCCTTGGCCGAGCGCATACCAATCAAGCCGAACGTGATGCCAGCGCGTGGACCCAAAACAAATCGCAGAGCAGACGTATCGTAGAGGCAGCACCCTGACATTGAAGCAAATGCGTGCATAGGTGGGCAACTCTGAGGCAACGTAAAAGGAATGATACAAGGACACTATGAGGTCACGCGCGATCTTATTCCATCCGGCTTGATCGCCGCTGCCTGTTGCTGCCTGTTGCTGGTTGATGGCAGCTGCGTTGAAAATGAAGTGGAACTTCTAGGGAGTGCAACGCATTTTGCGCGATGTATGCAGTGCGACGTATGAGGTGCAAAGTATGGGGTACGATCTATGGCATGCAACCTGCGGGGTTCACCTTACGGTGGAAAACTGAAGGGGGTTTCACCTTTGGGGTGCAACGGATGGAGAACAACGTATGATAGCACACCCGAAATTGTCATGGAAAAGTGGGCACGATGCCCAACAGCAAACGTTGCCCAAACCGACAGTGGCCGCTTTGGCACAAGCGACATTTCGACTCAAATGGGCAACATCCGCCGCGACACCGACAGAGGGTCCTGATGAACACGGACAAGAACTGCTGCCGGTTTTTGACTCCAACATTTTCCGTACCCATCTCGGTGGTACCCGGTATGGGGCGCAATCCATGGGGCGTGGTCTAACTAATGAAGCACATGGAATGAAAAATGCGGGTGGACTCTGCCCTGCTGGGTGGGACGCTGTGTGCGGGGAGGGGACCCCATGCGCGATCACCAGAGGGGACCCCGCAGAGGGCAGAAAATCCCCCCCCCCATAATAAGCACCCCGACAAGCGAAGCCGCTTAGCAAACACACCCACGGAAGGAATGCAAAAAAGAACAGGGCTGTTTAGTGAACGCCCAGGGCCGTTTAGTAAAAGCGAATTGTCGGGGTCTGGGTGGTGTCCTTCCCTTGAAAGCTTGCCACTGATGCGAGGCCGTATCCACCACCTGGGAACCGACGTGTAGCCCGGGAGCCATACATGTCTATATATATATATATATATACAAGATTTTACCGGCTCGCTTCGCTTCGCCTTTAAAATCTTGGTCGCATGGCGCCTGGAAAGCTCGCTGCGACCAACTGTGGGGCTTGTTTGGCCTGCTATGTGTCGTGGGCCTCATGGGGGCTCGTGGGGCTCGCGGGGCTTGAAGGGTCATAGTGGTTGCTCGGTGGCCGCGGCTCACGGACGTCATGGGGCTCATGGAGCGTGAGCTCGTGGGGCCCGTAGGGCTCGTAGGGCTCATGGGGCTCACAGGGCCCATGAGGTCGGAGGGCTCGCGATCGACTCGTGGGGCGTGGGTGGGGCGCAAGCGTTCGTGGGCACACAGGGCTCACGGTGCGCGTAGTTTGTGTGGTTCAGAGGGGTCATGGGGCTCACTGGTTTCGCCATGCGCGTGGGGCCTACGGGGTTCCAGGGGTCAATGGGCTTGTGGGACTCGCTGGGTTGGTTGGGGAATAGGGGTCGGACGCCTAAGGGGCGTGTAGGGGTCATGGGCTCCTGGGGCGCATGGGGAGCGTAGGGCTCGTAGGGCTCGTGACCTCGTGGGGCTCTTCGGCCTCGCGGGGCTCGCGCGGTTCGCGCGGCCATTGAGCTCGGATGACTCGTCGGGCTCGCAGCGCTCACCGGGATGATGGGTTTGTAGGGCGCCCAGGGCTCGTGGGCTCTCTGGGCTCGTAGGTCCGTAGGGCTCGTAGGGCTCGTGGGGCTTGTACGCTCGTAGGGCTTGTGGGGCTCGTAGGGCTCGCAGGGCCCGTAGGCCCGTAGGGCTCGTGAGTTCGTGGGCCTGTACAGCTCGTAGAGCCCGTAGGTCCGTAGGGCTCGTGGGGCCCGTAGCCCCGTAAGGCTCGTCGGCTTGTAGGCTTGTAGGGCTCGTGAGCTCGTATGCCCGTGAGGCTCGTAGGGCTCGTATGCTCGCAGGGCTCGTGGGGCTTGTGGGCCCGTGGGTCTCGTGGGGCTGACGGGGTTCGTGGGGCTTGTAGGTGTTCGGGTTCTCAGGGCTGAGAGGGCTCATATGGTTGGTAGGGGCTGTAGGGGTAATTGGGGTCGTAGGGCTCGTAGGGCGTACAGGGCAATGGAGGGCTCATGGAGCTCGGAGGGGATATAGGGCACCGCGGGGCTCGTAGATCTCATAGGGCGGATGGGGGTCGCCGGGGCATGAGCCGCCACAGGGGTCGTAGGGCTCATGAGGTCGACAGGGCTCATGTGGCTGGTAGGGGTCATAGGGTAATTGAGGTCGTAGGGCTGGTAGGGTTCACGAGGCTTGTAGGCATTAGGGCTCGCAGGACTCATAGGGATCGCAGAACACATAGGGCACTTCCCTCGTAGGGCTCGTAGGGAAAAGAGAGGTCGCAGGGGTCCCGGGGGTCATAGGGATGTCGGGGCTCATATGGGGTCTTGAGTGTCATAGGGCTCGTAGGGCTCATAAGGCTGAAGGGGTTGATAGGCCTGTAGGTCTCATGGGGGACGACAACGGCGGCGACGAAGACGACGACGGCGACAATGAAGACGAGGACGAGGGGCCGTAGAGCTCATTGAGCTCATATGGCTCTTGGGGCTTATATGGCTCATAGAGCCTTCAAGCTGGAAGGGCTCTGAGGGGGCAGAGGGCAGGAGCCTATGTACGGGGCAGCGTGCGATCGGAGATAGAAAGTGTCGGCTCCTGGACCGAAGCCAAAACATCGGCGACGTAGATGTCCCCCTGGGTGGCGGCGTTGAAGAAAAAATCATGCGGAGCATGGTAGCGGAAAGCAATGAATATGGCATGTCGGGGCCTTCGTGGGGCTCCTTATGGGGCTCTTTTGGGCTATCTGGCGGCTCTCCGGGGTTGTCCCGAGGTCCCCCGGGGTGGCGGCGTTGGAGACAGAAACAGTGCGGAGCATGTTAGCGGAAATCAAATAATATGGCATGTCGGGGCCTTCGTGGGGCTCCTTTTGGGACTCTGTTGGGCTGTCTGGCGGCTCTCTGGAATTGTCCCGGGATCCTCTTGGGCCGTCCTGGGGGGATTCGGCCATTTTGGGACATTCTTGGGCGCCTCTTGGGGCCTTCTTGGGGCTCTCTTGGACGCCTTTTGGGGCTTTTGGGGCTGTCTTGGAGCTCTCTTGGGCCGTCTTGGAGCTCTTATAGATATATACTCATATTCAAAGATGGCTATGTATAATCTCTCTCTATATATATATATATATATATATATATATATATATATATATGGCCCCCGGGAAGCCCGAACGTGTCCATGTCCACCGCCCGTGGAGGTCCTGGAATATCACCCCCCCAGGCGGTGGTTATGGTAGAAGAGGAGAACACGCCATAAACATAAACTTTTGGCGCCCCGCGCGCATTTCCTGGATCTGCGCTGGACCCCGCCCCGGGGCGGCGCCGGAGGCGCCGCACGGGGGGCCCATGCGCCGATCCAAGGAATCCGCGCGGAGCGCAAGCAGCTTCTGTTCACAGCGTTGTTTTTCTAGCGCTTCTTCTCCCTCGAGCCTCGGAACTGACCACCGGGGCCCGGCGCCCGCCGCCGGGACCACCTGGGCGTGCCCCGCGGGTCCTCGCAGCAAGGCCGCGGGCCTCTGGCCCCCGTGCCCCGCCGCCTGCCGGCGCGCCACGCGGCCCTCGGGAGAGCCTCGCGTAGGAGGTGCCCCATGTGCCCTCGGTCGCGGCGGCGACGCTGGGCCTTGCCCGGGTGCCCGTCTCGGCGGCGTTCTCATGGTTTCTGGGCGTTTTTTCCACCCTGGGCATGCGTTCCAGCGGCTGCGCCTCGCCGAGAGCGTTCTGGGGGTGCCCGGATCGTCCGGAACGGCCGCCGGAGGCCCGAGTTGGACCAACAAAACCAAATTCGGTGGCGCGCCCAGGGGGGGGGAGTGAGAAGGAGAAGGCCTCCTCAGAAGGCGGCGTGACTTCTCAGAAGCCCTCGCGCCTTCTGAAAGGTTTTCTGCATCCCCGGGGAAGGTTCAGAAAACTTCTCACAAGGCCAAGGGACTTCCGAGCCTTCTGAAAAGGCCACCCCTTCTCACTTCCCCACAGGCTCGCCGCCGACCGTCGGTCGGAAGAAGTACGTAAAAACATGAAGTAGGAAGGCGGCTAGAGTATATCGGGGCCAAACCCTCCCAGGAAACCACGTAACACAGCAACAGCGTGTCGATTCTTGAAGTAGGAAGGCGCTTGAAATAGACTTGGATCTGGGAATCCAGAAATACCTACTTTCAACCACCGACGGGTAGGGGGAAGCGTCCACCGACCCGCCAGGTTAATCCACGGGTGGCACTCTGTGGGTGGGACCCTCCAGTGGGCGGGACCCTGTGGCGTAGGACCCTGTCAGACGGGAGGGCGGTGATTTCGAAATTTGGAAGGCTTTGGCTGGTCTAAGTGCGCGTAGTAGCCGAAGCGATATCGATCAGGTTGGCAAAGCGATGGTGACGATGGCGATAATTATGATGATTGTGATGACGGTGATGATTTCTCCTGTCGCGACTAAGCCGATGGCGAACATAAAGCAACCCACTGCTTAGGCCTCCATGGTGCCAAAGTGTGTGATAATTGCAACCACCCATCACATGCCGTGGCGGGCCGCTCAAGTTCAGGATCATGGCGGCCCCACAAACACGAGAAGCCAACCCACCAGACATATAACATTGCACTCGACCTCCCGAGGGGATGCATCAGTGGAGAAGTCACTCACCCGTACTGGACGGAGCGCGCCGTAAGCGTCTCGTAGCAGTGACAAGGCACCGTGAGCTGATCAAAGAAATGAGCGAGCCAGCAACTGCGAGCGATATTTCCGTTAGGAAAAAGATATCACATGATACCGCATGTGATGGCACATTCACGCAACCGCGTGCACATGTTACAGCAAAGCCGAAACCCAGCAAGGAGACCACAGTACAAGCAAGCATTCGCTGACAATGAATTAGAAATTCAAGAACCACCGATGGCAAAAAACACGCTCGCATCAGAACTCCCGCACTAAATGCAGGAACCCGCGACGATAAAAGACACCGTGGTTAAATGTGAAGACACAAGAATACCACGCACAAGAAATAGATTGGAGAGATCGCCCGCTTGAGCACGCAAAGTGTGGTCCCGCGCGAATGCTATTCGCGCCTTGCTTTTCAGAGGTACCGAGCGCACCGACCAAATTAATCACGGACATGAAACAAAAAATAAAGAATGTGACAGCAAACTTGGACCCAAGACAATGTGGTCTAGCATACGATGTGGAACAATGTACATGGTGCAATGTACATGGTGCAACGTACGTGGTGCAATCTACGTGGTGCAGTCTACAGGACTCGGAAAATAGCACTCACTCATGCCACATTCACCGGTCAACGCATCACCCTCCCCCAAAAGTTCGAAGTTGGCAGTGGGTCTGATGAGCTGCACTTCGACCGCAGTCTCCTCCGCGCGTGCCAACTTTGAATTTGGGGGAACGGGGGTGTGTCCATTCATTGCTTCCCTCTGCCGTATGTGGTGCAATCCACGTGGTGCACTCTATGTGGTGCAATGAATTTTTGTTCGCAGCGATTCGTCAACTCCACTGTTCGCGCAACCATCCCACCCACCCACCCACACGCAATCTGGTTTGAAAAGCCTATCCGGCTGCGGTTGCGATGAGTACTTGGCGTTAGCGATTGCATCTCTGCGGCCGCGCTAGCTCGCGCATGCTTGCGCGCGCAGTGGCCAGATAGTCTGGCGCGACCGACGCGGCCGCTGTGGCGCTGACTGCTGGGCACTTCCCACCGGGCATTTCAATGCGAGTCGGCGACTTGGGCAGGCGCGGTAGCATGGCAACGCCGACATCGGTAGACACGATGATGGTCGTAGCGATGCTGGCGACGATGATGACAACGACGACAGCAAGGCCAGTGACGGCGCCGATGCTGTCACGCCGACAACGGTGACGGCGTCCACGCGTCGGTGATGAAGGTTCTGGCAGGACTTCGACATGCGCGCGCGGCCGACGCGCGAGTGGCCTGCATGGGATTATTTGACACGGATCGTGCCCCCCCCAGCACGCGCGCAAGAGCGCTCGAATGATTTCGGCATGCGGTGCAAGAGGCCCGTTTGGTCGAATGCAAGGACAATGCGGGAAAAAAACAATGGTTTCCCCTGAATCTTCGCAGAAGCGCGGGCGCAGGCATTTTTGACAACGTATGTTGAAAACCTGATGTCTTTACATGTTGTCGGGGCTGCCGATTTTGAAATCCCTGCAAAGGCTAAGGTTGTTTGAAAGATTTCCGCATGCGCGCGCGACGACGCGCGCGTGTTCACTTCGTCTTTTTTTGTGCAAGGGATTGTTGCGACAGCACGCATGATGAAAAAACAATGGCTTTCTTAAGAATTCGCAAGAGCGTGGACGCAGGCTTGTTTGGGAAATCCTTGTTGCGAAACCAATTGTCATTCATATGTTTTCGGGGCACTCGATTTGGAGATTTCTCCGAAATCTAGAAAGTTGTTGGAAGAGTTCGGCATGCGCTCGCGACGACGCGCGCGTTTACACGTCGTCCGTTTTTTTTTTGCGAGGGGTTCTCGAAAACTCATGGCTTTGATAAACGAGTGCGCGCGCATAGCGTTTTTTGCAGAAAATGGAGGGGCAGGCGATACCAGCCTGCCTGGGATGGTTTGAACACATAGCTAAGATGGACGATGGGGCAGAATCACATGTAAATTGCGATACACGAAGGGAGCCCGTTGAGTCTGGGGGGCGAGGGGGGTAGAGTCTATTTTTAAATAAAAAATCTACATGGTTAAATCTAGATGGCGACGGGCGGCGACGAGGCGGCGACGGCTGCCACAAGGAGGCGGAACTGGCTATCAGGCACAGGCGACGAGGCGGCGGGGGCGACGATGCGGAGACGGCGGCCTCATGGCGGCCAGAGCGGCCCGCACGGCGGCGGGCGGCGACGGGCGGCGACGAGGCTGCGACGAGGCGGCGACGAGGCGGCCACAAGGCGGCTGATGCGGTCCGCAGGCCCAGTTCCTTGGACATCCCCAGACTTAGTGGAAGCACTGTGTGGGGAAGGCGGCGAGGCGGCGGGCGACGACGAGGCGGCGACGGCAGCCACACGGCGGCCACACGGCGGCCCGCAGGCCCAGGCGACGGCCGGCGACGGGCGGCGACGAGGCGGCGGGCGGCGGCCACATGGCGGCCAGAGCGGCCCACAGGACAGTTCCTTAGCGGACAAGGGAGAAACCCTAAGTGCGAGCACCATTTGGGGAACAATCAGAATACTCTGGATGAATACTGCTCTTGGTGCCCTGTAATGTTGGGATGATGTAGGCGAGCCCCTCCTAAAATTCAGACCGCGTGTGCCCTGGCGTGCGGAAATGGTGGTCCAGGGAGGCCCCTGACGACCCGGGGCAACAGTGGACTTGCAATTTGTGAGCCATGCAAACTAACACACACACACACACACACACACACACACCTCGCGCACCCGAAAAGGCTCGAACAAGTGCCTGATTTGGCGACGTCATCTGCCTCCTCGTCATCTTTCTCATCTCCATCCTCCTCGTTCTGCTCGTCCTCATCCTCATCCTCTATACCTTCTCCTTGTGAATAATTCCTCTCTGTCGCACCCCCAGACGTGTCAGTAGGGCGAACTGGGAAGCTCGAAATTCACAACGGGCTCGCGGATGGAGGGCAAGTCGTTCTCAAAATGTGATTCTCGCCTGAGCGCCGCACACATTCGTCATAAAATTTCGCAACAATTTCATTGATGGAGGGCGGTTCATTTTCAAAATGTGGCTCTCGTACTAACGACGCGCATAGCTGCTTTAAACGTTCGCAGCAATTTCATACATGGAGGGCGCCTCATTTCCAAAACGTGGCACTCGAATAAGCGCAGACCACTTTCCTTTTGACATTGTGTCGCAGATTCACAGATGGAGGGCGGCTCCTTTTTAAGATGTGGTTTTCGCCCTAGCGCCGCGCACATTCGTCTGAAAAGTTTGCAGCTGCTCTAAGATTCGTAAGGCTGAAGTTCCAGGAATGGTGTGCTGGTACGGTCTAGGCGTGTCATGACGCAACAACCCCATTGATTCGCGGAGTTGAGCTCCCAGGAATGGTGCTCTGGTACGAATCACGATTGTCAGGGCGCAACAGTCACGATGATTTGCGGCGTTAAGATCACAGGAATACCGGTCTGGCGTGAGCTTGGATTCTCAGGCGGTTCCCTGTCGGCAGGGCACGTCCCGCAATGAAAATGTGTTCTTGCAGGCGCCAAGAGGGACTTGGGGAGGTTATTGCAACATTGTCGATGCGTCTTGGGTTTACACTGATCCTCATCCGTCTCCTCTTCCTCCTCATCATCCCTCCGCTTCCCTCATCATTCTCCTCTTCCCTCCTCCCTCCTCCCTCCTCCCTCCTCCCTCCTCTTCCTTCCGTCCTCCGTCCTCCTCCTCCTCGTCGACTATATCTGGCAATACGCAGGCGTGCTCGTGCCATCTTCTTGTGCATATCTGGGGCGGATAGATTCCGCCCCCCCTTACAGCATCTACACCTGCGTAGTCACGCCTCCCTCACGCCATCCTCATGTGCACTCGCGGATGGGCCGTGGAAGGAAAACCCCTGTCCGAAGTTGTATACTGTGTTGCAGCTGCTTCAGTTGCATTGCACGCTGATGCTCGCAGGACATGTGATGTATCGCTGCTCGCACTTTGTGCGCATCATCATCATCATCATCATCATCATCATCATCATCATCATCATCATCATCATCATCATCATCATCATCATCATCACAGCATCACCATCATCAGCAGCATCATCATCAGCATCACCATCAGCATCATCAGCAGCAGCACCATCAGCATCATCAGCATCATCAGCATCATCAGCATTATCACCACCACCACCATCGTCATCATCATCATCATCATCAACATCATCATCATCAGCATCATCATCAGCATTACCATCATAATCATCAGCAGCAGCATCATCAGCATCAGCGTCATCATCAGTTACATCATCATCAGCAGCACGATCATCAATCGTCATGATCAGCATCATCATCATCAGCAGCAGCAGCATCATCAGCATCATCAGCATCATCATCGTCGTCACCATCATCCTGAACATCGTCAACGTCCTCCTCCCCTCCTCCTCCTTCCCCCTTCGTGTGCCCTCCCCCTCCTCCTCTTCCTCCTCCTCCTCATCATCAGCATAATCATCATCACCATCAGCCTCACCTCATCATCAGCATACTGATCGCCAACACCATCGTCGACATCACCATTAACGTCATCACCAGTATGATAATCATCAGCATCATCATTAGCATCATCATCATCAGCAGCAGCAGCAGCATCGCCATCGTCATCGTCATCGTCATCAGCATCGCCATCAGCATCGTCAATATCATCGTCATCGTCGTCATTATTAGCATCATCAGCAGCAGCATCATCATGATCATCATCATCAGCAGCAGCATCATCATCATCAGCAGCATCGTTGTCATGATCAGCAGCACCATCATCAATCATCATCATCATCATCATCATCATCATCATCATCATCATCATCATCATCATCATCATCATCATCATCATCATCATCATCATCATCATCATCATTAGCATCATCATCATCATCATCATCAGCATCATCATCAGCATCATCGCCATCGTCATCGTCATCGTCATCAGCATCACCATCAGCATCGTCAATCTCATCGTCATCGTCGTCATCATCGTCGTCATCGTCAGCAACAGCATCAGCAGAAAGATCATCATCAGCATCATTTCCTTCACCAACATCATCAACATCATTCGCATCATCATTGTCAGCGCCATCATCATATTCACAATCAGCATCATCAGCATCAGCAGCAGCAGCACCACCAGCACCATCACAATCATCATCCTCATCCTCATCCTCATGCTCATCCTCATCCTCATCCTCATCTTCATCCTTTCCTGCTTATCCAATTCTCCACCTCCTCTCCTCCTCATCCTCCACCTCCTCCCGTCCCTCCTCCTCCTCCTTCTTCTCCTCCCCCTCCTCCTCTTGCTTCTCTTCCTCCTCCTCAGCCTCCTTCAGGGGGGGTAGTCTCCTGTCCAGTCCGCAGCGCTCCACCAACTGGCACTTGTCGAAGAGGTGCAAGCCGAGGGTGCTCAGCGGCTTATTCCCTGCAGGGGACTTGTCGCGATAGCTGCCGGAGCCGCCGCCGTCTTTCTTTCCGCCAGCGTCCGCCGGCCTTCCGCAGGCTTCCGCCGAAGGCCTGATTCGGGTGTTACTAGAAGTGTCCCTGGCCCAAGATGCCCCCAGGATTCTCGGGGTGGCCCAGAGGGCCTCCAGAGCACCCCTAACGAGGCCCAGAGGGCCCCAGGGGCCCAAAAATGAAGCGAAAAGCTACGGGTACCTTGGGCCAGGGGCACTGCTAGCAACACCCGACTGATGCGCCGAAGGCGAGATGCGCCGAGGGCGAAGCCTTCTGGGCAACCCCATCCTCCCCGATTCCTGCCGGGACGCGTCCCAGCAGGAGTGCAGTCGACCCGCAGAAGAAGGACGCACGAGAAGGACGCAAGGGCCTCGGAAGGCCATGCCGACACTTCGCAGGCGGGGCGCGGTAGCAAAAGCGCCCAAGGATGGACCGAGGAGGCGAGGATGCAAAGATACCCTTGGGAAGTCTGCCCTTCCTTTCTACGCGGGTGGACTGTTCGGCGGCAACTCATGGGAGAATCCCATACCATCTTGTCGGTTCTTGCGAATCGAGGCCAAATTGACGCCAATCGACGCTAAGTTGACGCTAATCGACGTTAGCCGAAACTAAAATCGGCGCTATCTCATCGACTCCAGACGCTAATCGACGCTAATCGACGCTAGAGACAGAATTGGGTACACCAGGCTCCCATGATTTGCCACCGAATGACTGTACCTCTGGGCGCCCCGGCCGCGATCCTGGAAGCCGGGGGGGGGGGGGGAAGCGCCACCCCGCAGGCACCCGCCGCGCTCTGCGTGGGGGCGGAGCGGCGCCCCCGGGGGTGCGGCGCGCAGCCAGCGCGCGGGTGCCCCGTCGCGGCGGGGCAACCGCGGCAGCAGCCCTGAGATCCGACGTCGTTCGGCGGCGAGCGATGGGGGGGGGGCCCTCCCTCCCCTCCTCCTGGGAGGGGGGGTCCCTCCCTCCCTTCCTCCTCCTCCTCCTCCTCCTCCTCCTCCTCCTCCTCCTCCTCCTCCTCCTCCTCCTCCTCCTGCTGCTGCTCCTGCTCCTCCTCCTCCTGGCGCGTATCCGAGCCCCTCCTCCTCCTCCTCCTCCCCTCCTCCTCCTCCTCCTCCTCCTCCTCCTCCTCCTTCTCCTCATCCTCCTCCTCCACGCCGCGGGGCCCACCGCGGCAAGGCCCACTCGGCAAGATGTAACCGTCAGGCGTTTGTTCCGACCGCCGCGCCTGCGGTGGACCGCTGGGGGGCCCTGAAGAACTCAAGGAACCCAAAGACAAGCCCCAAAGAGGCTCCCCCGAGGTACAAGAGCCAGCCACGACGATCCAGAGTTTGCTTCCAGAGGCCCCACGCGGCCCCCAGGAGCGCCCCGAGAGGCCCAACGATGCCCTCAAGAAGGGCCCCATATGCCATAGACGTCACAGAACGCCACCATCACACCATCCAACTGGCGGGAGAGTGCAGCGTGTTCGACCTCTGCTTTGTGTGCTTGCTGGGCGCGCAGCTGCATTCAATCATCGCGGCAATAGCGATCAGGATGGCAGGCTTGCTGGCGACTGCGGCGGGGGGAGCGGCAACGAATGCGACGGTGATGACGTCGACGGTGAGAACGTCGACCGTCGAACCTGCGCCAGGAAGAGCATGCTTCAAGAACATGAGACCCTCCGCTGGCCAAAACACCCCGAGTCAGAAGATCACGAAGGGTCATGGTCATAGGCATAAACGCAGCCCTTGACAAAATAGTAGGGGCCGTCAGGCCCTCAGGCGCGGCCAATGCCCCCAGGCATATTCAAGGCAAACCCCTGAGGAATGTAGGCACAGCCCGAAGTCCCAGGAAACCCCCAGGAGGCCAAACAACGTCACCCGTCACAGAGGGTACCCTTCCCAGGATGCACAAGAACAGCCGACAGACGCAAAAACCATCAGGGCACCCTCCCCGAACCAGCCTCGATCTTATTCCTTGGTCCGACTGCACCACCGTCAAAAGGCGGGATGCTGCGGGCGCGACCCCCCTTGAAACTCTGAGAAGCCGCGTGGACCTGGCGGGCGGGGGTCGCGGGCCCCTGGGCAAGGAGTAGGGGGTGGGGGCTCCCGACGCTCAGGTCAACGATCCGAGTTGATCCCGCTGTACGGTCAAAATGCAGTTTTCGCTCATTACCTCCCCGCGGTTTCCTGAAGGTTTCCTGTGGTGTTCGTGGTGTCCGCGCATTTCTCGCTGCATGTCTCCACGAGCCCAGCATTATCATTTAGGCGTTCGCTAGAAATGTCCTCGCCAAGCCGCACGTCTCTGCCCAGTCTCCCATGCCCCCTTCCGCTGGGTCTGGAGGGGAGGGATCGCGAGGTGTCAGAGGGCTTGCCTTGCCCAAGATGGCTGCAAGAGGACTTCGGGGAACCCAGGATTACCTCCAAGATGGCCCCAGACAGCGCAAGATGGTTCAATTTTGCTTCCTATCTACTCCAAGACGTCCCAAGACCGCTCCAAGACGACTCCAAGAGGCCACGGAGCTCCCAAGGCGGCCCCAAAGAAATCAAAAACCTCTGGGGAAGCAATGACGTGTGCCTACACATCATTTCGCTTCTGATCGCCTTCAGAAGCCTCAGGATGGCTCCAATAAAGCCCAAGAGAGCCCCAAGAGATGCCCAAGAGAGTCCCAAGGCCGCTCCAAGAGGGCCCAAAAGCGCCCCAAGAGCGCCCCCAGAGGGGTCCAAGAGGCGAGCTTAGGCGCTCCAGAGGGGCAGGGTTCATTGGGAACCTCCCCTTCTTTGATCGATGTCCTTCCGAATGGCCCCAACTCGGCCCAAGTTGGCTACGCCATCAAGAAGCCCCAAAACCCCACCCAGACGGCCCCAAGTGGCAACTGGGCCTCCCAAGACCGCTTCCGAAAGACCAGAATCCATCGAAAACGAAGGAGCACCAGTGTCCGGCGCATTATCACATGTTCGCTGCCGACGGGCTTCGGGAGCCTCAAGACGGTTCCAAGATGGCCAATGCTGCCCCAAAAGAAACCTAACATGGCCCCAACATGGCCCCAAAACGGCTCCAAAGGCGCCCAAGAGCGCCCCAGGAGGCCCACAAGAGGCGACTTGGAGCGTCCAGGGTGGCCCAAGATGGCTCCGACAGGGCCTTCGCGAGTCCAAGATGACCTCCAAGATGGTTCTGAATATCCAAAGATGGCTCGAAATGGCTGGCCATCATCGCTGGATAGGATGGTAGGAACACATTTGTTTCGCGAGCGTCGCGGTCCAACCGCGCGCCGTCAAAGAAAAGGCAGCCGCGCCAAGCTCTAAATTAGGCCCTAAGTGAACAGCAGCGGGCAAGGCTGCCACTCAGGAGGCGAAACCGACGCTGAAGACCAGGTGGTACACGCCGAAGCCGAAGAAGCCCAGGATGAAGGCCTCGATGCACACCAAGATGGCGAAGTGAATTGCGCGTGACCATGTTCGGGAACTTTTTTAGTCAGCAGCCGCAAGCGAAAGCGCAAACGGCGAGTCGAGTCAGAGCGGGCCGCGCAAAGACGAATTACCTAAAGCCGGCGGGGCCTCAGGCATCACCACGGCGGGCTGGGCCGGCGTGACCATGTTCGGGAATACTTTTTAGTCAGCGACCGCAGGCGAGAGCGCCAGCGGCGAGTCGAGTCAAAGCGGGCCGCGCAAAGACGAATTAACCTAAAGCGGTGGGCCGGAGCCTCACGCGGCACCTCGGCGGTCAGGATGTTCGGCAACACGCGAAGCGTGAAGAATCTCATCATCGTTCCCGCCGCAATCCGCGTTATGAGCACCGTCAGGATCATCATCATGATTATCATGATCATCATGATCATCGTCATCATCATCACCATCATCAGCAGCAGCAGCATCACCATCAGCGTCATCAGCACCATCATCATGAGCCGCAGCAGCAGCAGCATCGTCATCGGCATCGGCATCGGCATCGGCATCATCATCATCATCATCATCATCATCATCATCATCATCATAATCATCGCCAGCATCTTCAACAACACCGTCATCATCATCGTCGTCGTCGTAGACGTCATCGTCGTCGTCATCGTCATCGTCATCGCCATCGCCATCGTCATCATCATACAAATCAGTACAGGTCACGATCATCATCATCATCATCATCATCATCATCATCATCATCATCATCATCATCATCATCATCACATCATCATCACCATCATCACCATCATCATCCGCAGCATCATCATGATCAGCATCATCATCACCCGCGTTATTCTGAGCATCCTCATCATCAGCATCATCATCATCATCATCACCCGCGTTATCCTAATCATCATCATCATCAGCATCATCATCAGCATCAGCATCAGCATAAGCAACAGCAGCGGCATCATTATCAGCACGATCACCATCATCAAATCAATCATCACAAGCATCACTATCATCACACTCATCGTCATCAGGATCTCATCATCATTGTCACCCTTACCATCAGCATCATCATCATCATCATCAGCAACAGCATCGGCATCATTATCAGCACGATCACCATCATGAAAACCGCCATCACAAGCATCACTACCATCATCATCGCCATCGTCATCCAAATATCATCATCGTCCTTACCATCATCATCACCATCATCATCATCATAATCATCATCATCATCATCATCATCATCATCATCACCATCATCATCATCATCATCATCATCATCATCATCATCATCATCATCATCGTCATCGTCATCGTCATGCACATCATCAGAATCATCAGCAGCAGCAGCATCAACATCAGCATCATCATCACCATCAGCAGCAGCATCATCGTCGTCGGCATCATCATCGTCGTCATCATCATGACCACCACCACCATCATCATCATCATCATCATCAGCAGCAGCATCATCATCAGCATCGTTAACATCTTCAACAACACCATCATCATCATCATCATCATCATCATCAGCATCATCATCATCATCATCATCATCATCATCATCACCATTATCCATGTCGTCATCGTAGTCGTCATCGTCGTCATCGTCGTCGCCATCGCCATCTTAATCATCATACAAATCAATACCCGTCACGATCATCATCATCATCATCATCATCATCATCATCATCATCATCATCATCATCATCGTCGTCGTCATCATCATCATCATCATCATCATCATCATCATCATCATCATCATCAGCATCATTAGTACCATCATCATCATCTTCAGCATCAGCATCATCATCATTAGCATCAGCATCATCATCACCCGCGTCATCCTAATCATCCTCATCATCAGCATCATCATCAGCAACATCAGCATCATTATCAGCATCATCATCACCCGCGTCATCCTAATCATCATCATCAGCATCATCAGCATCAGCATCAGCATAAGCAACAGCAGCGGCATCATTATCAGCACGATCACCATCATCAGAACAGTCATCACAAGCATCACTATCATCACATTCTTCGTTATCATAATATACTCCCCGTCGTCACCCTTACCAACACCATCATCATCAGCAGCAGCATCATCCTCAGCATCATCATCATCATCATCATCATCATCATCATCATCATCATCATCATCGTCATCATCATCATCATCATCATCATCATCATCATCATCATCATCATCATCATCATTAGTACCATCATCATCATCTTCAGCATCAGCATCATCATCATTAGCATCAGCATCATCATCACCCGCGTCATCCTAATCATCCTCATCATCAGCATCATCATCAGCAACATCAGCATCATTATCAGCATCATCATCACCCGCGTCATCCTAATCATCATCATCAGCATCATCAGCATCAGCATCAGCATAAGCAACAGCAGCGGCATCATTATCAGCACGATCACCATCATCAGAACAGTCATCACAAGCATCACTATCATCACATTCTTCGTCATCATAATATACTCCCCGTCGTCACCCTTACCAACACCATCATCATCAGCAGCAGCATCATCCTCAGCAGCATCATCATAATCATCGTCATCATCCTCATCATCATCATCATCATATCATCATCATCATCATCATCATCATCATCGTCATCATCATCATCATCATCATCATCATCATCATCATCATCATCATCATCATCATCATCATCGTCATCGTCATCGTCATCGTCATCGTCATCTTCGTCATCATCAGCAGCAGCAGCATCATCGTCACCACCGTTATCATCTTGCCAGTTCTTGCTGCCGGAGCGGTCATCGCAGAAAGCACACTCAGCATCGGCATCTCCTTCGCCATCCACATACAACAGGCGACCGGCGGGGGGGGGCCCGAGGCCGCAGCCCCGACCACAAATGTGGGTGCCGGGGGGCAGGGCTGAACCTCAACGGTGTTTTTCGTCTTGATTTTGTTTCCGTTTTTCCTCGCGTTTGCCTCGAATCCGCCTTTACCGCAAAACGAAAACGAAACGAAAACGGCCCACGAAATCGCCAAAAACACCGTTTAGGTCCAGCCCTGCTGGGGGCCGGGACCGCCTTCGGGGGGCCCGAGATCGCCCCGGAGAGCGGTCCGACGGGCATCACGGCGGCCCTCGACAACCGCGAGCCACTCTCACAACGGCCGCAAGGGGCCTCCGACGGCTCACGAGCCGTCTCCAACGGCCCCAGAGGCTTCCAAGACATTTCAAGACCCTTCGAATCCCACCGGCCCTTTGGGCGTGAGTGGTTTAAGGAGCTCTCTCTGTTCTCAACCCCCCTTCTTCCCCTTCGGGGAGGGGTTTACCCCTCCCCCTACCCCCTCCCCCTGGGCCTGGAGAGGGGGTTTCGCGGGTCGTTGGAGGGGTCTTTGTCGACTCCTGGGAGGGCTAAAAAACGACACCCCTCACGAGGATTCTGGCCCCGACGGGGGGAGGCAGAAAAATGCTCGCCTCTTCTTTGAAGCCAGAATCATTGATTTTACTACGGTTTGGGCCCCATTTTGGCCTTCTGAGGGGGCAGCGCTAATTAAAGCTCCCCTCTTCTTTCAAGCCAAAATCATTGATTTTACTAAGGTTTTGGCCCCATTTTGGCCTTCTGAGGGGGCAGCGCTAATTAAAGCTCCCCTCTTCTTTGATCGATTTCCTCCAAGATGGCCCCAAGAAGCGCCCAGGAGGCACCAAGAGGCCCCAAGATGGCCCCAAGAGGCCCCCAGGAGGCCCCCAAGAGGATCCCAAACGGCCCAAAGAGGCCCCCCCGAGGCACCCAAGACGCCGAAAAGCCCATCAGGACGACCCTCTACTCGCCTGGGCGTCGTTTCTGGACGGGCAGGAGGAGGGGCCCGAACGACTCACACCAGGACGAGGGGCCCGAACAACTCACACCACGAGAAGCCCGAACGACTCACACCAGGACGAAGAGCCCGAACGACTCACACCACGAAGAGCCCGAACGACTCACACCAGGAAGAAGGGCCCGAACGACTCACACCAGGACGAGAAGCCCGAACGACTCAAACCACGAGGAGCGCTTTCTCTCCCTCCTCCTCCGCCTCGTCCTTCTCCCGCTCCCACCACAAGGAGGATGTACAAGGAGGCGGGAGGAAGGAGGAACAGGGGAGATATGCGGGGGCAGGCGGAAACACGCCTGAAAAACACGACTGTCGGCATGCTTCGCTAGAGTTGCTGTTTTGAGATGGGCTGGTGGGGATACGCGAAGCGTGAAGAATTTGTCCCCAAGAGGGCTCCGAGAGGCAAAAATAGCCCAATTATTTTGCAAAACGTACGTATTTTGCCTATTCGTTTTTTTGTGTTCGTACTGTCCTTGAAGACCTCAGGGGCCCCTCAGATCGCGACGGCCGGGCGCCAAGCCGGCCCAAGAGGGTCCCAACACAATCCAAGAGGCACCCAAGACCGCTCGAACGAGCTCCGAAAGGGCACCAAGAGGAGCCCAAGATGGGCAAATCCAATTGACATGTCGAGCCCCCAGCCCCAAGAGAACCCCCGAGGTCCCCAAGAGGCACCCAAGAAGCCCCCAAGAGGCCCCAGGAGGCCCCCAAGTCGCCCGCGAGAGGCGCCAAGAGGCCCCCAAGGGGCCCCCAAGAGGCTTCCGAGAGGCCTCCAGAGGCCCCAGGAAGCCCCCAGGAAACCCCCAGGAGACCCCCAAGAGGCTTCCAAGAGGAGCAAGTGCGCGCCGCGGGGCAGACCAGATAGGGGGCTGCTTCGGAGCTAGCGCGGATAGGCACGCTGACCTCCCTGTGGGGCGCGATCCGCGTGAAGGGGGTGGCCCCCGCGAGCGCGCCCAGTCAGGCCGTCGGTGGAGTAGTATTGGGCTTCCGCTTGGAACCCTCTCAGACGCACCATTGGGCTTCCTCTTGGGACCCTCTCAGATCAGAGCCTCTACAGCCTTTCTGAGGGCGCTTCTTGGGGCTCCCTTGAGGCGCCATATGCATCTATCTTCGGGCCCTCTCTCGACGCATCTCGGGATATCTCTCCTGTGCCCCGTCCCAGGGCCTCCCGTGGGCTCTCTAGGAGCCGCCCTTTGGCACCCTCTCGGGCCCCTTTGCTGGGCGCCCTCGGGATCTGATTCGGCTGCGCTGGGGACCTTTCCTTGGGCCTCCCTTGGAGCGATGGTGTGATCTCCTCCGAGCGCCTGGTCGTGAATTCTCTTTGTTCAGTCCGCGTTATTCATGCCTCTTCACGCCGCGTTCCCGCCAGGTAGCCCTTCGCGTCACATGAGTGCTTACGCATCTGTACACAGTGGTCGGACTGTCCCGAGCAGGAGCTTGCTAGAACCTATGCGCGCGCGAAGCACGCGCGTGGTTCGAGTCACCATATTAATCCTCATCGCATCCTCCTACGTGTCCCTGCGAGTGCCCCTCCGCAGCCATAACCCCATACAGAAAGACTTCGGCCACAACGAACCCCCATAAGAAACCGGGACCCTAAAAACGAAGGCTTCTGATGAATTCAGGGTATGGGGATCCTGGGCGTCCCACTGCAGACCACTGGGAGCCTGGAAGCCCAGGTCACCCTCGCAGAAGACAGGCAGCTTTTTGATGTACGCCCCCGCTGTACCCAGGAGTGGGAGTAGGAGCAGCGGGGAGGGAGAAGGAGGACGACGACGACGACGACGACGACGACGAAAATGTGGAAGATGTCGAACATGTCGAGGAAGACGTCCACGACCACGACGACGACCACAATGACGACGACGACGACGACGACGACGACGACGACGACGACGACGCCGACGCCGACACCGACGCCGACACCGACGCCGACGCCGACACCGACGCCGACGACGACGCCGACGCCGACGGCGACGGCGACGGCGACGGCGACGGCGACGGCGACGGCGACGGCGACGGCGACGGCGACGGCGACGCGGCGGTGGGGCGGCGGCCGCGGCGGGGGCGGCGACGGCGGCGACGGCGGGGCGGGGAAGCGGAGCGCTGCCCGTGCGCTTCGCGAGCTCCAGGGCGTCGAAGCGCCACGAGGCCGCCGCGAGGTCGAGCGGCAGCCCCGGCTCGCCCTCCGCCTCGGCAGCGGCCCTCGGCCAGCCCTCGGCGGCCCTCGGCCAGCCTTCGGCCATCCCTCGGCCAGCCTTCGGCCAGCCCTCGGCGGCCGTCGGCCAGCCCTCGGCGGCCGCCGGCCAGCCTTCAGCAGCCTGTGGCGGGCCTCGGCCAGCCGTTGGCTGCGGCGGTGGCGCTGCGGACACCGCCGCCGCCGCCGCCGACAACGACGACGACAACGACAACGATGGCGAGCGTGGCCAGCAAGAGCACCATGTCGAAAAGGAGCCGCCCTCCGTCCGTGCAGGCGTTGCGCTCCAGTCGACCGGTATGATAAGGACGCACGGTAAGGATGCAAGGGCCTTGGAGGGCCATGGTAACGTTTTTCGAACGAGGCTGGCCAGCGGAAGCCGTTAAGGACGGGCCAAAGGGGCAAGGATGCAAGGGTACCGTTAGAAAGGATGCCCATCCTTACCACGCGGGTTGACTGTAGTTCAAAGTTCTTGTCGTTTACTTCGAGGACGTCTCAGAAATGTTTGAAACGAGCCAGATCAGCGCCACAGCGAGAGCCCATGCTGATGGATTTGCTTTTGGTTAGCTCGAGCAGCGCCACGGCGAGAACCACATGTTGCAAACCACATCCCCTCTATCCGTGTGCAACCTCGCGCGAGGCTTATGCGGACCGCCACGCGGGCAGCTTCCTGGACGGCGTCACGGCCCGACTGGCTGCAATCATACATCAAACCATCATCCGAAGGAGCACGCTTCAGGACTGCCCCTCGTGCCCACCCGACGCCACAGCCCACTCTACAAATCCGCGCGCACCTCCGAAAGCCTGCATGGCTGCTCGTGCCGTGTTGCTGTTCCGCCCGTGCTCGCGCCAGCGCCGCAGAGCGGGCACGGACGGGCTCCCGCGCACACCGGCGGCGAGGCCCCGCCGGCGGAGGCACCCCGCGGAGTGAGAGGTGGCGCCCACCCGCCGCCCAGCGGGCGGAGGGAAGGGCCACGAGCACGAGGGGGGTCCCCGTCGCCTGCGCATCCTCCGAGTCGCTGTGGCGGTGCCGAAGCGCCAACCGCTCTTAACCTACGCCGAGGGCCCTCTTGGGCCGCCTTGAGCGCTCCCTGGGCAATCTTGGAGCCCTCTTGGGCCCGGGATTCCCCATGATTTCCCTATATCTTCAGGGGTTCCGACTTCCCCCACAATTCCCCCATGTTCCCGGATGTTCCTGGGGATCGACGATTACGTGTGTCTGTTTTTGCCCCTCCTGAGTCTGTGAGCGCCTTCTGCGGACAAAGAGATGCGCGAGCAGTGCCCATCTGGGCGCCTGCCACGGACGCATGAAACACAAACGAGTTGGCCGCAGCAAAAGCTGAAGACGGCGCGGAGTGGCTGCGCGCGGGCGATCCGTGCGGCAGCACTCTGGCTTCGTCCGCCAAGCGGCCCAAGCGCCATGGGCGGAGGAGGAGGAGGAGGACAACAAGGGCGAGAAGGGCGAGGAGAAGCGCGCGGCCGCCGCTGGCAGTGACCGCCTATGCGGCGACAGCCCAGGCGGCATGCAAGGACAGCAGCACGAGGGCGGCTGGAGCCGCCCGCGCGCCGTGCCCATGGATCTGACTGTGGCTGCCAGACTGGTTGTGGCTGTCGTCGTCGTCGTCGACGTCGTCGTCGTCGTCGTCGCCGTGGCCGTGGCCGGGGCCGTGGCCGTGGCCGTGGCCGTGGCCGTGGCCCTGGCGCTCCTCCGCGGGCGCCGAGCGCTCCTCGTCGGACCTCCGCAGCAGCCGCAGGCGGTCGCCGCACAGCTCCGCGGCGCCGCCCACCTCCGCCAGGCCGAGGACGTCGGGCGCCTCGGCGTCGGGCTCCGCCCACCGCGTCGGCCCCGGCCGCCACAGCGCGTCCAGATACCCCGCCGCTAGCACACCCCCGTCACCCATCCAGCCAGCGGCCGGCCCGTCCACGATGTCAGAAGGAGAAAGAACGCCATAGACGTAGACTTTGGCGCTCCGCGCGGATTTCTTGGATCTGCGCTGACCCCCCCCTCCCTGGCGCGCGGAGCGCGCCAGGGGCGGCGCTGGAGGCGCCGCCAAGGGGGGCCCAGCGCGGATCCAAGAAACCCGCGCGGAGAGCGGAGCGCCAAAAGTTCAGATGTTACGGTGATTTTTCTTCTTCGAATGTAGTCGGACCCCACCATGCCGGAGGAGGACGGCACCCTCTGGATCGCCTTGGCCAGTCCCTGCGCGTCGGTGCCGTGGACCAGGAGGCCCAGGCGCCCCCCACCCAGTGGACCCAGCGCCACGAGGCCCGTGCCAGGCGAAGCAAACTTCTTGCCGTCCAGGCCGAAAGCCGCCGACGGCGCTCCAGTCGCACGGGATCTGAAGAAACTCACGTAGGAGAAAGCGCACCGGTGCGTCGATGTCCACAGGTTGGTGCCCGGGTCGCCGATCAGGATAAGGTTGGCCTTCGAGCAGCGCGCAGCCTCGGGCCCAGCCTCCTCGTCGGTCCTCGCATTGAGGATCGGGACGGCATAGCGGCTGACGAAGTAAAGCTTCTGCGCCAGGGACAGCGCCGCCTCCGCCTGCCCCTCCCCAGCGCCATGCACGATGCAAACGGGCGCCTGCCGGATCGCCATCTGGAGCGGCCCCGCACCCGCAGAGGGCCCGCCGCGCTGCACGGACTCCCACGCCCTGTCGGCGCAGGCCCGCCACACGGCCCGCAGGCCGCGCCCTGTGGCTGCGCCCTGGCAGAGGTGGCCGCCGGGGCTTTGGCCGAGCAGCTCCGCGCCGGTGAAGAGGGTGCCGTCCACGCTGGCGGCCGCCGGCGCCGCCCGCCCCGCGAGGGCCCCCGCCTCGAGGCGGAAGCGCCTGACGTTGGCTGTCTCCACGAGCCACACCGGGTCTCCCGCGGAGGTCCCCCCAAGGCCCGGGCCGACGCCCGCCAGGGCGGCCGCCGCGGCGCAGTCGCCCTCGCCGACGGCCGTGCACCGCCGCACCACCAGCTTCCCGGGCTTGGCTGCGTCCTCCAGCTGGAGCACGCGCAGCCCGCCCTTGGTGCCGAAGACAGCGGGGTTGGGCACCACGAACTCGAAGACCTCGGGCAGCGGCGGCAGCGGCATTGCCTCCGAGGTGCCAGACGCGGGAACGACGCGCCCTGAGAGGTACTCTACCAGGTCCGCCTGGTTCTGCGTGAACCAGTGCTCGGTGCCCTCGAGCTCGACCAGCCTGACAGCGGACTTGTCCCGCGACGTGGAGTCCACCAGCCGGGCCTGGTACCGCGGGTAGACAGGGCTCACAGTCGAATCCGAGTCCCCGTAGAAGATGCCCAGCGGCACTCCCTTCAGGTTCGGGGCCTGCGGGATGGAGGGACAGCAGGAGGAGCAGCTTCGGCGCTGGAGCCAGAGGAATGGGAGCAGAGCTGGAGGTGGAGAGCAGGACGAAAAGGTCGGGGGGGGGCCAAGAAGTCCACCGCGTGCTCCGCCAGGGGTGACTGCAGGATGCCCTGCCCGACGGGGTCGCTCAGGTGGCTCTCCTGCCGGCCGATGGCAGCCCAGCCCGAGCAGCACGCGGCACCCAGGAGCCGGTCCGGGTCGTGCACGGAGTATACCATGCAGCCGTGCCCGCCCATGGAGTGGCCGGTCACGAGCCGCCGCGCGAGGTCCACGCCGATGCGGCCGCGGTCCACTCCGATTGGGGCGCCAGGCAGATGGCGCGCCACGTACTCCATCGCCGCCAGGCCGTCGTCGTACCCCTGGTGCTCCCAGTCGGTCCCGTAGGGGTTGCGGTTGCTCGGCTGCACGAGCCAGGCAGGGTATGGGAACTCTTTGGTGTCGTCGTTCCAAGCGTAGTTCCGCCCCCAGTTGTTGCCGATGTCCACTGCAGCGCCGTGCGTCGAGAGAAACAGTGGGCAGCCAGCGGCCGGGCAGGCGCGACTCGTGAACGCCGACACATTCGGCGGGGCCACCCACATCTGCTGGATGGATCCATCGAAGTCGGGGAAGGCCACCTTGTAGCCGCCGGCGTACGCCCCCGCAGGGGAGCCCAGGGTGCCCCAGAACCGCACGCACTGGGGCTGGAGGCTAACGTACACGGCCGGGCGCATCTCGCCAGCTGGGGTGGCGAGATTCAGCCTCAGCGTCAGGTTCAGATAGAAGGCGGTCTCCGACTCCGCCCAGCAGCTCGACGCCACGGAGCCGCTCTGCTCCAGCTCCAGGCGCACGAGGAACGTCTGCCCAGCACGGATCGGCACCCGCCAGGCCGCCGAGATCGGCAGCAATCTCATGCCGTCGGGACCAGACGCCAGCTGCGCGGAGTGGGGCACCAGCGTCTCGCCCGCCGCGTTCAGCACCGAGAGGCCCACGTGCCCAGAAGCCAGGTGGCCATCCACGAGGTCGGACATCTTGGAGTCGTCCAGGACCACCAGCCCGCCCATGCCCAGGCTGAGGTCCGCGACCCCGGTGACGAGCTCCCGGGCGCCCGCGGAGTCCAGGAGGATGTCGGTCCAGAAGGGGAGGAACTTGTAGCTGACCGCGATCACGTGCTCGCCGGCGTCCAGGGTGAGGGCATGGACGCCCTTGTCCAGGCCGTACGCGTCGCTGTTCATGAGGAACTCCCCCCCGTCCACGGCGAATGGGTCCGTGCTCTTGACGAGGACCACCGCCCTGGAGGAGAGTGTGAACTTGCCCACCGCCCATCCCTGGTATCCACTGACCAGGGCGGCGTCCCTGGCTGCGGAGCTGACCGTGACCCCAGGCGTGGTGCGGTCCGCGAGGCCCAGCGCCCACGAGGTCCGCCCCTGGGTCCCCGCCTCGACCGGGAACCACTCCAATTGGCCCTGCAGCGACTCCGAGATCTCGGCCACTTCGCTGGCGCGCCCGCTGGCGTGCAGGTCCCCCGCCCTCCGCACGGCCTCCCACAGCTGCGGGGGGATCCTGTCGACCACCCTCCACAGGCCGCCGAACGCCTCCAGCGGGTCCGAGTCTGACTGCATCGTCGCCAGAGGGCCCAGCACGGCCCAGGCGTCTGGCTGCAAGCACCCATAGCCCGCGCCGCTCGACGAACGCCTGGGCACCACCCTGCCCGCGGCATTCGTTCCCACTAGACCTCCTTTGCGGAAGTCCTGAAACGGACGACGCATGGCATGCGCGACCGCACTGGAGCCCATGCTCTGGTTGGGGGTAGGCTCGCGCATGTTCAGCTTCGCCTGCAAGAAGATCGACGCGTGGGGCACCACGTCATGGAGGCTGTCCTCTGGCGTGCTCGCTGGCGGCTCCGGGCAATGCACCTGCCCTCCCGACGCGCAGGCCAACTCGGGCCCTTCGGCGGCGGCTGCGACTGCCAGCGCGGCCGCTGCAAGAAAACGCGGCGACCGCGGCCAACGCCGCCGTGGCATCGGATGCGCTGCGACAGGGAAAGGAGAGGTCATGCACCGTCTGCCGCCCGAGCCGCGGGGTGCCGGCTCGGAGGCGCCGCGGCCAAGAGCGGACAGGCTTGCGCCAAGAAGGCCACGGTCGCGCACGCGCGCGCACACACGCGCGCACGCACGCACGTGTGGAGGCCCGTGCGAGCATTGCGCGCGCAGACGAGCCCACGGTCAGGGCCAAGCCTGCATGCCCGCGCAGGGGCGGCCGGTGAGGGCACAGGCGAGTGAAAACTAGCAGGCGCTCGCGTCATGCGCTCACAGGCCATGCGCCGTCCAGCGCGTAGGTAAGAAATCGAGCTGAAGCAATCGCGAGCAGAAGGGGGCGAAACTCTGCACCAGCTGATCAGGGCCGGGGGAGGAGGAGGATGAAGGGGAGGAGGAGGAGGAGGAGGAGGAGGAGGAGGAGGAAGAAGAAGAAGAAGAGAAGCAGCAGCTCTGGCTGAGGAGCCCAACGGATCTTGGAAATAAGAGCTGGACGTAACATATACGAGTTCTCGGCGGGACTTGAGACGATGGAAAGAACACGCATCAAATCCCACAAGACCCCAGCTCAAACTCAAACTCAAACAGCCAGTGGCTTCACAAGACCACATCGGACGCATGCCTATTCTTCATGTGTTTCACAACCTCTCGACAGGACCGCATGCTTCATGCGTTTCACAAGCACCCTTGGTAGCCGCCGACCCTCGAGGGCCCCCTCGGGCGCCGCCTCCGCGCAGGCCGGCGGCTCGAGCGCTGGCGGCCCCGCGGCCGGGCGTCGGCCCGGCGGCTCGAACGCGGCGCGAGCCCGCACGGGCGGCCCGGCGGCGGCTCCGGGCCTCGGCGCGCTGGCGCGGCGCGAAGGCGGCGGCTGAGACGGAGCCAGGACTGACGGGCCTGTCTTGCACCACGACCACCATAAGTTGGAGGGGGAGGGGTCCTTCTCCTCCTCCTCCTCCTCCTCCTCCTCCTCCTCCTCTCCTCCTCTCCTCCTCTCCTCTCCTCCTCCTCCTCCTCCTCCTCCTCCTCCTCCTCCTCCTCCTCCTCCCTCCTCCTCCCTCCTCCTCCTTCCCCCCTCCAACTTATGGTGGTGGTGGAAAACAGGCCCATCAAGGACGAGGACAACTTCCGCCAGGACGAGGCCGAGAATCTCTGAGGTCCGGTGGCTCTGGAGGACGTACGGGCGCCCTTGAGCCTGTTTTTTGTTTACCGTTTACCCCCGCAAGCTTACTTGCATGGACGGGGGGGGCCTGAACCTGAAGCAAGCAGCAAACGATTCGCGCGTGCGGAAACCACGCAAGTCGAAAGGCACTTGCACGCTAGTATTCGTTTGCAGAGGGGCGAGGAGGGGGGGGGCGGGGGGGGGGGGGGCGAACGCCATGCAAGTAAACTTACCTGAATCAAATAAACAAAAAAAGCGCTCCTTACGGAAAGCTCTGGAATGGATTCGTCCTCGTCCTAGGCCCGTCCGAGCGACGATCGCCACTCGACGGCGGTCACGCCGGCGGCCAACACGGCGGCGGCCTTCCGCGACGACTGCGGCGGCGGCGGCGGCGGCGGCGGCGACGACGACGACGACGGCTGCAAGGACCACCACCACGACGACTGGGACGGCAAGGGCGACGACGGCGCAAAGATCACGACTTGTTGGCGGAGGCAGCAGAGATGGCTCCGGCTGCAACTGGACCCCGAGTGCGGGGCCTCGTAAGCGGGTGAGCAGGTGTGGGGGGGGGGGGCACAAGAGGAGGAAAGAGCAGGGGCAGGAGCAAGGGTAAAGGGAAGAGAACGACAAGTAGTCAGAATAGCGGCTCCGCATCCAGGCGCTCTAGAGGATTGGGCTGCTGCCGTCGGCGGCGCACGGCGCGGCCGTGTCTGGCACCACGGACGAGCACCTCGCCAAGCTCCGGCACACTGCGGTGCTCATGTGCAACGGCCGCGGCAGAGTGGGCGCTGACTCTAGCACGCTGCACCTCGCCACGCAGAAGAATCTCTACTTGGATCCCGTCTTCGAAGTCACGCTGGCACCGGTTGCTCGATACTGCGCCGCGGTGCGGTCTGAGACGGCAAGCTGCCGTTAGCGAGGCTGCAACGGGCGTTGCAGGCCCTGGAGCAGGCATGGTTGACCACTAAGCCCACGTGGCACGGAGCACGAGGGCCACGTGCAGCGATGTGCATGAGTCTGCAGAGGATCAGCTGGACCATGCACTCCAGCCTCGCCCGAATCACTGACACAGGCGCCCTCCTGGAGCTGCTGCGGGTGCCGCCAAAGCGGGTGGTCCAGCTGGTGCGCAAGGGAATTGCGCGCTGGCAGGGCAGGCAGATCCTCAGTCAGCATGATGAACCAGGTCCTCCACCCACGGCGACACTATGGCTCAGGGCGATGCAGCGGATCATGGTACCGCTGCGAGCTGTGCTCCGAGGAGCCCGTGCTGGTCAGCTTCACAAGCTCTGGGCTGGGGCCTCGTGGGATGCGGTCAAACGCCACGCCAAGGCCTACTTGGCCAGCCCGTGGTGCCCATATTGCCCTGGCCAGCAGAAGTGCACCAAGTGCACGAAATTCCACGAGAGGCCCGGGGATGCTCAACGTGGGCCAGCACGAGGTGGACACCATCGAGCCGCTCCACGATGACCTCCTGCGAGTACGCCAGAGGCTGCAGGACCGCTGCAGTATCGGGGCCGCCGACAGCGACCACGACCGCTTCGACACCGTGATCGGCCTCCCGATGATGCCCCACGCGGTGCCAGAGGCCGGCAGCACGGCCGAGCTCTGCTGGGGGGGGGGGTCGACGGGCGCAGGCGTCAGGTTCTCGATCGTGTGCCACGACGGCTCGGGTTACGACACGTCCTGGCCCGAGCTCCGCCGCTGCGGCTGGACCCGAAGGGTTCCAAACGGGGTTTGGGGGGAGGGGGTTTTCCAGAGAGTCCCCCAGGGGCCTCGGAACCTCGTCAAAACAGGGGGCGCGAAGCCCCCCACCCCTCCTGGAAAACCCCCTCCCAAAAAATCCCCTTTGGAACCCTCCGGTGGACTGTCGTGCAGTTCAGCACCGCGGCCACAATCCCCGTCCGGGCGGCCTTCGGCGCGCTGCCAGGCCGCAGGCAAACGGCCAGCGGGGCGGAGCGCTGGGCCTGCCTGCAGGCCCTCCGCCACACGAGCTGCCTGCGCTGTGCGGTGACGGACCTCGCCTCGCTGGCGCAGGAGATCCACAGCTGGGACCCAGACCTGGCCTCCCTCAGGGGGCAATACGCGGACGTCTCGAAGCAGATCTTCCAGGTCACGCGTTGGGCGTGAGAGGCCCAGAGGCAGCTGGTGTCCTGCCCACCTTGACGTACAAGAGTATCTCGGTCGTGAAGGCCGACAACCGTGCGATTTCTATGGAAATGGGTGGGCGGACATCGTCGCCAAGGTAGGTGCGATGTCCAACCAACTGCCCACGAGGATGCTAAACCTGTTGAAGGTCAAGCACAGCGACGCCAAGATGGATGCCAAACTTCTATAGTGGATGATGGCTGCAGTTGGTTCGTTATCGGCCAAAGTGACGGAGCTAGTTCCCGCGCTGCGCCGTGGGCCTGCTGCTCGTGACCGTGTGCAGTTCGTCACGAAACGGCACGAGATCGCTGGGAATCTGACCGACTGGATTCGCACGCTGTGCATGGCCAGAGCCGGTTCTGAGGGTGCGCGCACGAGGCTCGAGCGCTCATCCTGTGAACCAGCCGCGTTTCTGCACCTCCTGGCCCGCGCCAGACAGGGGCTCCCATCCTCCTCCTCCTCCTCCTCCTCCTCCTCCTCCTCCTCCTCCTCCTCCTCCTCCTCCTCCTCCTCCTCCTCCTCCTCCTCCTCCTCCTCCTCCTCTCAAGCTCTTGCGAGCTAGTGTCGGTGACGTCCGTGCATATTGCGACTGCCTGCTTGTCGTGAAGGGTGTTAGAAAGAGCCTCCGAGCCAAATGAAAATCGAGCATGATGGACCTTTGGGCTGAATTTCACCGTGTGCTTTCTGAACGAGGGGGTTCACTCCGACTGATCTGGACCAAGGGACACCCCACCCAAGCCCAGGCCGAAAGCATGTTGTGTCTGACGTTGAGGTCTATCTCAACAAAGCTGCTGATCGCTTCGCCGACTGGGCCGCAGAGCAGGCCCAGTTGAGCGAAACCCATGTGCATCAAACTTTGCGGGCTGACGAGCTCGCAGTGCAGGTTTTGAGAAGGATCTTGGCCATCCAGCGTGAAGTGTTATGTTCCTCGGAGCGTGAGCGGGGTGGCCTCCGTGAGCCGAAGCGAACTCGTGGAGTGGTCACCTCCCTGGCCGAGCGGATGTGTCGATTGCGAGGTGCAGGGCATGACCCTGCGGTGCAGAAGGCCTGCATTACGTGCAGGCAGTGTGAGCTCAGCTATGGCCTCAAGGGCCAGCTAGCTGGCTTTTGGCCCACGCCGTGCAAGCCCAGATGTATCATCCAGCAGCGTGTCCAGCTGCTGGGGCCGCGGGAGGTGAGAGGTGCATCTGGTCCTGACCCTGCCCCTGATGTCCTGGGGCCGTCCGACTTGTGTGGGGGTGCCCTTGACCACCCCTTGGCCGACCGCTGTCACCCCTCCCACCGACTGTCGGTCCTGCGCGGTGCCCTGTTTTGCACTGTCTGTGGTGGACATTGTTCTGTTGCGCCTCCCCGCATTCTGAAAAGAGTTTGCAGTGACCCTGCTCGCGGGCCATGTCCCTCGAAGGCTGGGCGCGAGGAATTGTCACGCCTGCACAAGGGGCTGCTACCAAAGTCTGGCACGACTTTCCCTGATCGAGGCTGATGTGTTGTTTGAGCGGCCTGCCTAGAGCAGGACCCCGCCCTAGATATTATTAGAACTACAATTATCCTCCACCTCCTCCTCCTCCTCCTCCTCCTCCTCCTCCCTCCCTCCCTCCCTCCCTCCCTCCCTCCCTCCCTCCCTCCCTCCTCCCCTCCCTCCTCTCCCTCCTCCTCCTCTTCCCTCTTCCTCCTCCTCCTCCTCCTCCTCCTCCTCCTCCTCCTCCTCCTCGTCCTCCTCCTCCTCCTCCTCCTCCTCCTCGGCCAGCGCCTCCCTGCCTTCCTCGTCTTCGGAGACGATCGCCATCGCCCTCCGAACCGCCGACCGTGTCTTGGGACCCGAAGTTGGCCATCCCGCGGGGTGGGGCGAGGCTGCGAAACCCTGGACTCCCGATGCGTCGCCCGTGCGGCCTGGGGAGGCCGCCAGGGGTCCGATCCCCGCCAGTGGCCAGTCTGGGGCGCCGGCGGGCTGTGCGGTCCCCATGAGAGCCTCTGGCGCTATGTCTGGCAGTGGGACTTTGGACGCTAGCGGTACTGTAACTAATCTACCTGGCGCTGGTGAGCCTCCTCAGGAGCCCGCTGCGTCTAGTGACACCCCTGGCGTTTCCTATGGGCTCGTGCGTGGCCACCACCTCGTCACCACGGGCCCTTCTGTTGACTCTGTTTGTGCCAGCCTGTGGGAATCAAAAAGCACAGGGGGCGCGTGATTACAAAAATGGTCACCCTGCTCGGGCGAGTCGAGGGGGGGGGGGGGGGGGGGGGGGCGCCCGCCAAATGGAAACACGCGGCGGCGGCACCAGTGATTAGCGCCGACGCCAGGCCACCAGCGAGAGGACGACAGGCGCGACGCAAGCGGCGTCAGCGGAGGGGGGCAGCAGCGCCTCCGCTGCAGCGGGGCGCTTAAGCCAAGATTGCTACAGGCAGCAGGGAAAGAGGATGCGGGGGGAAAAGGCGCCTCAGCTGGCGAGCGATGCCTCCATCGCTGCAAGGATGAGAGGGAAGAGGGGGGATGAGCGACAGAGGCAGGCGGAAAAGGCTCCTCCTTCTCCTTCACCACCCCCCACCCCCCACCCCTCCAATACAGTATATGTCGTACGACGACGGCGACGACGACAACGACGACAACGACGACGGCGACGACGACGACGACGACGACTACAGCGACGGCGACGGCGACGGCGACGGCGGACGACGACGCACTGCGGATGCTCCAGAGGGGGGGGGGGGCGGGTGTGTTGCGCATGCCCGAATTAGCTGTCGACGTCGACCTCGACAACGGCGACGACGACACACCTCGGATGCCCCATGGGGGGGGGCTGCGTAAGCCCGCTGTCGTCGACGTCGACGTCGACGTCGACGTCGGCGTCGACGTCGACCTCGACGACGACGACGACGACGATGACGACGACGACGACGACGACGACGACGACGACGACGACGACGACAACGACGACGACGACGCGACCGATGACGACGACAACAAGAACGACGACGACGACGACGACGACGACGACTCACTTGGGATGCCTCATGGGGGGAGTGTTGCGTAGGCCCGCTGTCGTCGACGTCGACGCCGAGGTCGTCGCCAACGACGACGACGACGCGACCAATGACGACGACGACATCGACGACGACGACGACGACGACGACGACGGCGACGGCGACGGCGACAGCGACGACGACGGAGACGAGGACGACGACGCCGACCGACCAACGACGACGACGACGATGGCGAGGCTGAGGCCGAGGACGACGACGACGACGACGACGACGACGACGACGGCGACGACGACGACGACGACGACGACGAAGACGACGACGACGACTGTGGCACGCCAGTAACCAGCCTGAGGGAGGTAAAAACTTCGCCTCGGATGTAGACGATCCCTATAACGACTTCTATAAGGAAACCCGCGATGCCCTCGGCGGCGCCCGCGACGACCCCCTGGCGCGCGTGATTTCAAAAATGTGTCGCGCCCTGCGGGGTCTGTTAATCAGCCCCAGGGGTGGGGCATCAGTTTTTAATCACAAACCAGGGCTGAACCTAAACGGTGATTTTCGTGTTCGTTATGTTCCCTACCTAGGCTCTGCCTAGAAGGGTTCTTACCGTGCAAGCTTAAGGGGCCGGGCAGTGCAAACCGCCCCGGGCGGTTCCCCCAGGATCCGCCCCGTGGTTCCCCCAGTGACCTCCCCTTAGCTTAGCGTTGCTTATCTCATCTTAGCTTAGCCTAGCTTAACTTAGCTTAGCTTAGCCTAGCTTAGCTTAGCGTAGCTTAGCCTCGCCTAGTTTAGCTTAGCTTAGCTTAGCTCGGCTTAGCTTAGCTTAGCGCAGCATTAGCATAGCATAGCATAGCATAGCATAGCATATCATAGTATAGCATAACATAGCATAGCATAGCATAGCATAGCGCAGCATAGCATAGCGCAACATAGCATAGCATAGCATAGCATAGTGTAGCATAGCATAGTGCAGTATAGCATAGCATAGCATAGTATAGCATAGTACATCTTGGTTTAGCATAGCACAGCGCCGCATAGCATAGCATAGCATAGCATAACATAGCATAGCATATCGCAGCATAGCATAGCATAGCATAGCATAGCATGGCGCAGCATAGCATAACATAGCATAGCGCAGCATAGCAGATCATATCATAACCTAGCATAGCATAGCATAGCGCAGCATAGCATAGCATAGCATAGCGCAGCATAGCATAGCATAGCATAGCGCAGCATAGCATAGCATAGCATAGTCTAGCATAACATAGCGCAGCCTAGCATACCCTAGCATAGCATAGCATGGCATGTCGCAGCATAGCGCGGCATAGCGCGGCAAATCATAGCATTGCATAGCATAGCGCAGCATAGCATAGCATAGCATAGCATAACATAACATAGCATAGCATCAAAGCAAAGGCAAAGCAACAGCGGCAACAGCAAAGCAAAGCACAAGCAACGCAAGACAAGCAGGTGTAGATGTAGATGTAGATGTACATGTAGCTGTAGACGTAGGTGTATATGTAGATGTAGATGTGAGTGTAGTTGTAGATGTAAATGTAGGTGTAAATGCATGTGTACATGTAGATGTAGCTGTAGGTGTAGATGTGGATGTAGGTCTAGATGTAGATGTAGGTATTAAACTGTACTATTCCTATTACTACTACTACTACTACTACTACTACTACTACTACTACTACTACTGCTACTACTACTACTACTACTACTACTACTACTACTACTACTACTACTACTACTACTACTACTACTACTACTACTACTACTACTACTACTACTACTACTACTACTACTACTACTACTACTACTACTACTACTACTACTACTACTACTACTACTACTACTACTACCGCTACTGCTACGACTGCGACGATGAGGAGAAGGAGGAGGACGGCGTTTACCGTTACTACTAATATTGCTCTCCTCGGGGCTCCAACTCCTAGGTAGGGTCGCTCTGGGATAAGTTTCGATTTCCCTTGTTTTGCCTTCAATCCGCCTTTACCGCAAAACGAAGTCGAAACGAAAACGGCCCACGAAATCGCCAAAAACACCGTTTAGGTCCAGCCCTGTCACAAACTGACATTAACTGCGGTGGATCAGCATCCACCCGGCAATCGCCAATCTTGATGGACTCCTGTGATGGCTCTTTCGCCGGGCAAATTAGCCGTCAGCGCTGCACAGCCTTGAAAAACGTCAAAGCAGGGTGTCACCCGCGAACGGGTAGTCCCTTACGCGGTGGCGCACCCCGCGGCTAGGGTAGCCGCTATTTGAATATCGTGGCTCCCTGGTTAGTGTTGGTTGGCCACTGAGACTATCAGGTCTGCGTGTCCTCCTCCCTTGCATGCAAGCGGGCGGTCGGACCCATCGGGCGGGTCGGGCGGACGGAACCTCAAGCGCGGCTCAGGCGGGCGGACCCTGATTGGCGAGGAGAGCGGGCGGGACAATAAAGCGGACGGGCTTCATGCGCGAGGCTGGGATTCATCTATATCCACCGCCTGGGACCCGACGTCCTGGTGCCCCGGCGGGCGGTGGATATGGATATATTTCGGCCCCCGGGGGCCCGAATATGTCCATATCCACCGCCTGCCGAGGCTCCGAAAATTGACCCTCCAGGCGGTGGTCATGTGTAAATTCCCGCCTCGGACGTCATGTCAGCAGGCGGGCGGGGCGGGAGAGCGGACCCCAACGGGCGGCTGGCGGCTCAAGCGGGCGGGCCCTGCTTGGCGAGGGGCGGCGGGCAGGACGTTGGAGCAGGCAGGCGGGTGTTCAGGCAACCGCCCGACCCCGCCCGCGAGGGCCCGCCCGCCCGACCAGACCGTTGGAATCCGAACGCTCCATCGCATGACGTCTTTAGTGTCCCGAGCGCGTCATCATCTTCGTCGAATTCGTCGTCGAATTCGTCGTCGCCGTCGTCGTCGCCGTCGTCGTCGAATGCGTCGTCGAGGTCGTCATCGTGCTCGTCGGCGTGGTCGCCGTGTACGTCGTGGTCATCATCGTTGACCGTCGGTGTCGTGAAGTCGAGTCGTCTCAGTCGTCTCAGTCGTCCCAGTCGTCTCAGACGTCGTCGTAGTCGTCGTCACCGTCGTCGTCGTCGTCGTCATCGTCGTCGTCGGCCGTCGTCTTCGGTCGTCGTAGTCGCCGTCGGTCCAGTCGTCCTCGTAGATGTTGTTGTCGTCGTCGGTCGTTGTCATCGGCCGTCATCGTCGGCTTCGTCGTCGTCATCGTTGTCGAGATCGGCATCACCATCATCGTCGTGGGCGTCGGCGTCGGCGTCGCTGTCGTTGTCGTCATTGATGTTATCGTCGTCGTCGTTGGTCGTCGTCGTCATGACGTCGGTCGTCGACGTCGGTCGTCGTCGCGGTCGGCGGCGTCGTCGTTATATTCGTCGTCGAGGTGGGCGTCGACGTGGACGTCGACGTCGTCATCGTTTGCTGGCGGGACAAGCCCCAAGCAACGTGCGGAGGTCCCAAACACCTACGTCCCCATTGCCGGGTGGGGGGGGGCAAGAAAGGAAGGGGTTTCGGGGGGCGGAGTCCCCCGTGTCGGGAGGGGGGGGGGAGAAATATTTCTGTTCGAGGGGAGGGGGGGGAGAAGTCCCCCAGTTTCGGAGGGCCTCCCGTTCCGCCAGGCGCCCGCGAAACGCAGCCCCTCGAAGAGGGGCCCACGAGACTGCCCAAGTAGGCCCACGAAGGGCTTCCCGGACGGCGGCCACAGAGCAACCATCCGAGACCCCAGAGACCTACCCAAGACCCAGGAGAAGCCCAATAAAACCCAAGAGTGCCTACTCCAAATCCCTCATTAATCGACCACCCCCTAAAAAACCAGACCCCCCTCCAAATGCGACCTAGTATACCGGACCCCCCTCTTCGATGGGGCGCCGCAATAAACAGGACCCCCTAAGCTCCAATCCAAAGAAAGCGCCCTAATAAACGGCCCCCCCCCCCAGTAACAAAAAAGGCGCCTGAAAAAACCGGACCCGGGGGACGATTCATAAGGGATTTGGAAGACGAGATCGCCGCGAGAACTGCTCCGAGAGCCTCTCGAGGTCATACCACCAGAGGCAGCGCTGCTTCGTAGCTCCGCGTGCTCGTTTGCCTGTGGGGTCCCCGCCGTGGCTCCCGCCCTGCGGCCTCCAGGAGAAGCGACGTCCCTGACTGAAGGGGCCCAGGTACACACAAACAAATAAACACAAATGACAGGATTCCCCATATTTTCCTGCGTTTTCTGGGTTTTCGTCTTCCCCCCCGCTTCCCATATTTTCCCATATTTCCCTACGGGATCGACGATAAATTGTGACTGTGTGTTTCTTTCCCTCCTGACTGGCCCCCTTTGCGCGCAGTTCTGCGAGGAGCGTCTGCGGAAAAAGCTCAGGAAGAACCCGAGTGAGCCCGAGCCGCTTCCGAACCTACAATGACTGCCTACCAGACCACTCCAACCCAACCCGAAGACCCGCGCTTCGGGTTGGGAGGGGGTACGGGTTCCACATGTGTTTTTGTCCATGTTCCCCGACTCCCCCCCACTGGAAATGGAGGGCAGATTGAGGCCTTCGGATTGGGTTGGGGTGGTTTGGTGGGTGGTGGTACAAGTGGCCCTGCTTGCAACGTTTTGACCGTAGCGAGGACGCCTTTGCCGCACCGCAAACTGGCACAAAGTCGTGCAGCGGCGATCCGACATAGATTTCAAAATGGCTCGTCCCCCCCACTCTGCGCGAACGTCTGCGCGAACGTCGACCACCGACGTGTGCCTCGCTCAGACCCGCGAGTATCGAGATGCGGCGCGCAGCGGAAGACGAGCACCAGCTACCAGACGCGTAACTGGAAGGTGGGCTCGCGGCCGCTCTAACTTTGCATGAGCGCTGGGCAGCTCAGCTTCTGTCTGCATCTTCCCGCAGGGCGCCGTGGGCGCTGGCCAAGAGGCTCTCCACCAACTCTGCGGAGAGGCCGAGCCTCTTGATCTGCTTCTTCGCGTCGCCCACGTAGCCGGGAGCAGAGTCGGCCTCGCCGTTCAGGCGGAAGCGCGCGAGGTAGACCTTCCACCGGTCTTGTATCGAGCCGACCTTGAACGCACGAAAGCGGACCCCCGCCCCCCACATGAGGAACTTTAGACCAACTAGGCCGCGCGCGCGGGCCACCCCCCTGCGGCAACTGGCAATGGCCTCGCTTACAGGACGCCTACACTTAGGCACATTCGCCAGAATTTCAAAACGCCGACATGTAAAATCCATTATTGTGAGGGCTGGGGTCAGATCCCACTGTTCAGACCTGGTCGAGAAAGATCTTCTTCCCAGCCGCGTCGAAGGTGCCGTAGCACTGCCCCATATCAATCAGGGCACGGTGGTCGGCCTCCAGACGTGCGAGCTCTTCCTGCACCACGGGACTCTGGGCAACCTGGGACGCACCCGCGCGCGGGGACGCGTCGAACAGCATCGCCTGAGGCCCACCCAGCCGGCAGGACTCGAGCACGCCCTGCAGGTGCCGCGCCTCCTCCGAGGCAGGGTCCGCGGGCGGCGGCGGCGGCGGCTGGCCACTCCCAAGCGACTGGAGCACGCCGACCTGCCAGTCCGCGAAGCCCTCCACTTGCGCGATGCTGATGCCCAAGTGCCTGAGGTGGGCCTCGGTGAACTCACAGATCGGCGGCGAGCCGGAGGGGGAAGTGAGAAGGGGCGGGCCTTCTCAGAAGGCTCGGGAGTCACCTGGCCTCCTGAGATTCTGCCTCAGCCTTCCCGAAGACAAAGAAAGCTTCTTAGAAGAGGGCGCAAGGGCTTCTGAGAAGTCCCGCCGCCTTCTGAGAAGGCCCTCTCCTTCTCGCTTCCCCCCCTCGCTCGCCGCCGAATAGAGCTCCCGGGTCTGGAAGTCGTCTGCGTGCCGCATCCGCAGCAGGTTGCCGCGCCACTGCGCGTCCGCCTCGCGCAGGTGCCGGCCCAGCTCCAGGTGCTCTGCTGCGTCGAAGCGCTCCGACTGCGCCAGCCCGTCCACGCGAGCGACCACGCTCTCCATGTGCCTCCTGCGCTCTGGCTCCGCCCCGCCCGACAAGTTTAGGAACGAGCCCGACACGAACGGGCAGAACGGGCCCACGGGCAGCACCTCACCTCGCCCGGCCGCGCCCGCGCCGACTGGCCTCCCCAGGCCCCCAGCGACACGTTTTTGGGTAAGCGCTGTTTTTGGAAAGGCAAATCCGCCTTCCAAGAACGACTACTGTAGAACAGTGTCTGTGGAAGGCAGATCCACCTTCCAAAAAAAACAGCTCCTACAAAGTACACTGGGGGCTCGACCACAAGAAACCTTCCACAAGACATCCAACCCTGAGACCCCAGGGCGTCCATTGACTTTTGGTGTGGGCTTGTCGCGCTTTCCACCGCAAAACCATCCAAACCCGAGAAACCTAGGGCACCCTGGAGGCAAACAGGGTGTTTCTTGGCATGCATCGCCACTGTAGCCCAGCCCCCGGCGCCATGCTTTGCCCCGCGACGTGGGCCTGGGAGCCCGATCGGCCCCGCGTCGCCGCGGGGCCCGCGCTCCGCCCAGCGGGCCGACCTCTGCGGGCCCCCCCGGGGGCCCGAGAACAGGCCCGGCTGGGCGCCCGACACGAACAGCAGCAGCAGCCAGCAACAGCAGGAGCCAGCAACAACAGCAACAATAACAACAGCAACGAAAAAAACAACAACAACAACAACAGCAACGATAACAACAACAACAACAACAACCACAACAACAACAACAACAACAACAACAACAACAACCACAACAACAACAGCAGCAGCAGCAGCAACAACAACAACAACAATCACAACAGCAGCAACAACAACAGCAACAACAACCACAATCACAACAGCAGCAACAACAACAATAATGTTAAGACTGTTCGCCCTTGTATGCTCGAGTGTCCAATAAGGCGTATTTCCCAAACCCTCGATACCCGCCCTCTTCGTCTTCGATCGAACCCCTTTTGGGGGGTAGACCTTTCTTCCCTGCAGGCCGGGCCCCGGCAAGCGGCGGGGCGGCCGCGGACCGTCGGCCTGGCCAGCGGCAGCGCTGATCGGCGGGGCAGCCGCGGACCGTCGACCCGACCCCAAGAGGGACGGACAGGGGACCGACGACGACGACGACGACGACGACGACGACGACGGCGACGACGACGACGGCGACGACGACGACGACGGCGACGACGAGCAAAAGCGAGAGCGAGAGAGAACGACAGCAGGGCCACGAAGTGCACGAAGTAGGCCACGAAGGGCGACAGCGGGGACACGAAGGGAATGCGTATGGGGCCACTAAGAGCGCGAACGAGCTGGGTCCACGAAGTGCAGATAATGCGGGGCCACAGAAGGCAACTATGGGGCCACTGAGGGTAGCAACTGGGCCACGTAGGACAGTGAGGGGGGCACAAATGGCGACAGCTGTTGTCCAAGTCGGGAGCCCCAACCGAACCCAAAGGAACGGAAGAGGGCCGAATTGAAAAGAGAGGGCCTCAAGAACCTCGAGGCCCCACGCGGAGATCAACCCATAGGTCGATCCGAGATCAGCCAAACGGGCTGACAAACAGTGAAGCCTAGGCCACCACAAGGCCCAGTCCAGACGACAGGGGGCGGCAGGCGGCAGCCTGGGGCAAAGACCCACGGGTGGGGGGAGGCCCCAGGCTAGGCTGGAAGGTCCAGCAGCAGAAGGATTCGACTAATCGGATGATCCCGAATCAGTCCCACCCCCGTCCTCCACCCCGCCCCTCCCCACAGCCGCCGTCTCCTCCGGTCGGAGGGCGGCAGCGACGCGAGAGGGCGCAGCTGAGCTGGATGGGGCGGCCTCTTGGCTGCCTGGACCCGCTGCAGCATCAGCCCCGAGGAGGATGGGCCGCCGCGTCCTGGGCACACGTCCTGCTGACAGGGCTTTAACCTGGGAGCGAACGCTAGCACGAGTGGCTTTATTGACTGGCGGCCCAAGACAATCCTCACGGAGCTTTTTAATATACTTGTCAACCTGCAAACTATAGCGCCCACAGAGTTCACAGATTCCAGCGGGGCCCCAACGAATGAGTTTATGTCCTCTACCGATTTTTGGGGCCCAAAGACAATGCGAGTTAAAAAGGGTCCTGTAGCTCACAGGGGTGGAGGCGATCCTGAGGCACTTAGAACATCTCACTTGGGCACCGTCCTGAACAAACTCATGTTCGGTGAGGGAGAGCTTGGGGGCCTGATCTAACTTGCTTTTCTTAACCAGGGGCTCCCCCACCTCCTTGAACATCCTGACCGTGCGGGATGCCATGTACGCCGTGAACTGGGCGATCTTCTTGGACTGGGCGATCATCTGCTTGTGATGTTCTGCCAGCGTGTCCGCGACCTTCACGCCCATAGCTCCAGCATATGCAAAGAAGTCGGCCCATGCGTTCCCATGGGCATGGGCGAGTGATCCACCTGCCTCGATGAAATTCTGAATATCTTTGTGGGAAGGCACCCAGACAAATTCAGAGCGCTGCTGGTCATGACGGCAGAGATGGAAGATCTTGCGCCAGACCTCGGCGTGCAGCGAGCCGCTAGCTTCGAGTTCTGGGCTCCATTTGTCAGCTTCACGTACGAACGACAGGTGATCACTGACAATTAAACCTGGCCGTTCCATCATCATCAACGCTCGGTATCCCGCGTAGCGTTCTCCCCGAGGCGCCGTTTGGTCGCGGCCGGGGAGGCCCCCATACTGAGCTCGAACTGGGATCCCCGTCGACGGACATATCTGAACAATGGCCCATCCGACGCGGCCCAGAGTAGGATGACTGATGTGCATTCCCGAAGCGTCGCAATAAGTGATAGAAGACCAGAGACCATCAGCATCACCCCATGACAATATCTCTGGGGTCTCATCTGGAAGACGGGGTTGCAAAGGCTCCGTCGGAAGTCCATATGTCAGGTCAAAAGTATCGGGGTCATTCATGTTCTCCTCCACAAGTTTCAACCTGACTTCGCGGAACTCAACTACGTCCTCGGGAATGACCTCGGGGCATGCATCTGAGAGCTGCAATGTAGCAGGGCAAACGTTCCACTGATGCGAGAGAGTACCTTTGGGAGCACCGCAATATGGGCATTCACGAGACGCCCCGACCCCAAGGTCCACTGACCTGTCGGGACACAAAAGACCTCCAGCCCACAACTTCCTGAGTGCTCCCCTCATTGGTCCAGCTTTGACAGAAAACAACGCCAGTCTCATGGCCCGTCGCCAAATCTTCTCGTCGCCGATCCGCTCTGGTAGATGGTGAAGGATACGTCCCACCTGGAGCCGATGAATAGATTCCACCAGACGCTTCTCCAGATCTCTGGGAGCAACATACAGTAGCGAATATTGTTGTCCAAGGTCGTCCGTAAAAAGAGCGGGTCCGCTGAACTGCCATCCGATACGAATCAATGTTAGCCATACTGTCGTCATCGGTCCTCGTGCCATGGCCCAAGTCGGCTTGGCATCTTGGAACTTGTCGGATACATACTGCCATGTGTGATGCAGCTCAGCTAAGGACACTCTGCTGTCCCATATAAAGCTATGGTATCTTTTGACAACAAGAATAGTACAATCAAAAACAGGGTCGAATCTGTCATCCCTTTGAGTAGCAAGGTAGAGCGTGAGTGATGCATTACGGGCAGCTCCAATCATACCGCCCGCGAAAGTGCGCAACTGCTTGAGCACAGTGTCCGACGTACCACTCACATCCGTGCCGTGCCCCACTGCAGGTAACAACCCAGTGCGCCACAACACCCCAAGCCGCTCGTGCACAGCTCGCTCCAACGTGCGTATCTTTCCGACCCTCTCCTTAAGCTTAGCCATGCGTGCTTGCTCTTGGATACGACGTGCTTTGACCCCGTGCAGCTCGTGACCTAAGTTGCGCATGTGGTGCTTGGGCTTGAGTTTCATGCACTTGACCCCCGACGAAAACCGATGTCGAGCACGAACCGTGGTAGCAACGAATCCCGACTTAGAGTTCTGGAGGATGAGGCCTAACTCTCTCACGTCACCACCGAAGTTGCGCACGCACGTGTGCAGTATATCTGCTCCTCTGGGGCCAGGGCCTTGCCACTGCATGGTAAAGTCGTCCATAAGCACGCGTGCTGTGATATCTGGATATCTATTGTACTGGTTAGAGACCACCCGGTGCAGAACAACCATAAGTATAGTGGTAGCATGTGTACAGCCAGCCAGAATGCCCTGACGGGCCACATACATCGAGCTAATATTACCATATGCACGTATGGTCCGTGGAACACGATAAGTTTGTAGCACCATCCAGATCAATCTAAGAGGGAAATCTAGTGCTCTAGCTTCTCGAAGTATCATGCTCCATAATATGGTCTCATAGCACTTGAACATGTCCAGGAATACTGTAACGACATGCAACTTGCGTGCGTGTGCCGATTCGGCCTGCAAGTTGAAGTGGAACGCACAGTCCGATGAGGAACGTCCAGCTCCCGTCCCCCAGAATGCGGGGTGTCTGTGAGCTTTTTCCCAGGCCGTGCTTAGATGTCGACGAGCACGGCCCCATATCCTCAACATTGTGTTGAGGAGAGCAATGAGTCGTGTGCCTCCGCTCGGCTTCGGAAGCATACACAACTCCGTGAACAAAAGGTCCTGCGGCCAGATCAGCCGCTTCTCGCAGGCCATGAACATCTCGGCCATGGCTTGTAGCCCTTCATCGCATACAAACCAAAAATGCCGAGGAAGAATACGCATCTGCCCACGTCCTGTGCGACGGGCAAAAGACATGATGGTGGCCCGAATCTGGGCCCCCGTGAGCTCTGGCAGGTGCCCCCACACATCCGCATCAGCAGGACGAGGAAGCTCGCCAGCGCCATGGAGACTCCAAATCTGCTGCCACTTCTCTAGCTCGTGGTCCGCCAGCTGCGCTGGCGTAGAGTGGTCAGAGGCTTGCAACACTTGCTGCAGGGCACGAAGTCGGGTGAAACGGTGCGCATCACGCCCACCATTTTTGAAAGCATCCTCGGACCACTGCTGCCATTCCTCCTTGCGGCGCTGCGAATACAAATCCTGCACCAGCTGCGCCTGGGCAATGATCTGCTCAAGCCTGCGATCTAATTCGAGGCCTTGAAACCATGCTGTCCACCCTGCCCGCAGAAAATCACGCGCCGAGTCATCCATCATTCGGAGCACATCATGCGAACTATGCACTCGCCGAGAGAAGTTGTCCAGGTCGTAGCAGAGTACGCCCAGCTTCTCGACGTGACTTTGCTTGAGCTTCTTGCGAGTCTGTCCTCGTCTTCCCTCGCGGAGTTGCTGATCGTAGAGTGTAGAGAACTGCTCCTTTCCAACCGAGGCAGAGACACCCACATTGCAAATAAGATGGATGAGCGTGTCCATGTACTCGGACATTCGACGGATGTGTCGGGCCCATCTTGCAGCAACTCGCCAGGCATATACACATCCGTGTCCTGACTCTCGCCGATCTTCAGGAGTACCGTTGAACGCGGCGAGCTCCATGGCAACGCTCGAGGGTGTCAGATATCGCAGGACATGATCTCCGACAATGTCGTGCCTCCCTGCTAACTCGAGCTCGATCGTATTGACCACCTGCAGCCACGCCGCGCCCAAATCCGTGTCGGACTTGATGAGGTCTATCTGCTCACGGACGACACTCCAGTTGCAAGGAAACCTTGAGCACCCTGCCTTGACCGTGGTGGGCATCTCCTTGGCCTCCTGGATTCTCCTGAGCATCACTGGGCACTCCTGTGTTGTGACGGGCATCGTCACAGGCAGGCGAGGCTTGGCATCTGCATCCTCGACTACAGCTGGCCTGCGAATGTGCGGGAGCATCGCCGCACCCACCAAAAAATAGTCGATCACAGTACCTGGGAGGGTCTGCCTGCACGTAGTTGCCCGAGACGCTGCGACTAAGCCCCCAATGCTGTGGAGCCAGTCCGTCCCGACGTCCTCAGGGCTGTTGTTGAAGTCGCCGCCACACAACCAGTTGGTGTGGCCCATCGACCTCATGAGCATCACATGCTCCGCTAACTGCTTGAGCAGAGCAACGTTGTGGACAGACATGCCTTCGCCGACGTATAGGTAAATAGAGTAGACGATGAGTCCCCCAGCTGGCCCCCATGACAACTTTGTGGCCATGAGCCTCGACGGGGCGATCACTCCGTCCTCGGTCTTGGGGGCAGCTGTGACGACCACATGTTTCCGAGTAAGAACTGCAGCCCCTGCTGAACGTCCGCCCGCATCCGTGGTCTTGGCGGCGGACCAGATCCCATGCCAGCCTCGCTGCAAAGCCTTGGCCTGGGCATCAGGTAATTTATCTGGAAGAATGTGATGTTCCTGCACCGTCATCACCTGAGCCTTAGACCATTCCAGGTAGTCTAGAAGCTGAGGCTGTGACGAGCAGTTGAAGGTCTCGATCGCATGAGCTTCCGTCATGGTGACCGTAGTATTAAGCAACAACCAAGCCATACAGCAGAGAAGTCTAGGCCGTGACCTTCTGCTTCTTCGTGAACTGAGTGAACTGCTCAGCTGCCCGCTTGGCTGCTGCACGAATTTCCTCTTCATCCTCGGGGGCTGGTACTCCCATGGACTGGAGCAGGTTCTTGAGATCCTCAGGGTCCTCCTGGCCAGTGAATACAAAGCCTCCTGCAGCAGGGGGGCTGACCACCATCATCCCCAGGAGGAGACTGCTGAGGAGGAGCAGCTGCACCGTTGGCCTCTGGCGGGACCTCGGGCGGCTGGCTGAGCTTCTTCTCGGCCAGCTTGAGCATGTCCATGCATTCACGGAGCTTGCCCCCCAAGATGTCAGCGTCGGTTTGCTCAAGGCCCCTCGCCTTAAGCATGGTTCCAAGCGCCTCGACGGAGGTTCCCATGGACTCAATGGTGGCGCTGAGATCCTTCTGCTTGGGCGACAGCGGCTGCTCCTTGAGCACCTGCTTGATCTCCTCCTCCTTCGCAGTGATCTGTTCCAGGGTGAGCTGCAACGCTTGGTCGGCGTCGGCCAACGCCTTGGTCGCCTCCTCGAGACGACTCTGAGCCTGAGCACGCACACCTTCGAGACGAATACGTTTCTCCTCAAGCTGCTTCTTCTGATTGACCACATCATGCGCCCTCCATTCGAAGGGCTGAGCAGCACGCAACTTGGACTTGCACGCGTCGCGGTGCCTCTCCAAGTGAAACTTCTGCTCTTTGCCGAACTCAGTGCTGGGCTCCTTGGGCAGCGCCTTGAGCATGGACTCTGCCTGGGCCAGCTCCTCTTTCCACTTGGCGCTCTCGTTCGCGAGCCGATCTCCCGCATCAACTTGCATGGCATTACCATCTGCTGCATCAGGGGCCGCTGGGGCCTGCTGCTTGGCTGCCAGCTGTCGTTGAAGGTCGGCCAGCTTCTTCTCGAGCATTCTCTCACGGTGCGACGGGCTTGGCGGCTTCTTGGCACTGGTGCTCGGCGCCTCCGACAGCTGACGGACCGAATGGAAGGCCATGTCTTTACTGCAGCCGCACTGGGTACAAGCCGAAGCTGTGGCCGCATTCCACCAGCGAGCGCCCGCCTTGCTAGTGCACCATTTGCAGTTCCACTGCGATGCCCATGCCATCCTTCGCACAGCCCCACGAGAAGCAGGAGGAGCCATGCTCGATCCCCGCGGGGAGTCGTGTTGCCTGAAAGCGTGCTCACCAGCCTGGCGGCGACTGAGGTGAGCACAGTTCGTGAAAGCTGATTGGTTGCACGGGGGCCTTGAGCCGCCCCCTTGGCTGTGATTCAAGCTCCAACGCCGGGAGCCACGTTGGAACTTGAGCCAAAATGGCTACGGAAACACAAATGGCGACAGCGGGGCCACGAAGGGCATGCACATGGGGCCACAATGGGCGCGACTCCTGGGTGCCTGGGTGTCGGGAGCGCGGCGCTTAGGCAAATTGCAAGAAATTCCAACGCAAGGCCATTCTTCAGTAAGTTGCAAGCAAGTCTCCAGCGAGAGCGCGACTCCAGAGCGCCGGGAGAGCGATTCCTGAATAAATTGTAAGGAAGTCCCAAGCGAGAGCGCGATTCCTGAATCAAATGCAAGGAAGTCTCGGGCGGGAGCGGGGGTCCTGGCTAAATTGTAAGGAAGTCTCAGGCGGGAGCCGTTGTTGTTGTAACCCGGGGGCCAAGGGCCCAGTTTGAGCATCAAGACTTTCCCTGTCAAAAAACAGGGTGCGAGCGTCGAGGGGCACACTTTGATTGAGAAAAAACCGTATGCACCGGTAGAGGGGTCAACAATAAGTATTCTTCAGAAATGATAATTCAACAACAACAACAACAACAACAACAACAACAACAACAACAACAACAACAATCATTTTACCCGAACGCGTGGTGTTCTCCCCAGTGCCAGGGTTTTCATACGACACCAGGCAATACCCCCACTTCGTGGGGGGGCATTACAAGCTCTACCAAATATCCAAACGACTCTTCGCGACCACCCAAACCCAGCTTCCCGCCCTATGACGTTGGGACACTTCACTTCGTGGCGTGCGGACGACCGTGGCTACTACACTGGCGTGGGGTACACACCCACAGAACTTGGTCACTTATTCGGGGCGCGCATGTGCCCAGCATGGTGCAATTGTGTGATTTTATGATGCGCGGTGCTAAAATTCTTAAAAACCCAATGGTTTTGGGAGATTTCGGCGTGCGCGCGCGAAGAAAAAACGAATGTGTCCCGCATGGTATTATTTGACAGGGATGATGGCCCTGGCAGGTGCGCAACCGTTGTCGCAGAAGTTCGAAAAAGTTGCTCGCAAAAGCCCGTTTGACAGAAATGTTTAAAAAGTGTTGGGTTTCCTACGAATCCGCAAGAGCGCGCGGGATGAGATTTTGACATTTTTTTGTTGAAAAACCATTGGTTTTTTGATGTTTTTATGTTAAAATCGCTCCGAACACTAAGCTTTTGGAAGGATTTCGTCTTGCGCGCGCGAATGTCCACTTTACCTTATTTTTTGCAAGGGATTCTTGAAATTTGATTATATTAGAACAAGAAATGTCATTTTATAGTGTTTTTTGCAAGGGAAAGCGGGGGGGAACAAAACAACCGGATCTTGATCACATCGAATTACCTGAGGCTTCCTCACGAAAATGATGAAAATGTAGCTGCGGCCTAGGCGGCGCAGGGGGGCCGTGCACCAGGGGTCCCAACAATAATTATTCTTTAGAATTAATAATGTTCAACAACAACAACAACAACAACAACAACAACAACAGCAGCAGCAGCAGCAGCAGCAGCAACAGCAACAGCAACAGCAACAGCAACAGCAACAGCAGCAGCAGCAGCAACAACAACAACAGCAACAGCAGCAGCAACAGCTACAGCTACAGCAACAGCAACAGCAACAGCAGCAACAATAACAGCAGCAACAACAACAACAGCACTAGCAGCAACGGCAACAACAATAGCAACAACGACAACAACAACAAAAAACAATCACAACAACAACAACAGCAACAGCAAGGACAACAACAACAACAATACCATGCAGCAGCAGCAATAACAACAACAGCAGCAGCAATAACAACAGCAACGGCAACAGCAACCGCAAAAACAACAGCAGCAGCAACAACAGCAGCAACAACAACAGCAACAGCAACAGCAACAGCAACAGCAACTGCAACAACACCAACAACCACAACACAACAACAGCAACTTCAACAACAACAACAACAACAACAACAACAACAGTAACAGCATCAACAGCAACAGCAACAACAACAACAAAAGCAACCGGAACAGCACTAGTAACAACAGCAATCATGTTAAGACTGTTCGCTCTTATCCGCTCGCGTGCCATGCAACTCGTACATCCCAAACCCTCAATACCCGCCCTCTTCGTTTTCAATCGTACCCCCTTGGGTGAATATCTCCCTTACCTGCCGCGCGTAATTGGTAATTGATGTAGCCCCTGTTAATTACACGGGAAGAGGGGACGGATGGAAAGGGAGGGAAAAGGATGGAGCACGGAATTATCATGAGGGGGCTAGGAGCAGAAAACACGTGGCAGAACCAGACGGGCAGATCGGGCGGGTACTCCCTACCAGGCGAATCAGGAAGGAGGGCCCAGGCGGCCTGGTCGAGCAGGCGGGTTGCTGAAGCGTGCTTCCTGCGTGAATCGCGAGGATGCCTGGAGCGATAGCGCGATCCCCAAATAAATCGTCAGGAAATCCCGAGAACGGCGCGGCGTCTGAATAAATACCGATGAATTCCCATGCGAAAACGCGATTCCTGTATAGATTGTGAAGAAGTCCGCGCGAAAGCGCGATTTGGGAATACATTGTGAGGAAATATCAGGCGGGAGCCGCTGTTGTTGTAAACCAGGGCCCGACAAACAAATTCTGAGACCCGAGACTTTCCCTCATAAAAAACTGGGTGCGAGCACGGGAAAGGACACTTCAATTGAAAAACACAATGTGCCCTGGAAGGTGGGATCAACCATAACTATTGTTCAGTTATGTGAGTACAACAACAGCAGCAGCAACAGCAACAACAACAACAGCAGCAACAACAACAATCATTTTAAGACTATTCGTTCTGCCCGCGTGCCACTCAACAAGTACATCCAGAACCCTCGATACCAGCCCTCTTCATCGTCGACCGTACCCCCTTGAGGGTATATCTTTCTTGCCTGCAACGTGTATTCCGTGCAGCCCTTGAGGCAGGGGAAGAGGGGACGGATGGAAGGAAGGGAGAAGGAGAAGGGAGGAGGAGGGAGCACGAGAGAGACTAGGAGGGGGGCTAAAAGCAGAAAACACGTGGCAGAACCAGACGAGCAGCAGATCGAGCGGGTACACCCTACCAGGCGAATCGGGAAGGAGGGCCCAGGCGGCCTGGTCGAGCAGGCGGGCTGCTGAAGCGTGCGTCCTGCGTGAATCGCGAGGGAGTCTCGAGCGACAGCTCGATTACCAAATCAATCGCGAAGAAATCCTCAGCGAGAGCGTGACTCCTGCATGTCGAGCGCGCGGCGTCTGAACATATTGCGAGGAAATCCCACGTGAGAGCGCGATTCCTGAATACATTGTGAGGACGTCCCGCGAGAGAGCGCGATTTGGGAATACATTGCGAAAAAGGTATCAAGCGGGAGCCGTTGTTGTAGTTCGGGGGCCAGGGGCGCAGATTGAGGAGGAAGACTTTCCTTAATAAAACCAATGTGCGAGCCACAGGAAGGACACTTCAATTGAAAAGAAGATATGTTACCAGAGGGGTGGTTCACACAAACTATTCTTCAGTACTGATATTGCAACATCAACAGCAGCAGCAACAGCAGCAGCAACCATAACAATAATAACAACAACAACAACAACAACAACAACAACAACAACAACAACAACAACAACAACAGCAGCAGCAGCAACAACAACGCCAACAGCAACCATCACTTCACCCGAATACTCTCTGATTTTATTTGCAGCATGCATCCATCATGATAGCTCCCACAAAGGGGCCCGATATTCCCTTACCCAGATGTTCCGCCTGAGGAGGTCTGAACAACATCTCTTCCAAGGCATTTCGACACCTCCAGCCCGCATGGCACATCGCCTTCGCTGTCGCCCTGCCCCCATGCCTTCCTTCTGGGTATCACCGCGCCCGACTGGCCCAAAACCTCTGGGAGAGGCCCCACAACCTGTGGAAGAGCCCCCAGAGAACCCTGGACAGCCTCTGGAGCCCTTTGGAAAGCCACCAGAGCCTCTCAAAATAGCTTCAGAGCCCCTGTGGGAAACATGAGGGCCCCTGGGAGACGCTTTCAAATCGAACGGGAGGATTTCGGGCATCATGAAGGAGGCCTCAAGGCATTTCGGAAAAATCTTGGATCGGAGGAGCTTCTGAACCTCGGGAAGAAAAAAGAACAGGGAGCAGGAGGAAGAGAAGGAGGAAGGAGGAAGGAAGGCGGATGAGGAGGAGGAAGAAGGAGGAAAAGCAGGAGGAGAAGGACGACGACGACGGCGACGACAGCGGGGTCGCCGCCGCGAGTTCTCGGGCAGCCCCTGGCACGCGGAACGCGCCAGGGAGCCACTGGTGCAGACCTCCTCCGACAGTGCATGCTGCTTTCTTGAGGATCGGCACCAAAGACTAATAAGGAAGCCCCAGGCCTTCTGGGAGTCTTGAACCAAAGCGGAGGATGTAACGAGCGGGAGCGTCGTTGTTTGCAGGGGGCCGCCTGCGGCGCCGATGCGGGAGCGCTGGTCCCGAGTGAAAAACGAAACAAATAGTGACGGGGGGCGCCAGTTTTGTGGGAAAGCCCGATTTCGGCGGCGAGCAAGAGCCCTGGTCCTGAGTAGAGAAGGAGGACGTATCGAGCGGGAGCGTTGTTGTTCGTGGTGTTGTTGTTGGTGTTGATGTTGTTGGTGGTGTTGTTGCTGCTGCTGTTGTTGTTGTGGTGTTGTTGCTGTTGGTGTTGTTGTTGCTGTTCCTGTTGTTGGTGTTGTTGATGTTGTTGTTGGTGTTGTTGGTGTTGGTGTTGTTGTTGCTGTTGTTGTTGTTGTTGGTGGTGGTGGTGGTGTTGTTGTTATTGCTGTTGTTGGTGTTGTTGCTGTTCTTGTTCCCCACATGTTTCGTGGGGTTCTGGTTTTCCCCTGCCGCGCCGCACCCGCGTCTCACACCTCCCCCCTCCCCTTCTCCTTCTCGCACCAGAGCGGGTGTGCAGGGGGGTGGTCCCTGAGCTCGGCAGGCGTGGCATGTCCTCGACGCCACAGAGGGTGCGCTGGGGGTGGGGGCCCTATGCGCTGCAGGCTCCCACGGCGTGGCAGGCGTGGCATTTCCTCGACGCCACAGGGGGTGCGCTGGGGGAGGGGGCCCACCGCGGTTTCTATACGCGCCAATGTCGCAGGGCCTAGCAGGAGTGGCATTTCTTCGACGCCACAGGGGGTGCGCTGCACCGCGGTCGCTATACGCGCCAATGTCACAGGGCCTAGCGGGAGTGGCATTTCCTCGACGCCACAGGGGGTGCGCTGGGGGTGGGGGCCCACCGCAGTCTCTATACGCGCCAACTCCGCAGGGCCTAGCAGGCGTGGCACTTTCTCGACGCCGGAAGGGTGCGCTGCAAGCTCCCAGGGCGTGGCAGGCGTGGCATTTCCTCGACGCCACAGGGGGTGCGCTGGGGGTGGGGGCCCTGTGCGCTGCAGGCTCCCAGGGCGTGGCAGGCGTGGCATTTCCTCGCCGCCACAGGGGGTGCGCTGGGGGTGGGGGCCCTATGCGCTGCAGGCTCCCAGGGCGTGGCAGGCGTGGCATTTCCTCGACGCCACAGGGGCTGCGCTGGGGGTGGGAACTCGTATCTTGTCAAAAACTGTAAACACCTTGGCTCAAGCCGGCTCGGCGCGCCTGCGCTCTCACGCAGGCGCGCTCCTGTAGTCCTACTTCAGAGCACCGCCCGACCTGCGCGGCAGCCATTCCTCCCAAAATCGCCGCGGACGCGCTGCCACCTCCATGTTTGGCTGCGGTTGTTGGCATGACTAATATGGTTGGTCTGGCTGGTCTGTTTGATTGGCCTGGCTGGCTGGTCTGATTACTTTGGCTGCTTATGGCTGGAACGAATGATCTGGCTGGTCTGGTCAGTCTGGCTGGTCTGGCTGATCTGGCTGGTCTGGTCAGACTCTCGCCAGGATGGCGAAGCGAGATGTGACATGGTTTGTGAACACACGTGACATAAAATAAGTATGTGGGGTTCTTCGGTAGCGTAATTGGTGTTGTTGTTGTTGTTTGGGGCGGGCGGTTTCGGCGCACCCCCGAAACGCCTGAGCGTGAGCCTCGATTTCAACAGAAATGCAGCCGTCGCCTAAGCGAGAGCGTCAGGGCGCCTCTGGGGGGGCAACAATAATTATTGTTCAAAACCTAGAATTCAACAGCAAAAATGGCATCCAAACTGGGGCCCCACCCACCTCAGGTGCCGTGGGGCCCCTGTACACGTGTTGTCCTCTTGGGTGAACACCTGGACTGGGGCCCCGTCCCCCTCCCCACGCCCAAGGCGACACAACGCAATCCTCCAGCGATTAATATTAAAAACTACTAGCTGTTGTGCCAATTATATGGGTTCTTCTCGGAAATCTATAGAACAGTTTCAGAAGCCTCCAATTGTTTGGCTCTCACGGACCTTCTATTCGGGTTGGATCCAGATCGAATGGAAGCCTATTAGGGCTCGACTCAGAAACGATACGGACTGCGCAACGTTCTATACAGAGCCGATACAGCTTGTACAAAATCCTAAACAGATCCGATACGGCCTTTAAACAGGGAATCCTGTACATATCCGATACGGCCTGCAAAAAACCTTTACTTATATCCGATACAGCGTTTAGAGCATCCCATGCAAACCTGATGCGGCATGTAGAAGATCCTATACACATCCGATACGGCCTGAAAGAAAACCTATACACATCCGATGGTGCCTGCCAAGGATCCTATACAGATCCGACGCCGCCTTCTTGTAAGATCGTATACAGGTCAGATACGACGTGTATCGGATCCTTACAAAGCCGACGCGGCCTGTTTAAGATCCTATACACATCCGATACGGCCTTATCGGTTCCAGACAAATCCGATACGTCCTGTGGAAGACCCGAGAAAGATCCGCCACGGCCTGTGAAGAAAATGTGATGCAAATCCGATACTACCTATGGAAGTCCTATACACGTCCGACAGATCCGTTACGGCCTGTACAGGACCGATTTTCTACATGTCCCATACGGCCTGTATCGGACCCTCTGCTGATCCGATACAGCATATAGAAGATCGTATATATATATAATATTTATATATATATATATATATACATAATATAAATATATATATATAATAATAATAAAAAAAAAAAAAAAAAAAAAAAAAAAAAAAAAAAAAAAAAAAAAAAAAAAAAAAAAAAAAACGGATTACAAGCGATCCTATACAACGCCGACACGCCCGCTGTAGGACCCGATGCAAATACGACACGGCCTGTAGAGCATTTCTAAAACAGCGGATACGGCCTGTAAAGGATCCTATACAGAGCCGATACGGCCTGTACAAGATTATCACAAAGTCGATACATATTTTCAGATCCTATACAGATCCGATGCCACCTGTAAAAGATCCCACACGTAGCCAATGCGGAATGTAAGCGGTCCTGAACAAGTCCGATACGGCCTGTCGAGGATCCTATACATATCCAATACGCCCTGTAGAAAATCCTATACAAATCCTTCGCAGCCTGTAGACGATCCTGGATAGATCCGATACGGCCCGTAGAGGGCCTATACACATCCGATACGGCCTGTATCGTTCGGGTCCCATACAAATCCGATACGGCCGTAAACGACCCGATACAGATCCGATGCGTTTGTGGAGGACCATATACCGATCCGATCGGGATTGTATGGGATCCTAGACCCGGTACCTTATATACACACAGAAGTCCGATACACATCTGATACGGCCTGTAGAAGATCAGATTAAAATTCAATACTCCGTGGCACGGCGTGTAGAGGGCCCCATACACATCCGATACGGCCTGTGGCGGATTCTAAACAAATCCCATACGGCCTCCGTCGGATTCTGTACAGATCCGACACCGATTGTACAGGACCTTGTACAGAGCCGATACGGCCTGCAGAAGATCCTTTTCAGACCCGATGCGGTTTCTAAAAGACCCTTTTTTCCCAACCATCCTGTGGTGTTGGGTCCTCGTTTTGAAGAGACGGTCCCCGCGTTCTCCTCTCCTCTCCTCTCCTCTCCTCCTCTGCCCCCTCCTCCTCCTCCCCCACCATCTCATCATCACATCATCATCATCATCATCATCATCATCATCATCATCATCATCATCATCATCATCATCCTCATCATCATCCTCATCATCATCATCATCAACATCATCATCATCATCATCATCATCATCATCATCATAAACGTGTTCGTCATCACAGTGATCATCATCGACATCATCGACGTCATCATCACCACCCCATCATCATCATCATCATCATCATCATCATCATCACCATCATCATCATCACCCATTTCGGCACACCCCTCACACGCTTCGTGGCCCCATAGGGAGCTCCACCGAAGGCCCCAGTGCTGCCGCCGCATGCGTCACCCACACCCATTTCGGCACACCCCTCACACGCTTCGTGGCCCCATAGGGAGCTCCACCGAAGGCCCCAGTGGCTGCCGCCCGCATGCGTCCCCACACCCATTTCGGCACACCCCTCACACGTTTCGTGGCCCCACAGGGAGCTGGCCCCATAGGGAGCTCCACCGAAGGCCCCAGTGCTGCCGCCCGCATGCGTCAGCCACACCCAATTCGGCACACCCCTCACACGTTTCGTGGCCCCATAGGGAGCTCCACCGAAGGCCCCAGTGCTGCCGCCCGCATGCGTCAGCCACACCCAATTCGGCACACCCCTCACACGCTTTCGTGGCCCCATAGGGAGCTCCACCGAAGGCCCCAGTGCTGCCGCCCGCATGCGTCAGCCACACCCAATTCGGCACACCCCTCACACGTTTCGTGGCCCCATAGGGAGCTCCACCGAAGGCCCCAGTGCCGCGCCCGAACGCGTCAGGCCCCATCCCATTCGGCCACACCCCTCACACCGTTTCGTGTCCCCATCGGGAGCTCCACGAAGGCCCCAGTGCCGCGCCGCAGCGTCAGGCCACAACACCAAGTCGGCACACCGGTGTCCACGTTTCGTTTTTGGAGGCCGCCCGTGCGGTGTTCTGTCGGCTCTTCTCATTGGGCCCATAGGGAGCTCACCGAAGGCCCCAGTGCCGCCGCCCGCATGCGTCAGCCACACCCAATTCGGCACACCCCTCACACGTTTCGTGGCCCCATAGGGAGCTTCACCGAAGGCCTCTGTGCCGCCGCCCGTATGCGTCAGCCACACTCAATTCGGCACACCCCTCACACGTTTCGTGGCTCCCGTAAGGAGCTCCACCGAAGGCCCCAATGCCGCCGCCCGCATGCGACCCGCAAACCCATTCCGGCACACCCCTCATGCGCTTCGTGGCCCCATAGTGAGCTCCACCGAAGGCCCCAGTGCCGCCGCCCGCATGCGTCAGCCATACCCAATTCGGCACACCCCTCACACGCTTCGTGGCCCCATAGGGCTCGCCACCGAAAAAGATATTCACAATTGCGGTACTCACAACTGCATATGGTTGGGTCCTTCGCCAGGATAATTTTTCCCCAGCCATCCTGTGGTGTTGGGTCCTCGTTTTGAAGAGACAGCGCCCCGCGGTCCCACCTCCCGCTGCCCCCTCCCCCTCCCTCTCCTCCCTCCTCCTCCCTCTCCTCCCTCCTCCTTGCTTTTCACCCACCCATTACAGCGTTTCGTGGCTCCATAGGGAGCTCCAGCAAAGGCCCCAGTGGCAGGGTCCGCATGCAGTTCCACCTCCATTTCGGCGCACCTCTCACACGTTTCGTGGCCCCATAGGGTCCTCCACCCAAGGCCCCAGTGGCAGGGTCCGCATGCAGTTCCACCCCCATGTCGGCGCACCCCTCACACGTTTCGTGGCCCCATAGGGTGCTCCACCCAAGGCCCCAGTGGCAGGGTCCGCATGCAGTTCCACCTCCATTTCGGCGCACTCCTCACACGTTTCGTGGCCCCATAGGGTGCTCCACCCAAGGCCCCAGTGGCGGGTCCGCATGCAGTTCCACATCCATCTCGGCGCACCCCTTCCACATTTCGTGGCCCCATAGGGTGCTCCGCCCAAGGCACCAGTGGCAGGGTCCGCATGCAGTTCCACCTCCATTTCGGCGCACCCCTCACACGTTTCGTTGCCCGATAGGGTGCTCCGCCGAAGGCCCCAGTGGCAGGGTCCGCATGCATTCCACCCCCATTTCGGCGCACCCCTGACACGTTTCGTGGCCCTATAGGGTGCTCCGCCCAAGGCCCCAGAGGCAGGGCCCGCATGCAGTTCCACTTCCATTTCGGCACACCCCTCACACGTACCGTGGCTCCATAGGGTGCTCCGCCGAAGGCCCCAGTGGCAGGGTCCGCATGCAGTTCCACCCCCATTTCGGCGCACCCCTCACACATTTCGTGGCCCCATAGGGTGCTCCGTCGAAGGCCCTCGTGACAGGGTCCGCATGCAGTTCCACCCCCATCTCGGCGCACCCCTCACACGTTTCGTGGCCCCATAGGGTGCTCCGCCGAAGGCCCCAGTGGCAGGGTCCGCATGCAGTTCCACTCCCACGTCGGCGCACCTTCACACGTTTCGTGGCCCCATGTTGTGTTCCGCCGATGACCCCAGTGGCAGGGCCCGCATGCAGTTCCATCCCCATTTCGGCGCACCCCTCACACGATTCGTGGCCCCATAGGGTGCTCCGCCGAAGGCCCCAGTGGCAAGGTCCGCATGCAGTTCCACCCCCATTTCGGCGCACCCCTGACACGTTTCGTGGCCCCATAGGGTGCTCCGCGGAAGGCCCCAGTGGCAGGGTCAGCATGCAGTTCCACCCCCATGTCGGCGCACCCCTCACACGTTTCGTGGCCCCATAGGGTGCTCCGCCGTAGGCTCCAGTGGCAGGGTCCACATGCAGGTCCACCTCCATTTCGGCGCACCCCTCACACGTTTACCCCATAGGTGCTCCATTCAAGGCCCCCGTGGCAAGTCCGCATGCAGCTCCCCCTCCATGTCGGCGCACCCCTCACACGTTTCGTGGCCCCATGGAGTGTTCCACTTAGGGCCCCAGTGGCAGGTTCCGCATGCAGTTCCCCCTCCATTTCGGCGCACCCCTTCCACGTTTCGCGGCCACCAAAGGCCCTGGTGGCAGCGCCCGCACGTGGTTCCACCCTGCATTTCGGCGCACCCCTCACGCGTTTCGTGGCCTCAGATGGGGCTGCACCGACGGCTCCTGTGGCAGCGTCCGCATGGCGTACCGGTGCCAATGTTGGCACACCCGTCACACGCGTCGTGGTCTCAGAGGGAGGTTCACCGAGGACGATACCCACACCTGCGTTACACACAGCTGCACATGGTTGGGCCCTTCGCCGGGATAATTTTAAATCCGATACCGAAAATAAAGGATCCTCGACAGACCCCATACGGCATGTTTTGAATTCTGTACAGAACCGACACGGCCTGCAGAGGATCTTATACAGATCCGATACGGCTTGTATAAGATCTTATACAAATCGGGTACGGCCGATGGAATATCCTATACAGAGCCGATTACGCCCCATACAATCATTTACAGATCCGACACGGCGTGCACAAGATTCCATACAAATCCGACGTTGCGTGTGGAGGATCCTTTTCAAATCAGACACGTCCTGCAAAGGATCCTTTTTAGAGCTGGCACGGCCTGTCTTGGATCCTGTTCAGTGCCCACGAAGCCTTTTCAGGTTCCTATGCAGATCCGGCTCGGCCTGTACCGGACGCGAAACAAATCCGATACGGCCTGCGGAGGATCCTATACACAGCCTATACGGCCTGTATAAGACCCAAAACAAATCCTACATGGCCTGTCGAAAATACGATTTTAAAAAACGATACGGCCGGTAGCGGATCCTGTACAGATCCGACACGGCCTGTGGAGGATCCTAAACAAGCCAACACGGCCTGTAGAGAATCTTCTACACATCCGATACAACCTGTAAAGGATCCTATACAGACGGCCTGTGGAGGATCATTCACAAAGCCGATACACCCTGCTTCGGATCCTGTGCAGATCCGATTCGGCCTGTAAAGGATCCTATACGTGTCCGACACGGCCTGTATTGGTCCCTGAACAGATCCGATACGATGTGTCGGACCCTCCACACATCCGATACGGATCCAAGAACCAATCCAATACGGCCTGCATCGGATCCTATACAGATCCGATACGGCCTGTGGACAATCCTATACTGATCCGATACGATATGTGGAGAACCCGACACAGATCCGGCACGGCCTGTATAGGGTCCGATGCAAATCCTAGACGGCCTGTTTCGGATCCTATACTGAACCGATACGGCATGTAGAAAGTCCGATACAGATCCGATTCGCCATGTAGAGGATCCAATACAGATCTGATACGGCCCTCAAGAGGGCCCTATAAGACCCGAAACGCCCCAGCAGCTGCGCCAATTTCGACGCACCTCTCACGAGGATCGCGGCCCCATAAGGAGCTCCCCCGAAGGCCCCAGAGGCTGCGTTCGCATGGCGCCCGAGCCCATGTCGGCACCCCTCACGAGGATCGTGGCCGCATTGGGGGCCCCGCCGAAAACCCAAACATCCCTCAGGACACAAACACTCCACAGGTCCCACAGGCGCTGCAGATCCCACAAAATCACCTGCACCAATGCCCCCCCCCCTCCCCTAAAGATCCTCACCCCTCGCCCCTTCCTGGCCCAGGGGGGGGAGGGGGAGGATTATTTGGGTGAGGCGGGGGGGGCAAGTAATCACATCACGGTGTCCCCACGTAACGCTCCTGGGCCAAAATCCAAACCACCATGGACTTTCATTCACGCCTGCTAGGCCAAAGTCAAGGGCACCATAGACTTCACCTACGCCTGATAAGCCAAAGTCCAAGGCGCCATGGACCTTCCCCTGCGCCAACTAAGCCAAAGTCCAGACCAGAGAAACCCAGGTCCATATGGGACCCCGACGGAACCCTACAGAACCCGCGCGGTACTCTACAGGATCCCTCTGGGATCCCTGTCGGGTTCCCATGGAACCCTCTAGGATCCTAACTGGAGCTCCCTAGGAATCCCGATGAATCCCTATAAAACTCCGGCATAACGCTATCGGAGCCCTGTGGGAGCCCGACGGCCCACAGGAGCCCTGAGGGGCCCTTGAGGGACCCACACAAAAGCCTAATAGAACACACTCTGGAACCCTGAGTTGCGTTGCGTTGTGCTGGGGGGGGCGGGGGGGCACGGGGCCCCAGCCTGGGGTTCACCCAACAACAACAACAACAACAACAACAACAATCACTTTACCCGAACGCTCAGTGTTCTCACCAGTGCCAGGGTTTTCTTGCGACGCCAGCCAATACCCCCACTTTGTGGGGGGGCAGTGAAAGCTCTACCAAATATCCACACGACTCTTCGCCACCACCCACACCCAGCTTCCCGCCCTATGACGTTCGGACACTTCACTTCGTGGCCTGCGGACGACCGTGGCTACTACACTGGCGTGGAGTACACACCCACAGAAGTTGTTAAGCCTACGTTCGTACACCCACAGAAGTTGTTAAGCCTTGTTAACCCAATAGGGGGACGTTTTATTCTCGGCGGCCGAGGGCGCAACCTATGGCGCAACCGCAAGGGATTGTGGCCCCTGGCAGGCGCGCGAACCCCGTTGCAAGAGCGTGCGAAAGTAGCTCGCGCGAGCTCATGTAACATAAATGTTGGAAAACCATTGGTTTTTTTTTAGGATTCGGACAGCGCGCGCGGGTGGAAATTTTGAAAAGTCGTGCAGGTGTTTTTCGAGGACCTACGGTGCGATTCGTGTGATTTTATGATGCGCGGTGCTAAAAATCTTAAGAACCCAATGGTTTTTGGAGATTTCGGCGCAGCTAACCAACAACATAAATTACTAGCACGTGGGGACTCTACGTTCTCTCCTGTGTTTCCAGGGTTTTCATACGACGCCCGCCAAATACCCCCACTTTGTGGGGGGGCCGGTTCAAGCTCTACCACATTTCTTAAACGACTCTTCGCCACCACCCACACCCAGCTTCCCGCCCTATGACGTTCGGACACTTCACTTCGTGGCCTGCGGACGACCGTGGCTACTACACTGGCGCATGGGTACAGTGAATTGTTGTGGTAACATTTTCTGGACGCTAGCTTAGTATACGACTTTTCCCCCTGTTCCAACACTGGACACCTGTACTGGTTTTTGGTGGTAACGTGTTCCTGAAAGTGTTGGGTTTCCTACAAATCCGCAAGAGCGCGCGGGATGAAATGTTGACACTTTTTTTTTTGAAAAACCATTGGTGTTTTGATGTTTTTATGTTAAAATCGCTACGAACACTAAGGTTTTGGAAGGATTTCGTCTTGCGCGCGCGAATGTCCACTTTACCTTATTTGTTGCAAGGGATTCTTGAAGTTTGGTTATGTTAGAACAATAAATGTCCACTTTAGCTTATTTTTTGCAAGGGAAAACCGATCGTAACAACACAACCGAATCCGGACCAACCCGTTTTGCCTGAGACTTCCTCACGAAAATGATGAAAATGAGGCTGCGGCCTAGGCGCGGCGGGGGGGTCGTGCACCAGGGGCCCCAACAATAATTTTTCTTTAGAAGTAATAATGTTCAACAACAACAACAACAACAACAACAACAACAACAAAAGGCACCGACACACCACCATCCACCAAGAACAACAACAACAACTACAGCAGCAGCAACAACAACAACAACAACAACAACAACAACAACAACAACTGCAGCAGCGCAGAAGCTGCAGCAGAGCAGCAACAAAAACACTACAAACATTAAAAAATCAAATGCATTTAAGAATGGGGGGACACTCCGTTCTCACCAGTGCCAGGGTTTTCATTGGAGGCGGGCAATACCCCCACTTTGTGGGGGGGCCGGTTCAAGCTCTACCAAATTTCCAAACGACTCTTCGCCACCACCCACACCCAGCTTCCCGACCTATGACGTTCGGACACTTCACTTCGTGGCATGCGGACGACCGTGGCTACTATTCAGGGCCCCGCGGCCGACGACGACGGCGTGCGCGCGCGAAGAAAAAACGAATGTGTTCCGCATGGTATTATTTGACAGGGATGATGGCCCTGGCAGGTGCGCAACCGTTGTTGCAGAAGTTCGGAAAAGTTGCTCGCAAAAGCCCGTTTGACAGAAATGTTTAAAAAGTGTTGGGTTTCCTACGAATCCGCAAGAGCGCGCGGGATGAAATTTTGACAGTTTTTTGTTTTAAAGAAAAACCATTGGTTTTTTGATGTTTTTATGTTAAAATCGCTACGAAAACTAAGGTTTGGGAAGGATTTCGTCTTGCGCGCGCGAATGTCCACTTTACCTTATTTTTTTGCAAGGGATTCTTGAAATTTGATTATATTAGAACAAGAAATGTTTATATTAGAACTTGATATGTCATTTTTTAGGTGTTGTTTTTTTTTTGCAAGGTGAAAACGGATTTATCTTTTACAACAAAACAACCGGATCTGGATCACATCGTTTTACCTGAGGCTTCCTCACGAAAATGATGAAAATGTGGCTGCGGCCTATGCGCGGCGAGGGGGGCGTGCACCAGGGGGCCCAACAATAATTATTCTTTAGAAGTAATAATATTCAACAACAACAACAAAAATGAGGTTAAGTCTGTTCGCTCTTGTCTGTTCGCGTGCCATTCAACATGTATATCCCAAACCCTCGATACCCGCCGTCTTCGTCATCGATCATACCCCCTTTGGCGGTCTATCTTCCTTACCTGGGCGAGGAGCAGAAAACACGTGGCAGAACCAAACGGGCAGACCAGGCGGGCAGAGTCGGGAAGGCGGGCCCAGGCGGCCAGGTCGAGCAGGCGGGTTGCTGAAGCGTGCGACCTGCATGAATCGCGAGGAAGTCTCGAGCGACAGTGAGATTCCCAAGTAGATCGTGGGAAAGGCCAAAGCGAGATCCTGATTCCTGAGTGTCGAGGGCGCGGCGTCTAAATAAATTGCGAGGAAGTCCCACGCGAGAGTGCGATCCCTACATACATGTTCAAGGAATCCCGCGGGCGACCGCGACTTTTCAATAAGTTGTATCTGGCGGAAGCCGTTGTTGTTGTAACTCGGGGGCCAACATCCCCGCTTGGTGACACCCGGTTTCTCTTCTAAAGCTAGGTGCGAGCCCCAGGAGGAGCACATACATTGAAATATGCAATGCTTACCTGAGGGGGGATCAACTATAATTATTCTTCAGAAGCAAAATTTCGTCATCAACAACAACAGCAGCAACAACAACACATATTTTAAGAATGACCACCCTTACCTACTCGCGTGCCACTCAGCACGTATATCCCTACCCGCCCGCTTCGGCTTTGATCGTACGTCACTGGGGGTATATATCTTTCTGACCTGCAAAGTGCATGTCGTGCAGCCCTTAAGGCAGGGGAAGAGAGGACGACTGGAAGGAAGGGATAAAGGGGGAGTGAGGACGATGGAACACAAGAGAGAATAGCAGGAGGGGACGGGTGCAGGCGGCCGGGTCGAGCAAGCGGGGTGCTCAAGCGTGCGTCCTGCACGAATCGCGAGGAAGTCCCGAGCGACAGCGAGATTCCCACGTAAATCGTGAGGAAATCCACAGCGAGAGCGCGATTCCTGAGTGTCGAGGGAGCGGCGTCTGAATTCGCCGGCCCAACGGGCCAGAGCGTGCTAAGATCTCCGGTACCTGGTTCACAATATTTCTAGTTCGCGCGCGCGGGGCGGCCCCTGGGGGTCCCCGGACGAAAAGTACCCCGGCAAGGTCCCGGCAAGTCCCCGGCAAGGTCCTGGCAAGTCCCCGGCAAGGTCCCGGCAAGGTCGGGCCAGAGATGCCGGAGCCCTGTTACAGGGCCCCAGGACGGGCCAAGAGGTCCCCAAGAAGCCTCCAAGACGGTCCAAGAGGGCCCCGAGACGGCCAAAGATCGCCCGAAGACGCCCAACAGGGCCCCAAGACAGCCCTAGAGGCCTCCAAGACGCCCCAAGGGCCTTCCAAGAGGCCTCCGAAGAGGGCCCCAAGAGGCCAAAATCGTTGATTTTCATTGTTTTTGTTCGATGTTTTTGCGTTCTGGCTTTTTCGGCTTCCGGACGCTCCAAGACGGCCCAAGAGGCCCCCAAGACCGCTCCAAGTCGGCCCACGAGGCTCCCAAGACGGCCCCGGAACGGCCCAGGAGGGCCCCCAAGACGGCCCAAGTGCCGCCCAAGACGGACCAAGAGGCCCCAAGACGGGCCCAAGAGGGGCTCAAGAGGGGAACCGAGAACTGAAAAATCGAGCCATCCGCCCCAGAAGGCGCCCAGGAGGCCCCAAAAAGGCCCCAAGAGGCCCCCAAGAGGCCCCCAAGACGCCCCAAGAGGCGCCCAAGAGGCCCAAAAGAGGCCCCAAGAGGCCCCTAAACGGCCCCCAAGAGGCCCCAAAACTCGGCTAGCCCACAACGGTGCGACAATATGGGCCGGCGGAATGAGCGAAGCGATTTTAAATTATCCCGGCAAAGCAACCTTACAGCCATGTGTAGGAGCATATCTGGAAGCATTCCCCTTAAGATTCGGATGAGAATCCAGTTGTAGAATTCTGCTGTTCTCGCAGTCGTAGTCGCATTCGCGATGACAGTCGAAGTGGCAACGGCAGTCGCAGTCACAGCCTCAGCCTCAGCCTGCCTCAGCCTCAGCCTCAGCCTGCCTCAGCCTCAGCCTGCCTCAGCCTCAGCCTCAGCCTGCCTCAGCCTCAGCCTCAGCCAGCTTCAGCCTCAGCCTGCTTCAGCCTCAGCCTCAGTCTGCCTTCAGCCTCGGCCTCAGCCTCAGCCTGCCTCAGCCTCAGCCTGCATCAGCCTCAGCCTCAGCCTCAGCCTGCATCAGAATCAGCCTGCCTCAGCCTCAGCCTCAGCCTGCCTCAGCCTCAGCCTCAGCCTGCCTCAGCCTCAGCCTCAACCTTTTCCTCAGCATCAGCCTGCCTCAGCCTCAGCATCAGCCTGTCTCGGCCTCAGCCTCAGCCTGCTTCAGCCTCAGCCTCAGTCTGCCTTCAGCCTCGGCCTCAGCCTCAGCCTGCCTCAGCCTCAGCCTGCATCTGCCTCAGCCTCAGCCTCAGCCTGCCTCAGCATCAGCCTGCCTCAGCCTCAGCCTCAGCCTGCCTCAGCCTCAGACCTGCCACAGCCTCGCCATCTGCCTCAGCCTCTGATGCCTCAGGAATCAGACCTGCATCAGCCTCAGCCTCAGCCTGCATCAGCCTCAGCCTCAGCCTCAGCCTGCCTCAGCATCAGCCTGCCTCAGCCTCTGCCTCAGCCTCAGCCTCAGCCTGCCTCAGCCTCAGCCTCAGCCTGCTTCAGCCTCAGCCTCAGTCTGCCTTCAGCCTCGGCCTCAGCCTCAGCCTGCCTCAGCCTCAGCCTGCCTCAGCCTCAGCCTCAGTCTGCGTCAGTATCAGCTTGCCTAAGCCTCAGCCTCAGCCTGCCTCAGCCTCAGCCTCAGCCTGCTTCAGCTTCAGCCTCAACCTTAGCCTCAGCCTCAACCTTTTCCTCAGCCTCAGCCTCAGCCTGCATCAGCCTCAGCCTCAGCCTCAGCCTGCCTTCAGCATCAGCTTGCCTCAGCGTGTGCCTCAGCCTGCTTCAGCCTCAGCCTCAGCCTCAACCTCAGCCTCAGCCTCAGCCTGCCTCAGCCTCAGCCTGCCTCAGCCTCAGCCTCAGCCTGCCTCAGCAGCAGCCTGCCTCAGCCTCAGTTGGCTACGGGCATTCAAAATGTGGCCAGGGAATGGAGTTCTGGGAACTCGAAGAGCACGAAGTGGCCTACAGTTGGCTCCGGGCATTCAAAATGTGGCCCGGGAATGGAGTTCTGGGAACTCGAAGAGCACGAAGTGGCCTACAGTTGGCTCCGGGCATCCCAAATGTGGCCCGGGAATGGAGTTCTGGGAAATAGAAGAGCACGAAGTGTGTTGACTGTATGCATCCGGCCTCCAGGATTGTGGCCCTGGGAATGTGGGAAGGGGAATGGAGAGTTCAACTGGAGGTTTGGGGAATTCGAAATCCTGGGACTGTGTATATGATGTTGCATCCGGCCCTCCAGAATGTGGCCCGGGAATGGAGTTCTGGGAACTCGAAGAGCACGAAGTGTGGGACTGTTGCATTCGGCCCTCCAGAATGTGGCCTGGGAATGGAGTTCTGGGAAATCGAAGAGCACGAAGTGTGTGACTGTTGGCGAAAAACGAGCCCGGCACCTGCCGCCCGGCAACTCCCAACACCTGCCCGGACCCCCCTGTGGAGTGATCTGTGAGCTCTTTTGGGTCAACTAGAAACCTATCAGTCTTCGCTGTTAGGTAATAAATGGTGAGGAAACTCCACGCCAGAGCGCGAGTTCTGCATAAATTGTGAAGAGGTCCCGCGCGAGAGCGCGACTTGGGAATATAGTGTGAGGAAGTATCAAGGCGGGAGCCGCTGCTGCTGTAAACCATGGGCCAACAACCCGATCCCGATACCCAAGACTTTCCCTAATAAAAAACACTGTGCGAGCCCGGGGCAGGGCCTTTATATTGACAATATGCCCAGAGGGGAGATCAGCAATAATTATTCCTTAGAAATGAGAATTCAACGACAACAGCAATCGCCTTAAGACTGTTCGTTCTTGTCTGCTCGCGTGCCACCCAACATGTATATCTCAAACCCTCGATATCCGCCGTCTTCGTCTTCGACCGTCTGTCTTAGGGGTATATCTTTCTTACCTGCAACGTGTATTTCGTGCAGACCCAACAGCAGGGGGAGAGAAAACGGACGAAAGGAAGGGGCAGGGGGGAGAGAGGAGGATGGAGCACGAGGAAGAATAGCAGGAAGGGGCTAGGAGCAGAAAACATGGCAGAACCAGCGCTGGCAGATCCGGGCGGTAGACCCTAGCGGGCGGGTCTGGAAGGCGGGCCCAGGCGGCCAGGTCGAGCAGGGGCCTATTGGGAGCCTCTTGGGGGCCTCTGCGCCACACGTCCTCCCCGCTGCGCCCAAGGGTCTGGGCCGCACCCCCGCGCCTCGCGAGGCTGCTGCGGCAGGCGCCGTTGCCGCGCCGCCGCGCCGCCGCCGAGGCCGCCCCCGCCGCGCCGCCCGTCGCCCCGGCCGCGCCCGCGAGGCCCCCGAGGCAGGCGAGGCCGCCGCGCCGCCCCGCCCGCGCCGCCGCCGCGCCCCCGCCGCCGCGGCAGCGCCGCATCGGGGCCAGTGCCCACGACCGGGCGGGGCAGCGCGCCAAACCGGGCCCCCCCCGAAAAGAATAAAAAAAAAAAAAAAAAGAAATAGGGGGCAAGCGGCCGACGAGGTGACGAGCGCCCGGCCGGGGAGCCGACAGCTGCGGGGGGAGGGGGGGAGGGGAGGGGTAGAAGGGCGAGGAGAGGGGGAAAAGGGGGGAGGGGGAAAAAAAATGGGGAGAGGGGGGGGAGGGCCAAGGCGGAGAGGGGGAGGTGAAAAAAAGGGGAGGTGGAGGGGGAGGGAGGAGGGGGAGGGGAGGGGAGAAAGGGGGGACGAAGGGGAGGGGGAAAGGGCAAGCTAGGTGCGCTCGCGTCATATCTGACGTCCTACCCCTCCCTCCCATCCCTTACCATGGCGCTGATTTTCTCTATCCGCGGACGCGTGTCGTAGCGGACCTGTGCTCCGCGCGCGCGTGCGTAGTGGGTGGTGGTGCACGTGCGTGCGTGCGTGCGTGTGTGCGTGGTTGTCGTGGTGGTGGTGGTGGTGGTGGTGGTGGTGGTGGTAGTGGTTGGTGTGGTGGTGGTGGTGGTGGTGGTGATGGTGGTGGTGCTGGTGG
>CAUYUJ010019405.1:200000-263229 GCA_963575745.1 Prorocentrum cordatum | reverse complement strand
TCGAAAGGGGCACGAAAGGGGACCGTTTCTGACCCCCCCATTTGTGACCCCCCCATTAAGCCACGCCCAAGATGGGCACGGAAAGAATGGGTACAATGCCCAACAGCGGATCTGCCTCACTCTGAACAGGACTCGCTGTCCACGCCGCCGCGGCCTGTGTCCATGCACTGCAGAAGGCCGCCTGCCCAACAGCGGCCGCTGTCGGTTTGGGACAACATTTGTTGTTGGGCATTGTACCCATTCTTTCTGTACCCATGTCGGGCGTGCGGCCGGAGCGGGGCCTGGAGTCAAGCAGTGGCGCAGCGTCCTGGCGTGCCTAGAGGCCTACCAAGCAATGTTCTGAGAGCCTCGTGTGGCGTCCACGACATGTTCTCGGACAATTTCTGGCTCGGACTGTCTTCTTTGAACACATCAAATTTTCATGTTATGCGAACACCGTTTTCGTTCTTAGAACATGCTTGGGTTCTAAGAGCATCTCGTGGTAGGCCTCTAGGACTGCCGGGGCGGTCGGTCTCTGCTCACTCAAGGCTCCCAGATCGCTGACGTTGGAAGGTCAAGCTGCACGAGCAGACACGCCAGTCTTTGAAGTACCTAGGTGTTTCCGGACGGCCAGATCCCACTCTACCTCGAGCGCCTTCCTGCTTCAAGAGACTCTGTCTGACTTTGCCGTGTTTTGCTATTCTCTGGGAGGGCCCGAGCCCAATCTGCTTTACCCGCCTTCCTACTTCATGTTTCCACCCACTTCTTCCGACCGGCGTGTAAACTGTCGATGGTCCGCGCGGATTTCTTGGATCTGCGCTCGGGCCCCCCTGGCGGCGCCTCCAGCGCCGCCCCTGGCGCGCTCCAGATGGGGGTCCAGCGCAGGTCCAAGAAATCCGCGCGGGCCGTCGGAATACTATGCTGATGAAGTTATTTCTTTCTCTATCCCATCTTAGCTGCCCTGGTACGCCCATTTAGAAGCGCAACACGCATCGTGTTCAAAACGTTCGTGTCAACACGCTGCGCGTTGGCTCCATGCGCTGGCCCACATTTTGGCGAACGTGCCGTGCCACACCTGCTTTTTCAGCCCACTTGTTTCAGCCCCGTGTCAACGCTACGGGTCGCGTGTTGCGCATGGGGGCAGTTAAGCCGACGACCTGGCTTTGCAGATGCGGGCGCTTCTCCTCGACTTCGGCCTCTGGAGCTCGTCGCCGGGCCCCAGGGCCGCGCGAAAAGGATCCCGGGCGGAACGCTGCTCCCCGGGGCAGAGGTCGGGGCCTCTGGGGCCGAGGACCGACCAGAGATCACACCGTCGGACGCCTAGGCTCGAGGACTCGAGGGCTCGAGTCTTCTCTGGGGTCTCCCCTGGGCGTCCCTCGTGGCCTCGGCCGGACGCAGCTCGAAGGACTGGGCGGGGCGCACCCCAGGACTTGGCACCGCTCGGACGTGTGCATCTTTTCTCGGCGACGGCCATCGAGGAGCATCCTTCATCATTTGGCGAAAAAACCACGCACGAAACCGAAAAAAACACAGGGAATGGACGTCCGAGCGATGGCGAGAGGGGGGGTTCCTGCCGATTTGGGGCGGGGGGTCCCCGCACGACGACGCCCGGGTCCTCAGAGAGCAGGGCCGCGCGCGGCCGGTGCGGTCCGACGCCGGCTCCGAGCAGAGGCAGCCCGATGCGATGCTCGTTGCAGGTCGGGCCTGTTCCTCTACAGGAGGGGTGTTCAATAACAGTCAAAAAAGAGTCGGGGGACGATATTCAAAGAATAGCCAAATGATGTTCAATAATAGCCAAAACGTTCATAATTGTTTGATTACGTTTGGATTGTTCTTGATGTGTCGTCCGACATCCCCTGTAGGGGGGCATGCCCGACCTGATGCTCGTGCCGATCCGATCCGACTTCGCGGCTCGATGCTGGCGGATATCCTGGCTGGGAGAAGGCCAGCGGTCGGCGGCTGAGGAGGAGAGGGAGGAGGAAGGTCGGGGCCAGCCGCAACTTGTGCGTGGCGCACAGGCGGCTTCGCGCGTGCGGCCTCCGCTCCAGCAGCGAGACCACGAAGCAAGAACACACGCGAATCGACATATATATATATATATATATATAGACGTATACATGAGACGGATGCACATACGCAACATCCGTGAGCCACCGGAGAGCAAAACAGCACCACAGGTAGCACAGCAGGCGATGCGCCTCGCCATTATGAAAACATAGAGCACAAGAGCGGAGACGGGCGGCACGGACGCCGCCGCCTGTCGCGCTGGCCGGACCACCCCCGAGCTGGATCTCGCTGCCGGCCCCGGGAGGACCCCCAAGAGCGCGGAGGCCCACCTCCGGATGGGGCGGGGCGGGGCCGCGGAGCTCCCGCAGAACGCGGGCCCGCAGAGGCGTCAGGGCTTCCGGCCACGGGGCAGCTGCCCTCGAGATCCGTACGAAAGATCATCGGGGGCAGAAAAGAGGGGGGTGATGACTAGGGGGGGTTGGGTATCATGGCGGGGGCCATGGTATTTCCCCAGATCTCGTGGCGCCTCTTCTCATTTCATGACGTCCCTGGCCCCCCCCCTGGGCCGCGCACGTGCCGCCGGTCATGATTTGCACCCCCCCCTCTTGGACACCCCCCTCTTGGCCGCTCCCGAGATCAGGACGCGGTGCCCGAGCACGTTCGAACTGGACGTCTTGGAGCGTCTCCCGTGGCTCCGGGAGGGTCAAAACAGCCAGGATCCCGGACGCGGTGCCCGAGCACGGTCAAGTTGGACGTCTTGGAGCGTCTCCAGTGGCTCACAGGGAGGGTCGAAGCAGCAAGGATTCAGGACGCGGTGCCCGAGCACGGTCGAACTGGACGTCTTTGAGCGTCTCCCGGGGCTCCGGGAGGGCCGAAGCAGCCAGGAGATGCAAGGGGCGCCGGCGGGCGGAGAGGGCGGCGCGGCGGTGGCCCGCGCGCAAGGTTGAGGCGGCGGCGAGCGCGGGCAGGGAGCGCGCGGAGAGCGAGATGCACCGAGAGGCGTATGATACACATATCTATATATGTGTATATATACATATATATATGTGTGTATATATACATATATATATATATATATATATATATATGTATATGTATATATACATATATATATATATGTATGTGTGTATGTATGTATGTATACATTCACAGTGTTCATTTCTAAGTTTTGACAGTTCTTTGGTTTTTTTCGGGGGGGGGGCAAGCTCTTTGCATTTCTGCTTGTTCTATCCTGGGCCTCTTGCTGGCCACTGGGGGGCCAGGAACAATCAGAATTGGAAACGAGCACGACTAGAAACGAATGACGTGTATAGCCCCACGGGTCGACAGTTTGCGGTGAAGTCGCCCGGGCAGAAAGAGGGTGCGCCTACGTGGTACTCCGGGGGTGCCCGAGCGGGCCCCGCAAGCCCCCGCGTGCTGTTTCGGAGCTCGCCTCCGGAACACTCGTCGGAGTCGGTCGGCCTCCCGGCGAGACCTGGACGAGCAGAGGGTGCCGAGCGGCGGCCGAGATCTGGACCAAATATCCTGTCGAGGCCACGTCTGTGACAGGGCCGCGGAGCCCGCCGAGGCCCCCTATGGGAGGCTCACAACCGCGCGCGCGCCGCAGGGCTTCCCGGGCTGCGGTCGGGGCCCGCGCCCCCCATCGGGGTGCTCTTTGCGCCGGCAGCGCAGCGCGGCCAGGGCCCCAGCGGCGTCTCGCCTCGCCCAGCGGCCCCAGCGGCCCGGGCCATCCTGCCCGGCATTCGCTCGGACATGTGCCTCTTTTTTTCTCGGCGAGGGCCATCGAGGAGCATCCTTGATCATTCGGCGAGAAAGCCACGCACGAAGCCGACAAAAAGCACAGGGAATGGACGTCCGAGCGATGGCCAGCTTGTGGGCATGCAGTGGCCCCGCTGTGGTCTCGGCGCTGGCGCCTCCACACGGCGCCCGCCCCTCGAGCAACGAAACGAGACATCAGCATCACGTTTCGGCGCTCCGCGCGGATCTCTTGGATCTGCGCTGGACCCCCCTGGCGACGCCTCTGGCGCGCTCCCTGCGCCAAGTTATGTTTATGCCAGTTGTTGTTCCTCTGTAAAGGTTTCCAGGTTTCCGTTGAGATGAGTCCTCGCGGCGGCCCGCGGGAGGACATGGCTCAATCTGCAAATCGGCACTGACACGACCAGGGGAAGCATGGGAAGAAGATCGGCACCCCCTCCTGCCCATTTCAAACAGGGCTCGTCGTCGGAATCGCCGCGGTCGTGCCCTCTGGATGTGCCTTCGCCGCGGCCCACAGGAGGACGCGGTGCAACCAACAACCGAGCTTGCCCGCTGCAGACGGCGGCGGTGCTCGTGGCGGGCGCGTCCCCCGCCAGAGGCTGTTGGCGCGGACAGGCGGGCGGGTTCTCCCGAGTGCTGTCCAGGACGGAGCAGCCGAAGAGGGCGACGTCGGCCTGGCTCCTGCGCGCTGAAGCGAAGCATTTCGGTCGAACCCTGGACCTGGCAGGCACCCGGGGGTCGGTCGGACTAGGGGGTCGTCGTCGGCGTCGTCGTCCCGCCGAGAGCGGGTCCGCCGCTCCCAGGCCGCCGCCGCCGCGTCGTCGTGGGGGCGCCGCCTCACCGCTGGGGCAGGCCGCCGTCGTCCTGGGTCCTTCCCGAGCCGCCGCCGGGAACGCCGCTGGGGTCGCCGCTCCGTGGGCGCTTAGGCTCAAGGCGCGTGTTTTCAGCCCTGCACGGAGCGCGGCATGGCGGGTCTGGACGAGGCGTGCCTGTCGAGGATCCTGAGCTGCTTGAACGATGTGGGCGGCAGGCTCTGCTGCCGTGCCTGGGCCGCACACATCTACGGCGCCATGGGCCTGGAGCACCGGATCCGCTTCGCCAAGGCGGTGGCGAGGAGCTCGGAGCTGTCCTACCACCACTCCACCGTGCGCGACTTCGGCGGCGTGGAGGAGTGCCTGTCCTTCTCCTTCTGCTTCCGGCAGGGCGGGACGTACTCGCTGCAGTGGTTCCGCGAGGGGCTCACCTCGGACAACGAGCAGCAGCTCGGCCGGTGGAGGGTGGTCGACGACGCGGTGCTCTGCGAGACGGTGGCGCCCAGCTCCCCGCCCGACGAGCGCCTCCTGCGCTTCGCCGGGGCCGGCCGGACCTTCCGGGTGCCCGTGGCAGACGCCCTGCTCGGGACGACGTCGGCGGAGCAGCGGCGGGCTGGGGGTCCCAAGACCCAGCCCCCTCCTGAGGGGCCGATTATCTTCCATCACCACTACCGTAGGTGAGAGAGGGGAGGAGGAGGAGGAGGAGGAGGAGGAGGAGGAGGAGGAGGAGGAGAGGAGGAGGAGGAGGGAGGAGGAGGAGGAGGAGGAGGAGGAGGAGGAGGAGGAGGAGGAGGATCGATCGATCGATCGAGCTCTCGGGCCGGTTCGGTGCTGCACTCTCGCTACGTGCTGTGCTGCTTACTAAAGTTGTGTGGCCTAGCTGAGGTCACTTTGCTGAAAGGGGGTCGCGGGCGCCACTTAGACGCTCGGGCCCTACCTGCACCGACCTTCCCCACGCAGGGGTCTGCGGGCAGGGTAGCACCCGCTTTTACGAGTGCCCTCTCGCTGTCTCCTCTACTCCCCTGCCTCGTCTGCCTCGTCCCTTTCCCCTACCCTTTCGCTTCGGTTCGGGTGGGGGCGGGGGAGGTCGGTGCACGACAAAATAGTTGGGAAAACTCGGGCCTCGGAGTTGGAGAAGGTCGGGAGTCCCAGTCGGAGGCGGAGGAGGGGGGAGGCGGCCTTCCCTGACCAGCTCGTGGAATCGTGCGCTGGTGAGAAAAGTTCGCGGGATGGCCTGAGGGGCCGCGCTCGCTGGGACGGAACAGAGCCGCACCGTCCGCTCAGTCACATCGCTATGCGCCGCTCCTCTCTCCGTGTCGTTCTGACTCAGTTGACGAGACGTCCCAGTTCTCGCTCCAGTGCTCCACGTGGCGCCGCCCCGATCTTGCGGCTCGCTCCCTCCTTGCGGAGGGCGCGCGTAATGATCGTCTCCAGCTGCGTGTCCGTTGCCTTCACCTGGAACTGGAACCTGCACTTCTCCGTGGCGCCCCCCTCCTTGCCCTTGTTCCTGCGAACGCGGAAGATCGGGATGCCGTCTGCTACCTTCTCCGCGCTGCCACTCAAGATGACGTCCTTGTAGTACTTCTCGAGGTAGTCTCTCTCCGCTCCTGCGTCGTACGTGCGCCCCATGTAGTTCACAACTTCGGTCCACACGCGGATGTGGGGGCTGCCGAGCGAGGCCGTGTCCACTTGTTCTCCATCTGCTGCTCTGCGTCGTAAGTCCTGCGCGTCGTCGTTGTACGTCTGGCACGCCTGTAAGCCCGCCTGCGCGATGCCGCTCTGCGCGCTGATCTCCCGCGTCTGGATGACGGCCGACGCCAGCTCGGCCTGCTCGCGCGCCAGCGTCAGGGTGAGGCGCGCCGTGAGGTCCACTATGTGCGGGTTGGCCACCGCTGTTCCTCCTCCCACTGGTGCTCCTCCTGCGGCAGCTCGTCGTGGTTGTCGACTGCGGTCTGGTCGCTGAGGTCCTCCTGCCGCCTCCGCTGGCGCCCAGGCTGGGCGCTGGTCGAAGAGCGCCATCCTGTGCCTGAGGTCGCAGTAGTGGTCTGGGTAGATGCGTGCACAGGTGTGTGAAGAAGGCGCCCTTGTCTAAGAAGAGATGGCTGCAGAGAGGACATGTCGTGCTCGGTTTAGTCGGCTGGCTCTGGTTTCGTGTCCTATCTGGGTTACAGCTGCCCGTGATCAAACTCCTGGCCAGGTGTTTCCAGGCTGTTCCGCGGCTCGTGAAGCATTGGTAGCAATTGATGCACTCGTTGTTCGTAGTTAATAGAGCGGCTAAATTGTGTACGTTATGATTCCGAATGACATGATTGTGTAGCGCTTTTTTGCTCGCGAACAGTTGTCCGCATTCCCCAGACTCGTCCCCGAGCGAGCACTTCCAAGGCTGGAGGTCCTGAAGGGCTAAGTCTTCTCGGAGTTCGTCGTTGGGAGTGTAGCCTGGAGGAGGAACTGCTACCGTCAATGTAGCTGCTCTGACCTCGCGTACGTCTAGTAGGTGCAGTTGTTCTCTAATCACTAGCGTGAACATCTTACCTATCTTGACCTGCTCTTCCCCGAAGATGTTTCTGAAGCTCTCCGAGACTTGGCAGGCCTTCGTGACATCCTCCTCGATTCGTCGGGCCCAGGGGTTCGTGTGCGTCGCCAGCTCGTCTGTCGTGCCGTCATCGTTGGTCTCGAATTCGAGGCGTCCGAACAAGGCGACGATGAGGTGGCGGTGATTGTTCGGGAATCTCAATATATTTTTTGTCCAGCCAAGTCTGCGGACCAGTGCCTTCTCCGCTGGAGGAAGGATCTGCCAGTAGCGGAAGACCTCCAGCGTTGTCAGACTACGTACCGAGCCGTCTTCGTTGTGCGTGCTGGCTCGGCCTGCCATCGCCCGTCTCAGGATGGCGCCCATCGCGCTCTGGAGCATCTGGTACTCGTTGGGCGTGGGCAAGTAGCACTCGATACACGAAAGCCCCGTGTTGATGACCCTGCATATGAGGACCGCGCGCTTCCACTTGTAGGGTATCTCTCGCTTGGTCCAGAACCTGCCGCACTCGTAGTAGCTCTTCTTCATGGCCTGGATGCGCTTCTGCAACTCTGGGTAGTAGCTCTGCGTCGATGTTACTTGAGGGCCCAGGTACCGAGCCACCGCCACCACTTTGCCTGGAAGTGTGCATTGCGGGTCCTTCTTGATTCGTTGATGCGCCTGGCTGGCGCCTTCTCACTGAAAGTGTACTATCGTCTCCTGCTTAGCTTGGTTTTGCTTCAGGCCAATCTCGCTCAGGCGTCTGTTCAGCGTGTCGTCTATCTTGTGAGCCTGGTCGGCGAGCAGTTTGGGATTGGCCTGTTTCCCGTTCAAGATGATCTTGCGTATGTCGTCCGCGTACTTCGTCAGCCCCACGTATACTGGATGTTGGAACAGTTCACTTCTTCCATACAGTAACTCGTCGTACTCTATCTCGTCGTTGCAGTCCTTGGTCCACCTCTGGATGCAAGGGGCGAAGCTGGCTACGAAGTTGCGCACCATGTAGGGGTCGCCGATGAGGCCGCCGCAGTGGGGCTTGATGCATATTCCCTGCGTGTCGTCTCGGCAATCAATGTTGAACGTCGCCCTGCGGTATCGTTGTTCTCCGAGGTCCCAGAGGTCCTGCGGCATGATGTTGCTGTTGGCCGCGTCCATGGTAAGCCACTTGCAGCTGGCGAACGCGTTGGACATGTCCTTCATGGTGGACGCGTAATTGTAGCCTGCGTTGCGAGCCCTGTACTCGATGACTGACATGGTGAGGATGGCTCCTTCTCGTCGTCGTCCCTTGATGAACCCGTAGTCCTGGCCCGTGTGGGTGTGTTGTCGATGCTTCCTGAGTCCTGCAGCGTAGTATGCCTTGCCGATGGGGTCCATGATGTGGTAGATTCTCTTGCCTGCTGGTCCTTTCTTCGTGTTCTTCTTAAACGCCGTCGCCGTGCTTTGATGCCATCGAACTGGTGCCACGTTGCTGATGCGTATCGCAGCCAAGGCCGCCTTCAATAATGCTTGAAACTGTTCGGGTTTTCCATCTCCCTCTTGATGTCCGAGGCCGTGTCGTTGGCGTGGTTGGTGTTCCGCCTTCGGTGGGCATAGTAGTAGTCGTCATATCTCCGCTGGTGCCGCCGGTGGTGGTGCTGCTCTTCGTAGGCGTGCTCGTTTGAGGCTTTTGGCAATCTCGTTGTAGTCTTCCTCTATCTTTTCCTCCAGGCCATCCTCGTCGTAGTCCTTCTCCTCGGCGTTGTGCGGGATGGCCTCCAGGTGCTGCGTGTCCTGCTCGGTGCCTTCCATGCCGCCTGAGCCACCTGGTAGTTGCCAAAAATCGAGCCATTCCTGCTTCGTGGGGTTCGCCGTCGTAGCCGTCCAGAAGTCCCTCTTGCGTGGTCCGTATCTTCCTCCCGCGATCAATCGTGATAGTCTTCCAACTCTTGCCAGGTCCCTTTCCTCCCACGCCTCGTATAGTTATTCGACTCGTTGCTCTGTACGTAGTTGCTGTGCGTGTCGTCGTTGTCGTTGGCATGTCTTCGTGATGTCCTGCAGCTTTTTCTCTATCTCGCGCATGCGCTGCTCGGTCTCCGTGATCGTTTGTTCGTCTGTGGTGTATGGGTTGCCTTCCAGCTCTGTCTCTTCCTGGGTCCTGGGTGGGTCGGCGACCGTTCCTGGAGGGTCCCTGGATTCGAGCACGTCCGCGCAAAACGGGGGAGGCGACGATTCGGGCGCTGGCGTGCGGTTAGCCTCATAATGCGCGGCGTGTAATTCGTGAAGTACTGAACGGGCTGCTCTGCGTTGTCTTAGTAGCTGCATGCGCTCGTTGCGGAGCCTCTCGTAGTCGTCGGTCGGTTTCGGCGCCTGGCTGTAGTACTGCTGGGCTGTCTCTACGAGGATGGTGTTGATGTCCGCGAAAAGCTGATCGTCTCCCTTTCCTGCTGGGTCGTAGTCCTCTATTCGCTGCTCTACCTTCTTGATGTATTCTCCTCTGTGCAGTCCGTGTCGTACTGCGAGTGCGAGGCTGTCCTTGTCCCATCTCGGTAGCTGAGGTCGCTGCCGTACTTGTTGCCGTAAAGGAAGCCGAAAGGTCACCTGCACTGGAACGTGGGCTCGTCTAGATCGGCAGCGTATGTGTTGTAAGCGTGTTCCCATCCTGAGCAAGGGTCCTTGAGATATCATTGTCTCGGTCATGCTCCTCGGTATCATAATGTAGTCGATGCAGCTCGCGTTCTTCTCTCCGAAATATGTGGGACGCCATTGCCCGAGCGTGTTCACCACGCTGAGATCGTAGCGGTCGGCGTAGATGCGAGCCTTCTGTCCAGCGCCGCCTGGTAGTCGTTCGGGCGATCTGCCTTCTCCGAGTGCTGGTGTATCTGGTCGTCCTCCTTTCTGTGTGATGCCGATGCCGTCGTTGAGGTCGCCCGCCACAATGAGCATCGTGTGTCTATGCTTCCGTTTGCTGGTCTCTTCTATCCAATTGAACAATCTGCTCGTCGTAGCGTAGTACTCTTTCCTGGTCGTCTTGCCCTTGTTGGGTTGCGGCGGACTGTAGTATCCTATGATCAGCAGCGTCTGGTCGTGATGCTGCAGGGTGATCGCGAGGCCTCTTCCACTGAGCTCGGGCGTCGGTTCCTGGATGTCGATCACCTTAGCCCCTCGCAGTCGTCCCTGCAGCGCGATGATTATGCCCGTGCTGCGGTTGGTCAGCTCTCCTGGTTGCCAGCCCGCGTCGTAGTAGCGTGTGTTGTCGCAGCGGTGCTGCGTGATGACTGGGTCGCGTCGTCTGCGTGATGTCCCCACTAGCACGATGATGTCAAAATTGTTGGCCTCCTCGTATATTTCCGCGAGCCTGTCGGGCTTTGCCGAGAGTGGGTTGAAGAGGAGTACAGCGAGAGAAGCTGCGAGTGCCGTCATCATGCGGGCCGCCGCCCCTTCTGTCTGCTCGGTCCGAGGAACAGCATGGTGGCGGTCTGGGCTGCCCTGACGATATCTTAGGCCCAGATGGCAGCTGGAGGAGGAGGAGGAGGAGGAGGAGGAGGAGGAGGAGGAGGAGGCGGAGGCGGAGGAGGAGGAGGAGGAGGAGGAGGAGGAGGAGGAGGAGGCGGAGGCGGAGGCGGAGGCGGAGGAGGAGGAAGAAGACCTCCCCATCCTCCCTTCTCCCCCGTCCTGCCTATGGCAGTGGTGGTGGAAAATGGGCCCATCACCCCCGAGACATGAGAATCCACGACGGGGCCCCTGCACATGGGGACCCTTGCGGGGCCTCGGGGTGTCGGAACCGGCAAGAGCAGCGGCTCGGGAGGAAGAGCCTTTTCCCGGGGAAGGGGTCGGGGTTGACGCTTAGGAAAACACAGGCGTCGGGGGCCTGGGGACGGTGCGACGACAGCCCGCAGGGCCCGGCTCCGCAGAGTTTCAGGCCCTCGGAGGCCCCAGGCTGCCGGAGGCTGCGCCCCCGGAGGGAGCGGCCCGGGTCCCAAAGCCGCGCGGCCACCCCGAGGCCCCCGCTGGGCCCACCACACGGTTGCGGTCCCCGCAAGGTTCCCAGGCCCCCGACGTCACGATTTTCTCGCGGCGTGGGGACCCCCGGAGGTCTCGACCAAGGAGCCAGCTGCTCCTCCCGAGCCGTTTTGCAACGGTTCCCGATCCCGGTGAGGGCCCCTTAAGAGGCCGGGCATAGCGAAACAGATCCTGTCGCGATTTTTTCATGACCCGGCCCTCAGAATCCAGGCGTCGCCTTTTTTTCTCACTTGGCGATATTGCATTGTTTCGGACTTCGGTTGCGATATCGCATTGTCTCACTTGGCAATATCGCCATTTTTCTCACTTGCGATCTTACTTGGCGATATCACAGGTCGATCGGTTTCAAAAGAACTGGCGCAACAAGATTGGGTCGATGGCTTTGGCAGTGACTTTTCGCGACGTTGCATTTTGTCCGCGCCGCAACGTCGGATCTCAGCGGAGCGGGCGAGGGGGTCCCGCTTTGTGCTGCGATGTTCCGACTTTGAGTCCTACGTGAACCCGATGCAGATCCGACGTGACCCCGACGTAAATCTGACGTAGATTGGGTCTCGAGCTGCCGCGCGAGGCCTGCAGGATCTGTTTTTTGTGAGGGGCGGTGCGGGCCCGGGTGTGTGGGCGGTCTGCCTGCGCAGCTTCCTCCGAAGCGCGCGCCAACATTTGCAAACATCTGTGCAGCGCAGGCCATTCTCAGAGCGAACTGCAATGCTCGGGAATGCCGCCGGACTCACCGATGCGATTCTACAACTCAACGGTCATGCTGATGCCTGGGATGCCGAGAGCCAAGGTGCCTATGGCGGGCGCTCAAGGATGCCTGTCTGAGCGGTTCAGGGTCTGCGCTGTCAGCGAACGTGCCAGGGGCGATGCAGGGAGCGCGGGCGACGCCAGGATGTCGAAGCGGCTCACCAGGACAGTGCTGTAGTCCAAGGTGGATTGGAAGTGCTGCCAGCTTGGCGGGGCCACCGCTCGAGTTGGGTGCCCACCCCGGCAGCTGCGGGGCCGGGGCCCGGGGCCCGGGGCCCGGGGCCCGGCCCGGCGAGGCCGAGGCGATGTCGAAGCGACTGCCGCTGTTGGGCTTCGACCCGAGGCGGTCCAGGTTCGGGCGGCACCCCGAGGCTGCGCGGCCGGGAGCCGACCGGCGCGAAGCCGGCGGGCCTGCCCGACGCAGGCCAGCGGCTGGGCCCCGACGTGGGCCCGACGTGAGCTGGGGAGCCCGGGACACCCCGTGGGTGACACCAGGAGGCGGGGTGGCGCGTGCGCCGCCCGCGTGAGGTCGCGCGTAAATGAGCGCCCGCGCCTCCCGGGTGGCGTGCCGCGCCGGCGGCCCGCAGGCAAGGCCACCGCAGGAGGCCGTTAGTCGAGCTCGCGTGCGGCCCGTGTTGGATCGTTGGCCCTGTTGCCGCGCGAGGCTTGACTCCGCCGACCCGATCCGATCCGATTCGGTTTCGATGGAGTTCGATTTCGAACCGCGGTTCGACTCCGTCTTCCGATCGGGGCGCCGATCTTCCGGTGGGGGCTCGCTAGCCTGCCGATCTCCGCCGATCCGATTCGCTGCGATCGCCGATCCGACTCGTCGATTCGATTCTGGGCTCTCCTGGGACTATCCTCGTGAGCCGGCACGCTTTGCATGTGATGATGGTCTCAGAAGGGGGAAAAACACACACAGACACAACACACAGGGGGGGAGACAAAAACCCAGAAAATATAAAGAAATATGGGGAATCCAGTTGTTTGTGACTATTTCTTTGTGTGTCCCAGGGCCCCTTCAGCTTTCCCAACCGAACTCGAGCCACAGAGCAGCTACAGAGCTCCTAAGCAGCGCAAAATAGGTGCAGAATGATCCGCCGCACCGACCTGGCTGTACGACGCCCTCTAGCTCGGCTTGCTCCTCGAGCTGTGCTCGAAAAAACACCTCTCAAGCTGTTCGAAAACCGTCTCCACTCTCCGCGGGGCCACCGCTCGCTTCGGCCTCCCCCCTCCTCCTCCTCCCTCCTCCTCCTCTCCTCCTCTCCTCTCCTCCTCCTCCTCCTCCCTCTCCTCCCCTCCTCCTCCTCCTCCTCCCTCCTCCTCCTCCTCCGCCTCCTCCTCCTCCTCCTCCTCCTCCCTCCTCCTCATTCCTCCTCCTCCCCGAGGCTGCGGGGCTGGGAGCCCGCGGCGCGCGGGCTGCCCGCGGAGCCGCCCGCGGCGCCGCCCGCGGAGCCGCCCGCGCCCGCGGCGGACGCCGCGGCGCTGGCTGCTGCGCCGGCGCCTCGCCGGGCCCCCGCGGCGGACGCGCGCTTCTCGGTGGCTCCGAGGTGGGGCCCTGAGGGGCCCAGGCCCCCTCGAGCTACGAAAAAAACACGACGGGGGGTGTTTCGCCACTTTCGGCCCCTAGGACCTCACTGGCCCTCGGGGCCGTGAGAGGAGGATGCAGGATGCAGAGGCGGTCCCGGGGAATGGGTCTGGACCGCGGGGGGTCCACCTCATGAATCGGGGGTGGACAGACCTCCCAGCCGGACACGTGGATCAGTGAATTGTCCATTTTCGGTTTTCGAGAGGGCGCCGCGGCCGTCATTTGCCAGGCTTGCGTCCGCCAGGTTTGGACCCGAGGTCGTTTTCACTGAACCACGTTTTGCTAAAGGAGCTTTCTGTCCATCCCCGAGAGTTACGAAAAACCACGGCGGGAGGTTTTTCGTTTTTTTCGGCCCCTGGGGGCCCTCACTGGCCCTCGTGGCTGTGAAAAGAAGGATTCAGGATGAAGAACCGGTCCCGGGGAATGGGTCCGGACCGCTGGGGGTCCACCTCATGAATCGGGGGTGGACAGACCTCCCAGCCGGACACGTGGATCAGTGAATTGTCCGTTTTCGGTTCTCGAGGGGGCGCCGCGGCCGTCATTTGCCAGGCTTGCGTCCGCCAGGTTTGGACCCGAGGTCGTTTTCACTGAACCACGTTTTGCTAAAGGAGCTTTCTGTCCACCCCCGAGAGTTACGGAAAAACCACGGCGGGAGGTTTTTCGCTATTTTCGGCCCCTGGGGGCCCTCACTGGCCCTCGTGGCTGTGAAAAGAAGGATTCAGGATGAAGAACCGGTCCCGGGGAATGGGTCCGGACCGCTGGGGGTCCACCTCATGAAGGATTCATGACGTCGCGGGCGGGGTCCTCAGCAGAGCCCCCAGTCACCAGGGGTGGGGGCGGTCAGCGGTAGCTACAGATTCGCGCCTCGGGGTTCCAAACCTCGAGGAAGAAGATGAAGAATAATAATAAGAAGAATAATATCAAAAAGAATAAGAACAATAATAACAATAATAGTACTAAGAAGAAGAAGAAGAAACAGAAGAAGCAGAAAAAGAAAACCATTAACCTTTGGCGCTCCGTGCGAATTTCTCGGATCCGCGCTGCCCCCCCCCCGGCGGCGCCTCCGGCGCCGCCCCTTTGGCACGCTCCGCGCGCCAGTGAGGATGGTCCAGCGCGGATCCACGAAATCCGCGTGGAGCGCCAGAAGTTTATGTTTTATGGTAATGGCGTCTTTTTGTTATCTTTATTATTCTTCTTCTTCTTCTTCTTATAATGTATGTGTTTTCTTATTATTATTCTTATTTTTCTTCTTCTTCTAAATCACCAGCTAGGGCTGGGTGGGGTCCTAATCAGTCAGAGAAGTAAAGGTGCCGATACCGCTACCTTTTTCTCGGCCTCCGTTTTTCGCCTTTTTCTGGGCCTCCCCGGAGGCCCTCGCGGGGAGTAGCGGTGTTGGTACCTTGTGGGGTCCCCTCCCCAATCAGAGCCTCTGGTGACCAGGGCTGGGGGCGGTCAGTGGTAACTACAGATGCGCGCCTCGGGGTTCCAAACCGGAGTTGCCTCAGACCGCATGCGGTCATCACGGATAATTCGAGCAGCCAGCCTTCCAGAATCATCTGGGCAGGAGGCAGTCAGGGGTAGTTACGGATTCGTGCCTCGGGGGGCCAAAGCCAGAGCTACCTTTGGACCGCAGCCGGAAAATTCGGGCGCCCAGGATGGGGTCTTAAGGGCGAGGTGTTTCCAGCAATGTGAGTCCACTCTTGGTGCTTTCCCCGTCCTCGGGTCCCCGTCCCCCAGGGCCCCATCTCTGAACCACCGAGCTTCGTGGACGTGGACGGCGAGGCCTGCGAGGTGCGAGCGGCGAGCGCGGCAGCGAGGAGCCACACACAGCTGAGATGTTATGTTTTCTGTGTGGCGCCTCGCTGTTTCAAACGTTCCCAGACGAGCCACGCATCAGTCTAGTTTCTGTGTGGCTCCTCGCTGTGTCAAAAGTTCCCAGATATGCCATGGAGGCGGACAGTGGAGCTGGCTGGGGGTCTGAGCTTGCCTGGCACTGGTGCCCGGCACTGGCGGCAGGTTCGAGGTGCTGGGTTCGACGAGGTTATGTGCCTTTCTCGGTCTCCAGGTGCCGTTTTCGGGTCCCAGGGCCATCAAACGCGGGATCCAGTGTGGACAAATTGCACTAGGTGGACCCTGGGAGGGGTCTGGGGACTAATTTCGCCCCCCACTCTTGATCGATGTTCTGGGGCCCCATCCAGTTCAGAACTCCTGGTCGCCTCCAAGGCGAAGCTATCTCAGCGGGCGAAGAGCGGTATAACATAAATTGTTCCTCGATGGGGGACGCCTGTTCCAGGGCGGCGGTGATGTTTGTACCCCCACCTGCCACCGTCAGTGCCATGGGTAGACTTCCCGGCTGCCCTGCTGGGGCAGCCCCCCGTAGCGGAACGGTCTATTTCATACCGCTCCGCGCTCCCTGCATATCCATATCCGCGCACTCATGGTCTGTGCTCTGGGGCGCGATCCCGCTGCTGCGCGGTCGCACGGATGCGTTCCGCGCGGGGTCGCGACCCAGGGGCTTGGCCGGCGAGGCCGCGGATGCGGACAGTGACATGATCTCCCCCCGCGAGGTCAGCAGGGACATCGTGGCCAACTGGCCGCCGAGCGAGTGGGCCCGGCTGATGCGCTGCCGCCTGCGCTTCGGCACGGGCGCCGAGCGCTGGGCCTGATGGCGTGGGCGCTGGGCGAAAGTGAGCGTGCTGTTTTTGTTTCCCTCCCCAGGGTAACGGACGCTCGTTGCCCGGGCCCCCCCCCCCCTCCGCGGGTCACGCTCACGGCCGTGCTGGGGGGCTGGCCTGACCCCCCCCCCCTACATGCTTTGGCGCACACAGGCTATGGATGCGCTGGTGGCGCGGACGCACCCTGGAGCGTTTCTCTTGATCGCCTGGGCCATAACGCGCGTTGTGGCCCCCAGCCCCCCCCCATGACGTAACACCCCCCCCCAGTGCACCCCCGGCACTGCAGCCGTCCACACAGGGAGATCCGCACAGGGAGCCAGCCGGATGGGGATCCGCACGGGCATCCACACAGAAGTCCGCATAGGGATCCGCCCGCACGTGGATCGCATGGGGATATCCCTCGGGATCCGCAAAGGGATTTGCGCAGGGATCCTCATTGGGATTCCAATGAGGATCCGCATAGGGGTCCGTATAGAAATCCGCATACGAATCTGCATGGGGATCCGCATAGAAGTCCGCATATGGATCCGCATACGGATTCGCATACGGATCCGCATGGCAATTCGCATAGGGATCCGCATACGGATCCGCAGAGGGATCTCCTCAGGAAGCCGCATAGGGGTCCGCATAGGGATCCCAATAGGGATCCGCATAGGTGTCCGCATGGGCATCCCCATAGGGATCCGCACAGGGATCCAAATAGAGATCCCAGGAGGGATCCGGATAGGGATCCGCGGCGGTCGCGGGCAAGTTGCCGTACTCTTTGGCATTGGTGGCGTTCGTAAGAGAAGGAGCAATCGGAGGAAAAGGACGACGACGAGGAAGGAATAGGGAGGGAAGGAGCATGCCTCTTAAATGCCACGTGGAGGCAGCGATGCCTTTGCAGGCATGTGCTCGCCACAACTCGTCTCTTGCAATCGTCACTATTCATCGTCGTCGTCATTGTCGTCGTCGTCGTCGTCGCTGTCGTCGGCGCTCGCCGTCTCTCGTCGTCGTAGAACGCCGTCGAAGGCCTTCGAGGGCCTCCGGAGGCCTTTGGAGGACCTCCGAAGAGCCTCTGGCGGCCTTCTGGAAGCTTCGGGAGACCTCCAGAGACCTCTGGAGACCTCCAGAGAACTCCAGAGGCGTCGCTCGTCGTCGCCGTCGCGGTCGTCGTCGTCGTCGTCGCTCGTCGTCGTCGTTGTCATCGTGATCGTCGTCGTCGTCGTCGTCGTTGTTGTCGTCGGTGTTCGTCATCGTCGTCGTCGTCGTCGTCGTCGTCGTCGTCGTCGTCGTCGTTGTCGTCTTCGTCGTCATCGTCGTCGTCTCCGTCGTCGCCGTCGTCGCTCGTCGCTCGTGACCCGTCGTCGTCGTGCGCGCGGACGCTGCGGTGGTGCCGGAGCCACACGGACTGCCGGGCTGGGGGGCCGCTACGCTTTGCCCCCCCATGGCGCCTGTGATCGCCGCGAGTAAAAAAGACGCGGGCTCCTGGCGGGGTCGCGCCGCGGCCGCCGTTGCCGTGACCTTCCTGCCCGAACCCTCCCCTCCCCCCGCGTAACTCAGGAGGGAAAGAAGCACCCAGACACAATTAATCGTCGATGTCCCAGAAAAGAGGGGAACATATGGGAAGTGGGGGGGAAGACAAAAACCCAGACCATATATGAATACATATATATAGGAAATCTGTTTTATTTGTGTGTACCTATTTGTGTGTCCCAGGGCCCCTTCAGTAACGACCGTTGCCCTGGAAAGGGGGGAACGGCCACGGAGACATACCCCGCAGCCACGGCCTCGCGTGCCGGGGCCCCGGGGCTGCTTACCCTGCGGATATGCGGGGCGCCTCTGCGCGGAGAGGCCCCGCGCGGAGAGCGCGGCCGCGTGCGACTCTGCGCATCCTCCGCGGGGCCGCGCCCCGGGATCTCCGGATATCGGCGGCGAGCGAGGGTCGGGGGCTCCCAAACGGGGTGGTGACCACACCGCGTGGTGAGTCGGTGGGGATTCGGGGTCACCGCACGGTTTTGGGACTTGGGTCGTTCTCCGAGGATGTCTCGGGCGACTGGAGCCTCCAGGGTCCCAAAACCGTGTGGTGACGGACCGTGCGGTGAGGTCTTTGCGGATTTCGAGGTCACCGCCGGGTCTGTCACCACACGGTTTTGGGACACCCAAGAGGGGGGGGGGAAGTGAGAAGGAGAAGGCTGTCTCGGGAGGCGGCGGGGCCTCTCAGAAGCCCCCGCGCCCTCTGAGAGGCTCCCGGCGCCTTCGGGGAAGGCTTGTAGGGCACGTCTCAGAAGGCCGGGCCCTCTGAGAAGTGCTCGCCCCTGCTCGCTTCCCCCCCCGCGCGCTCGCCGCCGAGCAGACCGCGAGGCCGCGGAGACGGGTGCGTTCGCCGCTCCGGAGCCGAGCCCCGCTGCTGCCCGGAGAGCCCGCCTCGCCGGCCTCGCAGAGCCCGCGGCGCCGCGAGGGGCGGGCAGAAAGCTGCCGTCCGCCGCCCCGCGCCGAGGCGGCCCGCAACCGCTCGTTGGTTCCAAGATGGGGTCCCGAGGGATGGTCGGCTCGGGTAGCAAATCATGGGAGCCTTGTGTATTCTGGGTCTCGTGATAAGCGTGGGGGGTATCCCCCCGACGGGGGTCAACCTCGCCTCGTCGTCGCGCCGCGACAAGGGTCGGAGCGCCTTCGGCGCGCGTTGGCTGCACGCGACGGGGGTCGATGTGGGGCTGTCGGCGGGGGTGATGCCCTCTGGCGCTTATTCAGAGACTCGGAGCACCCTCGCAATTCCGTCTTTGGCGTCGACTGGCGTTTGGGAGTCGATATAACAGCGCCGCTGTAGCGTCGGTCAGCGCCGATTAGCGTGGATCTAGCGTCTATCAGCGTCGACTAGCGTCGATTAGCGTCGATTCGCAAGAGCCGACAAGATGGTATGGGAGGCTCCCATGAGTTGCCACCGAAGGGTCCTGAGGGACGGTTGCACCTAGGATCTATGTCTCCTAGCTGGGGTCGGAGTAGATGGGGTCGGAGGATCGTGCCGCATCGCCGATTCATCGCCGATGCATCGCCGATGCAGCTCGATGTGGGGCCCAATTTTCTCCACGCCAACGTCGCCGATGCATCGCAGACGTCGCCAGTGCGTGACCGATACATCGCCGATGCTTCGGCGATGCGGCGAGATCCTCTGACCCCATCTACTCGGACTCCATCTAGGAGGCCTCTGTAGGAGTGAGCCCTCGCCCGAGCGACCCTTGGTGCGCGCCCACTGGGGCCTCCCGATCGACGAGCGCGGTGCGATGGTCAGCGTCTTGCGCGCTGGTGCGTGGCCCCCCCGCGGCCCCCTCAGAGAACCGCGCACCCACAGGGCACTCTTTACCCAGGGTGCAGCCGAGGTGGGGCCCTCGGGGCGAGGTGCCTCAGACCGTGCGGGCGACGGATGAGAACGGCGGGGTCGCCTGCGCCGACGCTCTCGCGCGTGCGCCTCCCGCCCGAAGGGCCGCGCGTCGGCGCCCCCTCCTCCACGCGGTGTGCCACGGTGGCGGCCCGCGCGAGCCACCGCGCGAGGCCGCCGGGCCATCTCGCGTGAGAGCCGCCTCTCGTCGCCGCCCGCGCAAGCCCACCCGTGGATCCCTCCCTGTCCCGATGGGCCCCCATCCCTCGGGGCCCCGCCTCTGAACCGCCGGCCCTTCGCCCTTCCCGCGCCCCTCGGCGCCCGCCTCCGCCGCCCGGGGACCGCGCCGCTGCGCCGGCGGCGGCGCCATGGGTCGTCGCCCCCCGGCGGCCCCGGCAGTCGGCCGTCGGGCCGCGCCGCCGCAGCGGCCCCACATCTCCGCCGGAGGCTGCCGGGAAGGTTCGGTGGGCATGGTTTGCTTGGCTAGACCGACTTGGCATCGCTCGGACGTGTGCATGTTTCCTTCGACGAGGACCATCGAGGAGCATCCTTGATCATTTGGCGAAAAAGCCACGCACGAAACCGAAAAAAACACAGGGAATGGACGTCCGAGCGATGGCCAGCCGAGCACACCCCCAGCCCGACCTGAGGCCCCCCCCAGCTCGGCCTCGGGCGCCCCAGCAGCCGTCGAAGCGATGCGCTTCTCGAGCCAGGCCGTGCCAGGCCTTCTCGCCGTTCCCGGCATCTCTCGGGCCTCCCAGGTGGGGTCCCAGCACGGGGGGTCGGAGGATGGCGCCGCATCGCCGATGTACCGCCTGTGCGGCTCAATGTGGTGCCCGATTTTCTCCGCGCTGGGGTCGCCGATGCACCGCCGACGAGGCCCATGCATCGGCGACCCCCTGAGCACATCGCGCCGTGAAAAAAAATCACGACGGCAGGCTCTTGCGAGTCGTTTGCCCTCCAGGGTCGTCCTTGCCCGGCCTCGGGACCGTCAGACCACGACTCAGGATGAGAAGCCGCTCCGCGGGAAGGGGTCCTGACCTCCCTGTGGGGGCCCACGCCAGGAACCAGTCATGACCTCGGGGGCCTGGGACCTCTGGCGCCATGGTTTCAACATCCCGGCGCTCCACCTCGGCGCTTCCGGGCGGTGCCACACCGCGCCCAGGAGCGCGGGTCGCCTCCCACCGCGGGGGCCCCATCGCAGATCGTCGGAGAGAGACGGGCCGGCTCCTCGCGGCTCCCCTCGGTGCCGCCGGGGGGGGGGGGGGGCGGAAAGCACGGCAAAAAAAAGCCACGAAGGAGGCCCCCCCCTCCCCCCCCCGGGAGGGGCCTCCGATCGAAGTGGCGCGGGGGGTCACCGACCCCCATGGTGTGCACCACCCCGGGAAGGGGGAGCCTCCTCTTCTCCTCCTCCTCCTCCTCCTCTTCTCCTCTTCTCCTCTTCTCCTCCCCCTCCCTCCTCCTCCTCCTCCTCCTCCTCCTCCTCCTCCTCCTCCTCCCTCATCCTCCTCCTCTCTGCTCGTCCTCTCTCCTCCTCTCCTCCTCCTCCTCCTCCTCCTCCTCCTCTCCTCCTCCTCCTCCTCCTCCTCCTCCCCCTCCTTCTCCTCCTCCTCCTCCTCCTCCTCCTCCTCCTCCTCCCTGCGGCGCTGGGCCAGGGCACGAACACCGCGGAGCAGCGTGCGCCTCTGGCGGTCGTCCTCGGTGCCCGAGGCCGCCTGCGCGCCCCGCCGACCCTCGACGCGCGGGTCTCCCATCGACTCCCCCTCCTCCTCCTGCTCCTGCTCCTGCTCCTGCTCCTCCTCCTCCTCCTCCTCCTCCTTCTCCTCCACAATTACTCAATATGAAAATACTCTCCCTCTTCCCCTGATGGCGTCCGGGTGATGGCCGCGCACCCTCCGCGTACTGTTTTTTTACACACAGGATGCCCGGCAAATCCCGGGAAACGACTCTCGCTGAGGCGCCTGCGTCATTTTTGTCCCAAAATGCTGCTCTCGTTGAGGCGCCGGCCTCATTTCTGCTCCCGAACCGTTCCGAATCGTGCTCCCGCTGCAGCGTGGGCCTCATTTTCGGATCGGTGTTTGGCCTCCGTCGTTCAGGATGGCGTTCTCGCCCCAGCGCGGGCCTTTTCTCGCGCGCCCATCCGCCCGCCACCACCGCGCCGCACCGCCACCACCACCACCACCACCACCACCACCACCACCACCACCACCACCACCACCACCACCACCACCACACACCACCACACACCACCACCACCACCACCACCACCACCACCAGCCACCACCACCACCACCACCACCACCACCACCACCCACCACCACCACCACCACCACCACCACCACCACCACCACCACCACCACCACCACCACCACCACCACCACCACCACCACCACCACCACCACCACCACCACCACCACCACCACCACCACCACCACCACCACGACAACCACGCACACACGCACGCACGCACGCACGTGCACCACCACCCACTACGCACGCGCGCGCAGAGCCGCAGGTCCGCTACGACACGCGTCCGCGGATAGAGAAAATCAGCGCCATGGTAAGGGATGGGAGGGAGGGGTAGGACGTCAGATATGACGCGAGCGCACCTAGCTTGTCCTCCTCCTCCTCCCCCTCCTCCCCCCTCCCTCCTCTTGCCCACTCGCCTCTCGCGCTCCGCGCCCGGCGAGCTTCGCCGGCACCGACCCCCGCGCCCGCGACCGCCGGCGCTGCCGAGGGCAGCGAAGGTGCTTCGGGCGTCTCCGTGTGCGGGCGCGCCCGCGGGGTCTCACCACCCACCAAACCACCCCAACCCAACCCGAAGGCTCAGATTTACCCTCGATTTCTAGTGTGGGGGGGTCCAGGAACATCGAAAAAACACATATGGAGCCCATACCCCCCCCCAACCCGAAATTCGGGTCTTCGGGTTGGGTTGGGGTGGTATGGTAGGTAGTCAGGGGCTGCCCGCGGCGCCCCCACGGCTGCGGCGGGAGTCGGAGGAGAGAAGCTTCAGCTGTGGAGGGCGATCATCTGGAGGGAAAGAAACACACAGACACAATTCATCGCCGAGTCCCAGGAGAAGATGGGAAACTATGGGAGTGCTGGGGAAGACACAGCCCAGAACATGTAGGAACATATCGGGAACACGTTTATTTGTGTGTATTCATTTGTGTGTCCTGGGGCCCCTTCAGATCAATGGAGAGGAAGCGTGTTGCCAAAGAAGTTCCAGATGCCTAGAACATGTGTTCAAACTGTTTTAGCATGTAAAAGCATGTGTTAAACATTTCCAGGGCATTTCCCCGACATTTTAAACACATGTTTGATTCGATGGTAGGACTCTTAGGGTGTCCATTGTCGTTGCATCCACAAAACTTCAGGAGGGGAAGAAGCGAGCACAATTGAACGTCGGTTTCCATGAGAGCATGGGGAACTATGGGAATGGGGGGGAAGCCGAAGATCAAGAAGATCTGGGAACACAGGGGGACTTCTGGGATTTGTGTGTGTATCTGCTTGTGTGTTCCTGGGCGTCTTCAAAGCTGCATAAGCATACAAACCTTTGGAGGTCCGCGCGGGTTCTTCTCGGGCCGCCGGCGTTTCGGGGGCGGCCAAGAGGGGGTGATGACTAGGGGGAGGTGGGATATCATGGCGGAGGCCATGATGGCTCCCCAGAGTTCAGGGCGCCTCTTCTCATTACAGTGCGTCCCCGGCCCCCTCCTGGGCCGCGCACGTGCCGCCGGCCATGATCTGCGCCCCCACTCTTGGACGCCCCCCCTTCTTGGACGCCCCCGAAATATGTTCTTCCTTCAAGCATGCAGGGGGTCTTGGCCATGGCGATTCTGTTGTTGCATTCTGCGGGTGTGTCGGCAGCCTGTCACCGCCCGCGCCGGCTCAGTCTGCTCAGTCAGAGTCTGGTCTTCCTTTCGCTCCGAGCGTCCAGAGGTGGGGCGGCTCGGACGCCATAGACATTGCCGCGTTCGTCGACGAGCACATGTCGTTCGAGCCCGGGCAGAGGCGGTACACGATGTGCCCGCGCGTGAAGGCGGGTTGGTTCCTTCCTCCTCCTCCTCCTCCTCCTCCTCCTCCTCCTGCTCCTCCTCCTCCTCCTCCTCCTCCTCCTCCTCCTCCTCCTCCTCCTCCTCCTCCTCCTCCTCCCTACTCCTCTTCCCGTCGGGTCGGCGATATGTTTGCCACTGCTCCTCCATGACCCATATGTGTGCTAGTGCGCAACCAACGAAAGTCAGATCTCCCTGCCCCTCTTTCTGAACCCCCTGATGGCTCTTGGCTTAGTCCTTCCCTCACTCGAAGCCCTCAGATATGTTGCGATGTGGCTCCATCAGTATAGGCTCGCTCACCAAACAAGTAAGGCCCACCAGACCCCCTTCTCAGCAGCCCAACGCCTGGCCAGAGCCTCCCTAGAAGCCGTCGACTTGTCCATTGCCCGCAAAGCGCGCCGCAGGCCGCCGCAGTGGGTGGCCATCGAAGACGTCCCCCGAGACGCTCCAACCTCCTTTTTTTGGATCGGACGGGGAATGGAGATTCGGGCAAGGGGAGGTTACGAACATCGATTCGCGCGGCTGGTCTGGTGGGCCTTACTCCGCGTTTTGCGTCCGCCCCAGGTCCTACTCCCTGGAAGTTCCCAGAGGTCCTTGGAGGCTTCCTCATCGCCAAGAACAGAGAAGCACGTAAAGCGCTCCCCAAAGTACGTACACCGCCCCCCCCCCCAACCGAAGACAAAACCTCGCAAGGAGGCGGCTGGGGGCGCCCCGCTGACCAGCCGCTCACACTCCGCGTGCGCGCATGGTCACACCGGGCGCAGAATTCAGATCACTGGGACAGCACATGCTCTCTTTCTCTCTCTCTCTCTCTGATGGCCCCTACACTTTTGCGTTCAGACCCGCCCCCACTGGAGCTCGCCCATGTCCTCCTCCTCCTCCTCCTCCTCCTCCTCCTCCTCCTCCTCCTCCTCCTCCTCTCTCTCTCTCTGTTGGCCCCTACACTTTGAGTTTTGACCCGTTTCCATTGGAGCTCGCCCGTTTCCTCCTCCTCCTCCTCCTCCTCCGCCTCCTTCGTGTCCGGCCGCTCTGTGTCCGAGGTCGGGGCCCGAGCTTCGGCCACGTCCGCCAGACAGACGAGGTGTAGAGCTCTGGAGGCTTCGCCCTGTGTCGGCCCCATCTCCTCCCAGGGCCGCGGCTAGAGTAAGCGCCCCTCCTGCATCCGCCTCCCCCAGACATCGGGCGTCTCGAAAAAATCGAGACAAAGGTTTTTTGTCATTTTCGGGCTCTCGAGGCCCTCGCTGGGCCTCGGGACCGTCAAAAAACGACTCGGGATGAAAAACCGGTCCCGGGGAAGTGCTCGAGAGGTCGGGGGCCCGTGTCTCGAAAAAATCGAAACGCCGGATGTCAGGGCCTGTCCCTTGTCACCCTGCTCCTTCTCCGCCTCGCCTGGGCTCGAGTATAAGCAACGACGCGCTCGCTCGTCGCGCACCGGGTCCGCTGCGCACGGGCGCGGCGGCCGAGTCCATGGTCAAGACGGTGAAGAAAGCCAAGGCGACTCACAGCAGCCAGACGAAGCAGAGGATCAGGAAGGGCACGCTGCGCAGCGCGTTCGTGGCGAGCCTGAAAGCCGAGTCCGGCCGCCCCGACATCGCGGCCGACCGCAAGTTCGCCTCGAAGGGCGCACGGAAGACGTTCCGGTCGGTGCCCAACAGGGAGAGGGCCGGCTACCCGGTGAAGCGGCTGAAGGGCTCCGTCGCCCCAGAAGACTGGGTGACCAACAGCGGCGACAAGATCCACGTGGACCTGTCGAGGGCTCACTGGCTCCCCGACGAGTGGGGCCAGGGGGTGAAGATCACCCACATGGGGGCCGCGGCCAGGAGGGCCGAGAAGGACCACGGGTCCAGGGGCGTCCTGACCTGCTTCGTCGCGCCCGACGGCAAGAACTTCTTCCACAAGCACCTGTCGGAGGAGCACTCTGCCAAGATGGGCTGGACGAAGAAGTTCACCCCCGAGGCGGGCAAGAACGGGCAGATCCAGCTGGCCAAGGCGCAGGCCATGCAGGCGCTGAGGCTGATGCGCGAGGAGCTGCGAGAGGGTCAGGAGGTCGAGGGCGTTGACAAGGACTCGTCGCTGTTCAGGCTCCTGTCGGCGAAGGAGAGGAGGGCCCTGCCGGACAAGTCCGAGCTGCACTTCTGCGTCGTCTCCGCACGCCGCGCCTCGTCGTTCCCGGGCCTCGGGGACGTCTTCGTGGTGCAGAGGCAGCTGCAGGAGGCGGGCGTGGACCCCACCTGGTACGTGGACGCGGAGAGCGCGAAGGACTACCGCGCCCTCGGCTTCCGCGTGAAGGTCGGCGGGAAGCTCACGGAGTCGAGGAACAGGGCCCTGCAGGACGCGAAGCGGCTCGGAAAGGTGTGCGTGCAGCTCTCCGACGACATCAGCGGCTGGGTGTACATGGACGGCCCGCAGGCCAAGGTGCGCACCGACGACGCCTGCAACGCCGCCCACTCGGCGGCCCGCCGCATCGTCTGCTCGCCCGTGGCGGCGGCGCGGTTCATGCTGGCCAAGATGCGCAGTGGCGCCCAGCGTGCGCGGCTGGGCGGCGTCTAGCCCCACAGGGTGGTTGTGAGTGTCCATTGGATTGGTGGCCTCTTTTGCTCTCACACCGTTGTCGAGGGCGCCCGCGGCGAACCGCCGCCGCCTCCCGCCCCTGGGAAAGGCCTCTGCGGCCCAACGTTGATGGAAGCACTGGGCGGAGCAGGTGGGGAAGGAAGAGAGAGAGAGGGGAAAGAGAGTTTGGGCAGTGAGGACGAGGAGGCCTCTTGGAGCCCTCTTGGGGCATCCTGGGGGCGGGTCTCTTGGGGGCTTCTGCGGGACCTGTTGGGGGGCTGGGGGCATCTTGGGGGCCTCTTGGGCAGTCTTACGGCCCCCTTCGCCAACCTCCCTTCCCCCTCGAGGGAGAGGGGGAGGAGAGTTTGGATAGTGAGGACGAGGAGGCCTCTTGGGGCCCTCTTGGAGTATCCTGGGCGCTTCCTGGGGGCGGCGTGTGGTCTAATGGTGGCTTCGAGGGGCCTCTTGAGCTGTCTGTGAGACCCTTCGCCCGTCGGGCGCCTTCAGAGGCCGTCCCGTGAGGTGTCCTGTGACCTCTCGGGAGGCCTTCTTGGACCCGTATTGGTCGGCCGTCTTGGGGTTCTCTTGGCTTATTTAAGTGGTGGGGCCATCTTGGGTCTTCTTGGGGTTTTTGTGGGCCTCTGAGGCCCCCTTGGGCTGTCGGAGGCGAGACCGCGAAAATCTCTCGAACACGCAAGGAGCACCAGGTGGTAGTCTTCTTACGCACTGTTTTGCCCATCGGCGCGGGGCCTCGCACCCGTCACACTCACCCCCCCCACGGAGTAGATCTTGGCCGTTTTTGGCGCCTGTTTCGAGCAGGTGGAGTCTCCCCTATGGGACGTACACCCACGGCGCTCAATAAGAAAGTTGGTTTTTCATTTCAGCCCCTGCGGATTTCTTATGCCGCGGCCATGTTCAGCGCGCCAGGGGCTGCCACTTTCTTACGGGCCAAGTTCTTAAATCGTAGGCGCCCTTCCAAAACCGCCGCGGAGGCTTTTTGAGTCCGCTCCCCAGTTCAGCCCCCCCAAATTTCTTATCTCATGGTTTTCTTAATATTGACCGGGGGCGTACTGCTGCAAACGGTCGCACGTAGCAGAGGTTCCCGGAGCCAGACCTTCCCCCTCCCCTCTTGGGGCCCTCTTGGCCGTCCTGGGGCCCTCTTGGCCGCACTGCGGACCATCTGGGACATTTTGGGGCAGTCTTGGTCATATTGGCCCTCTTGGATCTACTTGGCATCGCTCGGACGCGTGCATTTTTTCTCGGCGAGGGCCATCGAGGAGCATCCTTGATCATTCGGCGACAAAAACCACGCACGAAGCCGAAAAAACGCAGGGAATGGACGTCCGAGCGATGGCCAGGGACCATCTGGGACATTCTGGGGCAGTCTTGGCCATCCTGGCCCTCTTGGATCTAGGCCTCCCAGAAGGGGTCGGAGCAGATGGGGCCGGAGGATCGCGCCGCATCGACGATCCATCGCCGATGCGCCTCGATGCGGAGCCCGATTTGCTTCACGTCGACGTCGCCGATGCATCATCCACGTCGGCGATACATCGCCGGTGCATCGCCGATGCATCGCTGATACGTCGCCGATACATCGCCGATGCATCGCCGATGCATCGCCGATGTATCGGCGATGCGGCGCGATCTTTCGACCCCATCTGGGAGGCCTCTATTGGAGTCGCCTTGGGACCATACAGTCGGCCCCGATTGGTAGGTCGACCCTGCCAAGTCCAGGGTGCCCTCGCGTCCTGCGTCTCGCAACCCGTGCCTCCCACGTTCCTGTGGCAGCGTGGCCCTCGGAAGGGCCTCGTGTCCTCTCTCGCATGTCCCGTCCCATCAAGTCCGATGGTGCTGGAGGCCATCCGGGGCCGTCTTGGCGGCCTGGGTGGCCCTCTCGGAGCCCCTTTTTTTTGTTGCACGGGGCACGGCCACGGGGGCGGCAGATGGAAGACGCCTGCGGCGAACCACCGCCGACCGCCCCCCTGCCTTCGAAAGCGCCTGCGTGGCTGAACGTCGGGCCAACGTTCCACCCAGGTCTCGGACGAGGTGTTCCCCCAACCGCTGTGGAAACCCGTGCAGGACCATTTCTCAGGTGGGAAAAAAACACACAGACACAATTAATCGTCGATTGCCCAGAAAATATTGGAAAATATGGGAAGTGGGGGGGAAGGCAAAAGCCCAGAAAATATGGGAAAAGATGGGTAATCCTATTATTTGTGTGTATTTATTTGTGTGTCCCAGGGCCCCTTCATTCCTGGGCCGTCTTTGGGGGCTGTCTTGGAGGTCCCTGCTCCAGCTTCGGCGCTCGGGAGCCAGAAAAAAATGGCGGGAACGCACACACGTTCCCCACGCAGTGTGCCTGCATGCTGTTTGTCAACGCGGCGTTCGCAAGGAGCCGGGTGGGGCACGTCGGGTTCTCCGCAACGTCGGCGGCTTGTGGGCGCCTCGTGGGCGCCCCGCGCTTTGGGGGGCACGTCGGGTTCTTCGCAGCGTCGCGGGCTGTGGGCGCCTCGTGGGCGCCCCGCGCTTTGGGGGGCACGTCGAGGTTGCGCCACGTTGCCGCCCGCGGGCGCCTCGTGGGCGCCCCGCGCTTTGGGGGGTACGTCGAGCTTGCGCCACGGTGCCGCCCGTGCTGCCTCGCGGGCGCCTCCGGTGCGCCACCCGCGCTCGATCGGGCGTGCGTGTCGAGGCTGCGTCACGGTGCCGCCTCGCTGCCGCCTCGCGGGCGCCTCGCGAGTTTGGACCGTGTGGCTTTCACCGCATGATTTTCACCGCGTAGCTTGCGACACATAGTTTCCACCGCACAGCCTGCAGCACGGCCTGCATCGCACAGCAATCACCCACAGCCTCCACCTCGGGGTCACCCCGCGAAGCTTGCACGACTTACGCCACGTGCCTCCGTAGCTTGCTCACGAGGGTTTATAGGACATAGCTTTCACCACACTGCTTACAACGCACGGCTCTTACCTCCACCGTGCAATAACGCATGTTTTGGGTCCACGCTGGCTAGCATGCTTCGAACAGCTAAAGCAATCAAGGATGTTAGCCTAGTCTGGCCCTGCTGGCCGTCGGCCGTCTCGAAGCCACCTTGGGCCGTCGTGAAGACTTGGGCCCTCTTGGGGCCACTGGCCGTCTTGGAGGCGTCTACGAGGCCATCTTGGGCCATCTAGGTCAGAAAGGGTTGGGCGGAACAAGCGTTGGGAGATGCGTCGCCTGGGTGGCCTGCGGGTTGGGTTACTGGAAGGGTTCACGTGCAACCTTGGCGCGCAAAGTAACTTTTTGCAATAGGGGCGCCGGATCTCTGGGCCGTCGGCCCATCTTGCCGCCTGGGTCGTGGACAAGGAGCCTCTCGGATGCCTCTTGGAGGCCTCCTGGGGGCCTCTGGGAGGTCTCTCTGGGGCCTCGTAGGGGCCCTCCCGGACCTCCCTGGAGCCTGCTGGCTCTCTCGGGAGCGATCCCTGGGGTGGAGGGCTCCATGTGGCAGTTCGAGTTCTCCCTCTTGGGAGTCTCCTGGGCCCCGCTCGGAGGCCTCCGAGGCACTCTTGGACGAGTCTTGGGGGCCTCTTCGGCCGTCTTGGACTGTGAAGGCCCATGAGCCAAGTATGTGGGCATCCCGAACAGTTTCGGCGTCTCAGTGGTCTTAGCCACGTGTGCCATCGAACACCATTGGCAGTGATCAGCATTGAGAGCTCGAATGGGGTCTGATAGCACTCCACTCGGTGCCTCGCCGCACGGTTGCGGATAAACGCCGTATGAGGCAATCAAGTTTTTCGCGAATATGTTATGCGTCACGCGTTGTCCAGCGGTCGACGATGCAACATTTGAGATAGCGTGCGTTCTACTCGTTCTGTAAACGAGTTGTTGAAGTTGTCATGCAAGTCGGTATCAGCTTGTCCTGGGCCCTCCTTGAGCGGAAGTGGCTGCGATTCATGATGATCGGACGGCACAGCGAATGCTTGTTTCGTCTGCGAAGCGGGCAAGCCGTCATGTCGAATTCCGTTTTGGCACGTAGGCACTTTACCCGTACGTGTGCGACACACGCACGCACATATATACAAGTGGCACGTGTATGCCCAGGCTCATACAAAAAACTGAAAAGGGCGTTTGAAGCAGGAGAAGAGGAGGAGGATAGCTGCTGGGAGTGACATGCAATAGCCAGGTCGCACTCGAGCGCAAGTGGGGTTGCCACACCTTGCGATGTGTGTACCAGGGCCCCCCAGGAAGCCTCAGGAGGCCCGACTTGGATACGGGAAGAGGCTCCAGGAGGCCTCAGGATTGTGAGTGTTGTGTGTGTGTGTGTGATGGTGCTCTGTGTTGTGCGTGTTTTCTGTGCGTTGTAGGTGTTGTTGTTGGTGTTGTTGTTGTTGTTGTTGTTGTTGTTGTTGTTGTTGTTGTTGTTGTTGTTGTTGTTGAACATTATTAATTCTAAAGAATAATTATTGTTGGGCCCCCTGGTGCGCGCCCCCCCCGCCGCGCCTAGGCCGCAGCCACGTTTTCATCATTTTCGTGAGGAAGCCTCAGGTAATTCGAGGTGATCAAGATCCGGTTGTTTTGTTGTAATCCGTTTTCCCTTGCAAAAAACACTATAAAATGACATTTCTTGTTCTAATATAATCAAATTTCAAGAATCCCTTGCAAAAAATAAGGTAAAGTGGACATTCGCGCGCGCAAGACGAAATCCTTCCAAAAGCTTAGTGTTCGCAGCGATTTTAACATAAAAACATCAAAAAACCAATGGTTTTTCAACAAAAAAATGTCAAAATCTCATCCCGCGCGCTCTTGCGGATTCGTAGGAAACCCAACACTTTTTAAACATTTCTGTCAAACGGGCTTTTGCGAGCAACTTTTTCGAACTTCTGCGACAACGGTTGCGCACCTGCCAGGGCCATCATCCCTGTCAAATAATACCATGCGGGACACATTCGTCTCTCTGTATTATGTATTGTATGGCACAATTGCACCATGCTGGGCACATGCGCGCCCCGAATAAGTGACCAAGTTCTGTGGGTGTGTACCCCACGCCAGTGTAGTAGCCACTGTCGTCCGCACGCCACGAAGTGAAGTATCCCAACGTCATAGGGCGGGAAGCTGGGTTTGGGTGGTCGCGAAGAGTCGTTTGGATATTTGGTAGAGCTTGTAATGCCCCCCCACGAAGTGGGGGTATTGCCTGGTGTCGTATGAAAACCCTGGCACTGGGGAGAACACCACGCGTTCGGGTAAAATGATTGTTGTTGTTGTTGTTGTTGTTGTTGTTGTTGTTGTTGTTGTTGTTGTTGTGTGTGTTATGTTTGTCTAGCGTGTGATGTGTTCGGTGTGATTTGTGTCTCTGTGTGTACATGTAGTTCTGAGGACCCAGGAGGCCCCAGGCGGCCTCAGGAGGCCCCAGGAGGCCCCAGGAGGCTCCAGGAGGCCCCAAGAGGCGCCAGGAGACCGCAGGAGGCCCCAGGAGGCCCCAGGAGGTTCCAGGAGACCTCCAGGAGGCTCCGAGGCGGGGTCTGGGGTACCAGAAGGTACAGAAAGCCCCAGGAGGCCCCAGGATCTTCCAGGAGGCTCCCAGGAGGCTCCGAGGCGGGGTCTGCGGTACCAGAAGGTACGTCGGGGCTCGATTTTGGGAGGATGTCTCAGGCGAAACCACCATTCTCTGAGAATCGGGGTCAAAATCATTGAATGTCCAATATGTTAAAATATTGAAATTCCCATGTGTTTTTGGACCCTGACGTCACGATCTGTGTGAGGGGTGCCACCGATTTTGAGAATTTCGAGGATGTCGCTAGCGAAATGGCCAGAAAAAACGCGAACGACGCGGCGCGTACGCATTAATCGCCTCAAAGCTTTACTCCCTCGGAGAGGCGCGTATGATAATCTATATATATATATATATATATACATATATATATATATATATAGATGTATATATATATATATATATATATACATCGGAGATTGGGGGGCAGTCCGACGAAACGGAGACCCCCCCTACCAGGAAATCGATTTCGGTTGCGGGTTCGTGTCGTGCGTGCCATGCGTGCCTGCGGGCGAGGCGAGGCTGCGTGGGCGGGCAAGAGGAAATCCTCCTATGGCTGGGCCGCGGCCAGACCTAATGTAACTCCTCCGGCGGCCGGTGCCACCGCGGTGTCCCGCCGGTGTCCCGCGGGTGTTCCGAAATCCTCCCGTTGCTGGGCCGCGGCCGGACCAAATGTAACTCCTTCGGCGGCCGGTGCCCCGCGGTGTCCCGCCGGTGTCCCGCGGTGTTTTGTGGTGGCCCGTGGTGTCCCGTCGAGTGACATCAATAGGGAGATCGATACTGAGATCGATTTGGTGCCCCGAGGTGTCCCGTGGTGTCCCGTGGTGTCCCGTTGAGTGAGATTGATAGTGAGATCGATAGTGAGGTCGACAGGTGGCCCGTGGTGTCCCAGTGAGTGAGATCGATAGTGAGATCGATAGTGAGACCGATAGTGAGATCGAGAGGTGTCCCGCGGTGTCTCGTGGTGTCCCGTGGTGGCCCGTGGTGTCGCGTGGTGTCCCGTTGAATGAGATCGATAGTGAGATCGATAGTGAGATCGACGAGTGTCCCGTGGTGTCCCATGGTGTCCCGTGGTGTCCCGTTGAGTGAGATCGATAGAGAGATCGATTGAGTCAGATGTTGGTTCCCTCGTTCCCCCGCTCTCCCCACCCCAACCTCCTTATCACCCGAAGGGTGTTTGTGGCCGTATAGGTATATAGATATGCCTATATATACATATATACATATGTATGTACATATGTATATAAATAAATAGATCTCTCTCTCTCTTTCGGAGGTTGGTGGGTGAGATCGCAGTGGAACGGAGACCCCCAACTTGGAAATCGTTAACTTTCGATCGTGTCGTGCGTGCGGGCGGGCGAAGCGAAGCAGCGTGGGCGCGCGAGAGGAATGAACCCGCCGTTGTTGGGGCGATGTCAAGACAACTGTTGCTACCCCGTCTGTCCGTCCGTCCGGCGGTGGCCCTAGCGGTGTCCCGCGGTGTCCCGTGTTGTCCGCCGTTGCTATGGCGGAGTCAAGACAAATGATTTTCCCCCGTCCGTCCGTCCGTCCTGCGGTGACTCGCGGTGTCCTGCGGTGTCCCGTGGTGTCCCGTGGTGTCCCGTGGTGCCCCGTTGAGTGAGAACGATAGTGAGATCGATAGTGAGATCGATATTGAGATCGATACTGAGATCGATACTGAGATCGATGTGGTGCCCCGAGGTGTCCCGTGGTGTCCCGTGGTGTCCCGTTGAGTGAGATGGATCGTGAGATCGATAGTGAGATCGACAGGTGGCCCGTGGTGTCCCGTGTTGTCCCGTGGTGTCCCATTGAGTGAAATCGATATTGAGATCGATGTGGTGCCCCGAGGTGTCCCGCGGTGTCCTGTGGTGTCCCGTGGTGTCCCGTGGTGTCCCGTTGAGTGAGATCGATAGTGAGATCGACATTGAGATCGATGTTGTGTCCCGAGGTGTCCCGTGGTGTCCCGTGGTGTCCCCTAGCGTCCTATGTTGTCCCGTTGAGTGAGATCGATAGTGAGACAGATAGTAAGATCGAGAGGTGTCCCGCGGTGTCCCGTGGTGTCCCGTGTGCTCATGTTGTCCCGTGGTGTCCCGTAGTGTGAGATCTATAGTGAGATCGACAAGTGTCCCGTGGTGTCCCATGGTGTCCCGTGGTGTCCCGTTCAGTGCGATCGATAGTGAGACCAGTTGAGTCAGATGTTGGTTCCCCCCCCTCTCCCCCCCACAACCTCCTTATCACCCGAAGGATGGCTGTTTAGGTGTATATATACATGTGTATATATATATATATATGTAGGTCTACACATCTATATATATATATATATATATATACATATATACATATATATATATATATTGAGCTGATCTGCGGCCCACATGAAGCTCTTAGCACCCCAGGGAATCTACCAGCAATCCAATGGAGGCCCAACCGCGCCTGTGGTGTCCCCTGGGGAGCTGCTCCCGAGCCTTCGGAGGTGCGCCGTTCGTTGACAAGAATTTCATTCTGGGCGACTTCTTCGTCGTGGACGGCGGCGACGTTAAGTTCGACCCGAAGATGACCCTGAAGGAAGATTACGACTTCACGTGTTCTCACTTGAAGGCTTATGGCTGCGTGCTCAGGTGCCAGCGCATGACCCTCTGTGTCAAGCACTACTCGAATGCGGGGGGTGCCTGCAGCAACCGGGACAAGAAGGGTCTGGAGGAGAAGCGCAACATCGCCATTTTGAACGAGAAGTGGCCTGGCGTTTTCAGGCCCAACCCGAAGAGGAACAACGAGGTGATCATGCGGTGGAAGACGAATGGCGTCGCGGCGGAAGGGGAGGACGAGGAGGCGGACGGCGACGGCGACCCGGGTGGCGACGCCAGCGGCTTTGGGGCAAGGCCACGGAAGAGAGCGCGGAAGTAGGCCAGTAGAGCTGGGGGCGCGGTCTCCAGGCCGCCGAGAAGGTGCCAGAGCAGAAGGGGTCACAAGGTCGCGTCGCATCGGTGATGCATCGGCGATGCGGCGCGATCCTCCGTCCCCGTGCACTCGGGCCCAGTCCAGGCGGCCTTGAAAGGTCTTCCAGGCCGGCAAGCATTGTTTTCATTGTCTCGGTGCGGGGCGCGCCGACGCAGCTGCGCCGTGGTGTCAGTTGCGGCCACAGGGTGCAGGATCTCGACGAGCCGTCGGCGGGTCCAGGTGCCCCTCGATGGGCACGCGGTTCCCTGCCTGCCCTCCCTTCTCTGCTCCAGCTCCTCCTCCGCCCTCCTCCTCCTCCTCCTCCTCCTCCTCCTCCTCGTCCTCCTCCTCCTCCTCCTCCTCCTCCTCCTCCCAATCTCTACTGCTTCTGCTCCTCCCTCCTGTTCATGCTGCTGGTGCTCATCCTCCTCGTCCTCTTCCTCCTGCTGGCACCAGGGGGCAGGCTTTTCGTCCTCTTCTTCCTCCTACTCCTTCTCCTCCTCATGCTGCTACCGATCTGCCTCCCTGCTGCTCCTGCTGCTTCCTGGTTTCCTCCTTGCCCCACCCGTCCCCCCCCCTCCTACCGCATCCGCCTCCATCCTCAACCATCCGCCTCCCCTGCGCACCCGCGCCCTCCTCCAACCACCCCGTCATCCTCCATCCTCAACCCTCCGCTTCCTACTCCTCGTCATCCTCCCCACAGCCGGCAGCATGCACAGGTCTCCACCTCCACACCCCCTGGGCTCAGGCATAGCGCGGCTATGCGACGAGGGCTCACGGAGCTCTTCAGGTCCGCCCTCGCTCGGGTGAACAAAAACACGGCCATCGGGCATCGGGATCAGGATGGAGGGGACAGATCATGCGGATGGGGGAGGGGAGAGTGGTCCCAGACATCCTCGCGCCGGGGAACTCACGACCTCAGCTGCCTCCCAACGCCCGTCTTGAAACGCAACACGTACCTACCGTGCTCAAAACGTCCGTGACAATACGATGCGTGCTGGCTCAGCGTATTGGCTCACGTTTTGGCGAATGTATCGTGCAAGACCTACGTGTTCAGTCTACGTGCTGAGCTTCGTGTAAGCACCCTACGTGTTGCGTGTTGCGTGCCGGGGCAGCAAAGTTCACGCCGTCACAAGCTTGAGAGTGCTCGGCTTCGGGAGGCTCGTCGCCGGGCCCCAGGGCAGGCGAAGATCTGCTCAGGATGAACACCGCCTCCTCGCGATGTGAGGACAAGCGCGACGTCGAATGTCTGGGATGGAGAGGAGGGGGGTGGAGCAAATGTGGAGAAAGAGGGGCAGTGAGAGGGAGGTGGGGGCGGGAGGGAGTCTGGGAGAGACAGGGGAGGGGGTGCGGGATGGGGAGGGGTGGGCAGAGATGGGGAGAGGAGGGGAGGAGGGACAGGAGACGAGCGACAAGGTGAGAGGGAGGGGAGAGGATAGCGGAGCGAGGGGGATGGGAGGACTCGGGACGGTGGGAGGCGAGGGGAGATGAGAACAGGGTTGATAGGAAGGTCAGCGACGGGTGACCAGAATGGAAGACCGGAAAATGGGGAGTTGTTCATTCGCCGCTGGCTTTGCTCTAGGCGTGCTATATCTATGTAGTGGCGGGCGGAGCTGATGCCGAGGGGTCATGCCGTTTGCGCCACCGCCGAGTCTGGCAAAGAAGAATAAGCCAACCACAAGGCTGGCAAGAAGAAAGAAGGTGTGGCAACACACCCGGGACGCAAGGCGGTCGCTGCCGCGAATGACATCAGCACGCGCCAGCACAGAACGCATGAGATGCTCTAGTGCCCGACGGGCGTGCCCCAACCCAGGTTGGAGGCGAGAAGCTCGCAGCTCGAAGCCGAGATTGTGGCTGACAGGGCAACGACTAGCAACTCGTCCTGCACTGCACACAGGTGAGAAGACATCGCTGACCACATACAACATCCATACAAGCGCCTCAGCGGGGCCGCACGGCGACGAGAGGCAGCGGGCCACAACAAGCGCGCATGGCCGTGGCCTGAGCGGCGCGAGGCCAGCACGCACGGGGGCGCGGGGGGAGATGCTGGAGGGGGGAGAAGACACAGCCTCGAACCTCCATGCCCTCTCTCTCTATCTCAATATTGAGCGGCTGTCCAGAGCAGAGCATCTTAGGATTTGGCTAGCTCGACCGTCGCTTCATGAGTCACAACAGTCACAGCAGAGACAGAGACAAGGAGGGAGAGAGAGAGAGAGAGAGAGAGAGAGAGAGAGAGAAAAAGAGAGGATCAAGCAAAACGACAGGAGACAAACGGAACGCCCCTTACTTGATCCCAGGTTTTGGCAAGCTGCTGCGCATGCAACTCAGAACAGGTCAGTAAGAGCTGAGGCGATGAGCGATGCAGAGACAAGTGCATGAACGAACAACTCGAACGCGCACTATCCGATTATAGGCGCCGCGGACAAAACTAACTGTACGGCATGATGTGCGCTTCTGACTGGGCGAGGAACCGATTGAGGGGGAGGCCAGTTGGGGGGGCCCCACAAACAGCGGGCCAGGCTACGGTTCTAAGAGTCGGCCGCAAAGATGATGGCAGCACTTCATGAATGCAAAGGCCTGTAAAGAACGAATAGGCCCTGGGCTCACAGGCCAGGATCAAGAGGCCTTGATTCCTGACACGGGGACAGCATCGGGATATGCCTGCGATCTGCGACCGAACCAAGCAGATCCAGCCATGCTTCTCGCGCGGGAGAGCGAATCCGATCCAGCAGGACCTACACAAAGAACCTTCGTCTGATTTGCACATCTTGGCGCTGCGAAGCCGAATTTCGTGCGTGATAGGACAGCAGTGCGATCACGCGCGCGGTTTGTTGGGCACACGCGTGCACACATACACACACATGAGGCAGAACAACCATCCATTCTTGGCTCTGGAAACAGGCCATGTCCTACCCGTGCACGATCTGCAGTTGGGAATCTGCACAGAATCGGAAGAAAGTTCCGCAGCCGTGCCTGAGTCATTCGCGTGTGGGCAGGGGAATAGCTCGTGCTCCGGCAAAGCGCCCTATTGAATGGTGTCCTCGTGCGTATGTCCTGCGCGCCTAGCCCGGAGGTGCGCGCTGACGCCCCCCGTAGCCAACACCTGATGCGCTCTCACGCTGTCGGTGGCCATTGCTACCGGCAGCCAGTCCTCGCGAGGAGAAGACAACTGTTAAGCAAACGCCCTGGAGGTACGGCGTCGAACGCCCTCGGCTTTCAAACGTGGGGGACGGGAGCGCGAACGGGGGCGACCCTCGGGGGCAGGCGCGGGGGCAGCACGCGGCCGAGAAGTACGATGGGGCAGCGCGTCTGTAAAGCAACTGGCAGCGAGCACCTGCGAAGACACGCCAGCCTGCTGAGCCACCGAACCGACGGCACATGCCCCGAGAGAGGACCGCCCAGCAGTCCGGTTAGGTGATGAACACGCGTGCGTCTGGGGAGGTGTCATGGGCCCTGGGGACAACCCACGGGGACAGGCGCGGGTTCGGACACAGGGGCCGAAGGCGGGCGAGCGGCAGCATCATTGGCAGACCGCGATGAGGACAAGCGAGACCATCTGTTGAGCCGACGCTGCTGCTCATCATCTGGAGGCGGACGACGGACACCGATGGCCTTGACCCCGAACAATCGGAAGACGCATCTCCGAAAACACGAGGAGGAGGTGGCACCGGGAGAGACGATGGCTGCTCGGTCGCTGGGCCTGCGCCCGAAACCGCTGCTGCGCCACTTGGCCATGCTGCAGACACGAGACCGGAACGTCCAGCGGGCGCGGGGGAAGAAGCAGCGCAAGATGCCCGGACCCCGAACTCCTGGCAGAACTGGGACAGGCACAGGTGCAGGAAACGCCACGGCGGCGGATGCCTGGCATCGCTCGGACGTGTGCATTTTTCCTTCGGCGAGGACCATCGAGGAGCATTCTTGATCATTCGGCGAAAAAACCACGCACGAAACCGAAAAAAAAAACACGGAAGGGACGTCCGAGCGATGGCGAGGGAAGCGCCCCGGCCCCTTCGTCTGGAAGGGGCCCCTGGGGGCTGGCCGGGGGGGGCTGATCCTGGGCGCCCGCGGATGTCCAGGCAGCCAAGAAATTTTGATCGGGGTCCACACACTGCCCCCCAGGAACAGCAGGGCCGGGACCTTTGAAAGAGCGCGTTCTGCAGGTGCTGGCAGGGGGGGGCGGTTTCACCCCCCCCCCCCCGCACCCGCGAAACCAGAGGGGGAGGGTAAGGTTCGGGCCCCCCCACGTGAAAACAATTCGCGGGGGTCCGGGACCCCCCCCCCTCCCGGGAAAATTGTTCGGAGGGGTCCAGGGCCCCCCCCAAGCGAAATTACACGAAGGAATCAGAACGACCCCACCCCGCAACGACGACGACGACGAAGAAAACGACGACGTCCCCGCCCCCGGCAAACGACGCGGACGACGCGGACGACGACGACCACGACGACGACAACGACGACGACGACGACGACGACGACGACGACAACGACGACCACGACGACGACGACGACGCGCACGACGACGACGATCACGACCACGACCACGACAACGACGACGACGACGACAACGACGACCACGACGACCACGACCACGACGACGACCTCGACGACGAAAACGACGACGACGCTAGACGACGACGTCGCCGCCGCCAGCAAACGACGCGGACGACGCGGACGACGACGACGACCACGATAACTACAACGACGACGCACACGACGAAGACGTCGACGACCACAATGACGACGACGACCACCACTACGACCACGACCACGACTTCGAGCACGACCGCGACCATGACCACGAGCACGACCACGACGACGACCACGACGATCACGACGACCACGACGACGACGACGCACGACGTACGGCGACCACGACGACCACGGCGACCACCGCGACGACGACGCTGACGCCGATGCCGACGAAAACGACGACGACAACGACGACGACAACGACGCCGACGACGACGACAACCATGACGACTAAGACGACGAACGCGACGACGACGAGGACGACTGCGATGACGCTGACGTCGACGACGATCGAGCCCGCGCGGGATGCTACCAAAGCTGGTTCGAGGCCTGATAGGGTCTTCGTGGAGCTAGACTCAGCCCTAGTAGGGTTCAACTATGGATGGATCGAGCCCCAGTCGGATTTTATTACAACTGTGTCCGACTCATATACATTTTGCGCATTAGTGCTGGACCGAGCTTTACTGAAATTCCCTCAGACCTGGATTTAGTTGTGACATTCTTCTTTCAAAGCTGGACCGGCTTCTAGAAGGATTATGTATGAGCCGGAGTGAGCCCGAATCGGATCCATGTATAGCTGGATCCAGCCCTAGAACGATTCCATCAGAGTTGGGTCGAGCCCTAGTAGGTTTGGGAGCGCTTGATCGACCCCGAAAAGGATGATATTAACGTCGGATGGGGCCCTAGCAGAATTCTGTAGAGCTGGATCGAACTTTAGTGGACTCGAGCAGAGCTGGATCCAGCCGTAGAATAATTTAGTAAGGTTAGATTCAGCCCCAGGTGGATTCTATTGGAGCTGGATCGACCCTTCGTGAGATCGCTTTAGAGGTGGACTCAATGGTCGTAGGATTCTGTTAGAGCTGCATCGAGCCCTGGCAGGATTCTATGAGAGCGGGTCCAGTTTCAATATAATCGCACTCAGGCTGGACTGAGCCCAGGTAGGATTTCATTAGAGCTGGGGCCAGTAGAACTGGACCCGTCCCTCGCAGGATTTCTGTAACATTGGATCGACCTTTTTGTAGGACTCGATCGGAGTTCGACCGAACCTTATTCTAATTCTACCAGAGCTGAACCCAAGTGCAGAAGCAGTACTCCATTTGAGCTGGTTCGAACAACCGTAGAATTTCTTTTACCGCTGGGGCGAGCCCGAGTAGGATCTCGATTCGAGCTGGATGCCGCTGCCCGAGTTCTTGCAGGGTTGGATGCAGCCCCGGAAAGTGTTCTGTCAGAGCTGGCTCGAAGTTTTCTGCCAGGAGTGGATCGAAATATCATACGATTCCAATCGGGTCGAACCAAGTACAGGAGGGGAAGAAACACACAGACAATTAATCGTCGACCCCCAGGAAAATATGGGAAAACAGGGGAAGTGGGGGGGAAGACAGAAGCCCAGAAAATATGGGTAAATATGGGGAGTCAGGTTATTTGTGTGTATATATTTGTGTGTCCTTGGGCCCCTTGAATATCATACGAGTCCAATCGGGTTGAACCAAGTCTCAGTCGCATTCTCTCAGAGCCGTTGCCTGGCGCGGGCCCCGGCGACAGGTAAGCCGCTGTTTCAGACGGTGTCGTCGTCGTCGTCGCTTTCGGCGCCCTCGTCGTCGTCCTCGTCGTCGTCGCTGTCGTCGTTGTCGTCGGCGTCATCGTCGTCGTCGTTGTCGTCGTCGGCGTCGGCGTCAGCGTCTTCGTCGCCGTCGCTGTCGTCGTGCGTCGTGCGTGGTCGTCGTGCGTCGTGCGTTGTCGTTGCCGTCGTCATCGTCGCCTTCGTCGTCGTCGTCGTTGCCTTCGTCGTGGTCGTCGTTTTTGTTGTCGTTGTCATCGTTGTCGTCGTCGTCGGCGTCGTCAGCGTCGTCGTCGTCCGCGTCGTGTGCCGGCGGCGTCGTCGGTGCCGTCGTCGTTGCCTGCAGGGGGGGGGAAGTGTGGACCCCCCCGATTAATCCCCAAGGGAGGAGGGGGCTCTGCCCCCCCAGTGTTTTTTCGAGGGGCGGGAGGTCCGTACTGTAGGTTTTTCCGGCGAAAGGGGGGGGGGGCAGGGGGGGGTGTTCTGACGCCGCCGAATGTTTGGTTTCCGGCCGCCAGCGGCGGATCGCGCTTCCTCGGGTATCCGGGGGCGCGCGTGGAAGAAGTGGCATCGTCGGATGTCTGGGTGGCCTGAGGCCTTCGAAGTCCCGAAAGCGAATTTCCCCGACAGTCTGGGGACACGCGCCGTGTAAGAGTCAACGGAGCCGAGGGCGCCAACTTCGGCGCGCCGGCTTCCCGCGCCAGGTTGCGCGTGGGCGCCCTCGTCCCCAAGGCAGCGTGCCACGATGGCGGCCCGCGCAAGCCACCGCGTGAGGCCGCTATGTCGTCGTGCGCTCTGTGGGCCCCGGAAACGGCAGGGCCGTTTTTTCACCATTTCCAAAAAATGGCCCTTGAAAATGGAAACGGCAACAAAAACGGCGACCAGAAACGGCAAAAAAACGGCTCCAGGATTGGAACCGCAGCCGGAACCGGTCAAACAACGGCGACGAAACGGGTAAAAAAGGGGCGTCTGAACCGGCAAAAAAACGGCAAAACGGAACCGGTAAAAAAACGGCTCTGTCGTTTCCAGGGCCCACGAAGGTCGTGCGTAAGACCCCTCTCGCCCACCTGGAGGGCGACGCGGGGGGCGTACTTCGCGGGCCTTGCCGCTTCCCCCCCCCCCCCCCCCGGGCCTCTTTGGCCACGGCGGGCGGGCCACGGTCGGTGCCCGCAGCTGCTCGGCCGGCTTGGGAGCCGGCCCCGGCGGGCGCCAGGCCCAGACCTCCGCCAGGGGGCACCCCGCCGCCCATTCCCCGGCGGAGGAGGGGACGCCCACTCGGCCGCCGCCGCCGCCGCCGCCCGAGACGGTCTGTCACCGCTGGTCTTGGGGCTTGGGATGCCCCAGGCGCTCGAGGTATCTGCTGAGGACGACGAAGCTCCGAGACACCGTCCGCTCGCCGCGAAGCAGTTGTCATGCACAGACCGTTATAGAGTTTGTCGCAAAACAGGCAATGCGTTCGAAGACGTCTGGGCGTGCGGGGGTCGTCTATCTTACTTCGAGATCCTCGACTCCAAGAAGCCCTTGCGTTCTTTTCCGCTTGCGGGGAGGACGAACTGCGCGAAGAGGATGCAGGAGAGGAGGGACGGGCGGGGCCGGGGTGGAGGGACAGAGTGGAGTAGAGGGGATGGCCGGGGAGCAATGGCAGCGCACGAAAAGGGAGGGGATGAGGGACGGGTGGAGGGAGGATGAGCCAGGAGGAGGTGCAGGAGTTTGAGAAGTCGTGCGGATAAGGCGGATGAAGGAGGAGGAGGAGGAGGAGGAGGAGGAGGATTCATTCGCGGATCGTTGTGCGGCCTGCCCCCCCGGCTGCCCCGAGGCCAAGGGCGTCTGCGGACTCCCCAGCTGCCCGGCGGCTCAGCGTCAGCGGCGGCTGCGAGAGAGGGAAGGAGTGAGGCGTGAGGTAGATGTGAGGAAGGAGGATGGATGGATGGATGGATGGATGGACAGATGGATGGACATGGTGATGGTGATGACGTTTGTGATTATGATGATGATGATGATGATGATGATGATGATGATGATGATGATGATGATGATGATGATGATGATGATGAGGCTGCTGATGATGATGATGATGATGATGATGATGATGATACTGATGACGATGTTGATGAGGACGATGACGATGATGATGATGATGATGAGGAGGAGGAGGAGGAGGATGCGGATGAGGATGTTCATGTTGCAGATGATGATGCTGATGACGTTAATGTTGCTGATGATGATGTTGATGATGATTGCGATGGTGGTGGTGGTGGTGATGATGATAAGTTTGATGGGGCTGGTGATGATGGTGATCATGATGGGAATGATGTTGATGGTGGTGATGGTGATACTAATGGTCATGCTTATAGTGATGCTGATGGTTAGGGTGATGGTAATGAGGATGATGAAGGGGATGGTGCTGCGGATGAGGATGATGATGAGGATGTTGAGGGTGATGAGGATGACGAAGATGATACTGATAATGGTGATGATCATGGTTATGATGAGGATGATGACGATGCTGATGATGATGAAGCGAATGATGGTTGTGCTGATGGTGATGCTGATGTTGAAGATGATGATGGCGTGGTGAAAATGAAACTGATTATAATGATGTTGCCGACGATGATGAGGAATATGCTGCTGCTGATGATGAGGATGATGCTGACAATAATGCTGATGACGATGATGGTGACGATGACGATGACGGTGATGATGCTGATGATGATGACGATGATGATGCGGAGACTGATGCGGATTGTGGTATGGCGATGGTGTTGATGGTGATGGTGATGGTGGTGACGATGATGGCGGTGATGGTCATGCTGGTGATGGTGATGATTATGATGAGTTTGATGTTGGTGTTGATGCTGATGTTGACGATGCTGATGATGATTATGGTGGTGGTGGTGATGATGGTGCTGCTACTGCTGCTGATGATGACGATGATGATGGTGATGGTGCCGTTCATATTGATGATGATTATGACGATGATGATGATGATGATGATGATGATGATGATGATGATGATGATGATGATGATGATGATGATGATGATGATGATGCCGATGATGATGATGATGATGATGATGATGATGATGATGATGATGATGATGATGATGGTGATGGTGATGGTGATGGTGATGATGATGATGATGATGGTGATGATGGTGATGATGATGATGATGATGATGATGATGATGATGATGATGATGATGATGGCGGTGGTCAACAATGGTACTGAGGATGGTCCTGGTCTCGTCTCCTCCCTTCTCCTCTTCCTTCCCCTCGTCGTCCTCGCCCTCCGTTTCTCCTCACCCCCTGCCTCCTCCCTCTTACCTCGGGGGTGGACAGAACCCCCAACAGCGACACGTCGATTAGTGAATTGTCCCTTTTCGGTTCCTCAGAGGGCGCCGTGGCCGTCATGTTCAGGCCTGCGCCCGCCAGGTTTGGGCCCCAGGTCGTTTTCACTAAACCACGTTTTGCTAGAGGGGGGTCCGTCCATCCCCGGTTACCGTGCTGTCCCTGCGGCCGCCAGGCTCCTCTGGCTGGCGGGGCAGTCGCGAGCGGTCACGATGTCTGTGAGGCTTCCCCCGAGAGCAGGGACGCCGTCCGAGAGGAGAGTCTCGGGGGAGAGACGTCCACACTGGTCCCTGCCCCTCCCCACGTCAGGGGCTTCTGGCCGGGCTCTTCCCCTCCTGGTCCCCCCCCCCCTCCTCGCCCCTCCTCCCTTCGCACTCCCCCCCTCCCCCTCCTCCCTTCCCGCTCCCCTCCCTCCTGCTCCCTCCTTCCCTGCCCCCTTCTATCCTCCTGCCGTCTGCCCTCCTCTGCCGCCACTAGCGTGTGGGCGCAGCTTGGCACTCCTCCTCCTCCTCCTCCTCCTCCTCCTCCTCCTCGGTCTCCTCCTCCTATTTAGCTCAGAGCTGTTGGCGAGAGTGTCAATATGACGCCCCCCTCGCACTCCTCCTCCTCCTCCTCGTCTTCCTCTGGTCATCCGCATATGACACACGCAAGTACTGCGCAACACGTTGAAGATGAACACGCTGTTCCGAACGGTGTTTCAAAGTGGCGTCACCGTGCGGATGCGCGCACGTATTTGGAGTTCGTTTCGGGATATTGTCGACGGAGTCCAACCTGCCACCTCTTTTCAGCGCAGCTCAAGACCTCGCCTCTGGATGACTGGCCCAGCTCAGGGAGGCAACGAGTGGGGTCATGCGGACCTTCCCGTCAAGGTGGTCCTAATTTTCGGAGCGCCGAGGGATCTCACGAAATGTCAGCTCGAGCGAGAACGACATGATCGCACCGCGCATGCACCGCCGCAACGGGAGCCTCATCGATCGGCTGGCAAAGGGCCCAAAGACGCCCATACCAAGAGGTGTGGTGTGGCAAGGCCGGAGCCCTGCGGCACTCCCCCCCCCAGCAGTTGTCCGTGGACCCGTTGAAAGGACCGCGACGTCGCGATGCTGGGGGCACATGTTTGCAGCAGGCTCAGCGATCGCGCGAGGCGGTCGAAGAGGCAGGACTGCTGCCAAGGCGAGCGGCTGCCACGGAGAAAGAGGAAAGGAAGGCCCAGCCAGGGGAACACGAGAATGATAGGAATGACGACCTCACTGACAGTCGCTCCGTTGCGTGGTGGCTGAGCCCAGGCGCACCAACCAAGGCGGATACTGAGACGGTCGAGGTAAAGCCCTGCTTCCACATGTTGCCGCCTTAACTTTGAATGTGTTGGCGAATCGCGAGGAGAGGGGGCACAAAAGCGGTAGGGCGCGGGGACGCGCGGACGCCATGCCGACCAACGCTGTAGCAGAGGAGGCGCAAACCGCCGAATTAAGCAATAATGCGGGACCTTTGAGCCTACGAGGCGCAGAATCTGTTCTTCCTCCTCCTCCTGTGCAAAAGCGAAGAAGACAACGAGGAGGCGGATTAATGAACTGATAAGAATGAGGATGTTGAGCAGAAGGCGGAGCACGACGATGAGGACGAAGGGGGGGGAGACAGAGAACGACGACGAAGCAAGGGTGAGGATGGTGCGAGGGAACAAGAGGCATCTTGGCGCCTGGCTTTTTTTGTTTTCTCTCTCTCTCTCTCTCTCTTTTTCCCTCCTCTTTCTTTTCTTCTTTCTCTTTCTCTCTCGCTCGGAGCAGGAGCAGGAGCAGGAGCAGGAGGAGGAGGAGGAGGAACAGGAGGAGGATGAGGAGGAGGGGGAGGAGGAGGAGGAGGAGGAGGAGGAGGAGGAGGAGGAGGAGGAGGAAGACAGCCCCTGAGATCTTCTGGACGTGCGGACCCCCCCCCCCTTTTCTCACCCCGCCTTCCCTTCCTCTTCCTCTGACAGGGGGGGGGGGGGGGGCAAAATAGGCTCAGGAGGCAAGCGAGGGGGGAGGAGCAAGAGGAGAAGGGAGCAGGAGCAAGTCTGTGACGACGACGAGGCCGACGCGAACGGGGAGAAGGTGGACAAGAGACGCAGATGACAAGGAGGCTGCGAGGCCCCATCGTCGTCGTCGTCGTCGTCGTCGTCGTCAACGTCGTCGTCGTCGTCGTCGTCGTCGTCGTCGTCGTCGTCGTCGCGGTCCTACTCCTCAACCTGCAGGAGCGCCGGAAAGCCTCCGCAACGTCGGTGCCGAAACCGAGGAGGAGGAGGAGGAGGAGGAGGAGGAGGAGGAGGGGGAGGAGGAGAATTGGGAGGAGGGGGAGGAGGGAGATAATATAAGATGAGATGAGATGAAATAGGCAGCGGCCTGAAGCCAGTTCGGGGGGCCTAGTCAGGCCCCGAATCGGAGACCTCCGATGCAGAAGCCTCCTCAAATTCTCGGCGTCCGCAGCACGCTCGAGGAGGCACGCACCCAAGGCAGCAACGTCTGGGAGCTCCTCCTCCTCCAGACCGAACGCCCTTAGCACGGCGGCTCGGGGTCCCAAAACCTACAGAGAGCCAGGCGGAGGAGGAGGAGGAGGAGGAGGAGGAGGAGGAGGAGGAGGAGGAGGAGGAGGAGGAGGAGGAGGGGGGGGAACAAGAGATGTGTGAGGAAGAGATAGAGTAGGATGATGAGGAGGAGGAGGAGGTGGAGGAGGAAGAGGAGGAGAGGAGGAGGAGGAGGAGGAGAAGGAGGAGGAGGAGGAGGAGGAAAAGGAGCAGGAGGAGGAGGAGAAGGAGGAGGAGGAGGAGGAGGAGGAGGAGGAGGAGGAGGGAGGCTTCGGGTTGCGCACGGGGGGCCCCCCAGGTAGTCCGGGCTGGCCTCAACAGGCACACCGAGTATCGCAGGCCTAGAGGTTGTCACCAACACCAATATCGGCGGTGTGCCTCCACCGAGGGAAGAAGATCCCGATCTCGGTGATGGTGGTAATATTCAAGGTGGCCGCAATATAGCCACCAACACTGAAATCTAGGATCATCTTCCCCCTGTGGAGGCAACCCCCTGTGTTGATGTTGGTGCCGATTTCCAGGCCTCCAAGAGTAGTCCCAGCTAGCATCAACGGGCTCCCCGAGTGGCCTGGGGCGGTCTCAATTTCCGAACCCCGGGGCGCAGAGCGCCCCAGGGGCGCCGCCTCCGGCGGCGCCGAGGGGGTGATACCGCCCTGGACTACTCGGGGTTCCGTACCTTGGGGGTCAGAGGAGGAAAAGGTACCCACCTCCGCCTCATCCTCCTCCTCTTCCTCCTCCTCCTCCTCCCCCTCCTCTTCCTCCTCCTCGTCCTCGTCCTCTTCCTCCTCCTCCTCCTCCTCCTCCTCCTCCTCCTCCTCCTCCTCCTTACACGGTACCCGTTTTCCCGTTTTTCGGCCTCATGTGAGGCTTTCGTCGTCACCTCTAGCTTCTCGAAATCCTGGTCAGAACGCACCCTGGGAGAGGTCCGTGGAGTAGCGGTATGGGTACCTTTTGGTCTCCCCGGCGGGGGTTTGTTGGGGCCAGCCGGGACTGCCTGGGATCCTGCCCGTGCGCGCAGCGAAAGCTTTACGACGGAGCAGGGCAGGGATGTGAGGGCATCGGGGGTGGACAGAACCATCAACAGTGACACGTCGATTAGTGAATTGTCCGTTTTCGGTTCTCGAGAGGGCCCCGCGGCCGTTATTTTCCAGACTTGCGCCCGCCAGGTTTGGGCCTCAGGTCGTTTTCACTGAACCACGTTTTACTCAAGGGGGGTCTGTCCGTCCCCGAGGGCAGGAGGGATCGTGCTCCGAGCCGCACGGTGGTTATGCAGAGCCAACGCGCGAGCGCCGCGGGCATCCAGGCGCAGAGAGCACGCGCCTCGGAGTGCCAGGCTGCGGCACAACCTCAGGCGAAAACAACACGAAACGGAACGGAGGGATGGCAGCGTCCAGCCCGAGAACGAGAAGGACCTTGAAAACATCCTTAGGAAATCCCGACCGGAGCCCTGGACCCCATCTTTTGCGTCAAATATCGTGGGCGGACAGAACCCCCAACAGTGACACGTCGACTAGTGAATTGTCCGTTTTCGGTTCTCCAGAGGGCGCCGTGGCCGTTATTTTCCAGGTTTGCGCCCGCCAGGTTTGGGCCTCAGGTCGTTTTCACTAAACCACGTTTTACTAAAGGGGGGTCTGTCCATCCACGAAAATATTGTTCGAGCCGGATCGATCTGTGAGGGTCCCAGGGCCCGAACCCGGGCGAGAGCGCCTGTTGTGGGAAAGCTGCAGCGCCAGGCTTTGAGGGGAGGTGAGGGGCACCAGGAGGAAGCGCAGCAGGGAGGAGGCAGGCCCCATAGGCGCCTCCAACAGGCTCCGAGACGACGGCGGGGAAGCTCCTCGGGGCTCCTCAAGCGGCTTCCTCGTCGTTGCACAGCCTGCTGTTCCACAGTGCACCCCCACAGGCATTTCACGCGCGTTCGACTGCGTTGCTATCCGGGTTTTGAGCTACAGCAGTTCCCAGGTAGATCGTAGAAAGCGAAGCGGGTTTCAGATTTGAAGCTGGCAGCGCAAGCCAGGCCAGCCCCTCTTCGAGGCTCCCGGGCAAGAAATCCCGGAGCCGTCATGCTGTCTCCTGCCTCACTCCGTAGCACAGCCTTCGCTGTCGACGTGCTTCACGGTGCAGGAGGGCGAGGTGGTCAGTTGGTTCCCAGACCCCCGACGCCATGTTTTTTTTCATGACGTCGAGCCCCAGAAGTCTCGAACCATCCCCCTGGGACTGGTTTTTTTATACTGAGTCGTTCTGTGACGGTCCCGAGGCTTGGTAAGGGCCCTATCGATCGAGGCCGAACATCGCGAACATTTTGCCGTAGTGATGTTTCCATGACTCGAGGGGTTATGGCTTTGTGCAGTGACCCTTCGCCGGAGTGACCTCTTATGCGGGCCCACTGGGGCCCATCGATCGCACGAGCGAGATGCGGTAGTAGCGTTTTTGCGCGCTTGTGTTGGGTTCCCCGCGGCCCCCCAAAAAGTCGCGCACCAAAGGTTACCCAGTCGGCGTCACCCCAACATACTAATAATATGTGTGCGTCCCCCCCCCCCCCAGGGGCGACGCGCGCACCGAGAAATCTTATAGTATATGCGTCGCGGCGGGTGCTTTCTGGCCACACCGCTCGGGAAACGAGGTGCTACAAGATGGGTATACCACATGTTCGGGTCGGACGCGCAGTTCCAAGAAGAACATACTGTAGTACTAGTATGTTTTTGTGCGCCCCACCCAGGGTCACTCTTGCGAGTAGCCGAGCACAACCCAGACATGCGACGTCCTGATTTTTTCAGGACGGCGCCCCTGGAAGTCCCGGGCCCTTTCCCCAGGACCGGCTTCTCGTCCTGAGTCGTTTTTTTGATGGCCCCGAGGCCCGGCGAGGGCCCCCTGACAAGAGGGCCGAAAACAGCGGAAAATTGCCCTCCCGATTTTTCTGCGGCGCGATCGTGTCTGGGAACATGAGAGCCTGTTTTTTTGGATTCGTGCAAGTTTACTTGCATGGCGTTCGCCCCCCCCTCCCCCCCCTCGCCCCTCTTCAAGCTAATACTAGCGTGCAAGTGCCTTTCGACTTGCGTGATTTCCGCGCCCCCCCGAAAGTGCAAGTCGTTTGCGGCTTGCTTCAGGCTCAGCCCCCCCCCCCGTCCATGCAAGTAAACTTGCCAGAGTCTAGAAAAAACCAGGCTCTGAGCGGGGCTCCGCCGTCCGGCCGGCCGGCCGCGCCCGGCGCCCGAGGCCCCTACGTCCACGAGGCCTGCCGGCCCAGCCGGCACCACCGGCCGCTCAGCGCCTGCCAGCCGCTCTTCAACGCCCGGGCGCCGAAGGCCGGCCGGCGCCTCGGCCGACAAAGACCCCCAGACCCCCTCGAGTTGTGAAAAAATCACGACGGGAGGTTTTTCATGACTTTTGGCCTCTGGGGGCCCTTACCGGCCCTCGGGGCCGTCAAAAAACGACTCGGGACGAAGAACCGGTCCCGGGGAAAGGGTCCAGGTCGCTGGGGGTCAACGTCATGAAAAAATCATCACGTCGGGGGTCTGGGACTCGATCGTGAGACGCGTCGGTTCTCGATGGTCTTCCGACCTCGAGCCTCGATCCTCGATGTTCTGTGACTCGAGCAGTGGCGAAGCGTCCTAGCTCGCCTAGAGCCCTACCAAACAATGCTCTAAGAACCTATTGTGGTTTCCGCGAAATGTTCTTAGAACACTTATGGCTGGGGCTGTCTTGGATACATCGGGTTTATGTTCTAAGAGCATTGTTCTTGCTCTGAGAACATTTCTGGGTTCGAAGAACATATCGTGGTAGGACTATAGGAATGCCGGGACTGCCGGACACCGCTCAACGATCCTCGATGTTCTGTGATGCCCGACCTCGACAGCTGCCTCGATCCTCGATCCTCGACGCTCTTCCTCGCGGTGCCAGTGGCCGGGCAGCCGGCAGCCCTGCGGCGGCCCCCCCCCCGCCCCTGCCACGGGGAGCGGAGGCGCCGCCGCCGCGCTGCGGCCGGGGAGGGGCTCGGCCGATCGAGCCCCGCTCGGTGCGCACTGTCGGGGGGGGGCGTCGCGCGGCGTGTGCACCGCCGCCTCCGCTCAGCCAGACCCCCCCCCCCCCCGGGTCCTGGAGAAGCATGGCGGAGGCTGCTCCGCTCCGCTGCGTTCGGGCCCCCGGGGGGGGCCTTGCCGGCCCCTCCGGGCCATCGAGGAAGGGCTCGGGACGAAACCCCGGTGCGGGGGAGTGGGTCCAGGCCCCCCCTCCTCGGGTCCTGGAGAAGCAGGGCGGAGGCTGCTCCGTTCCGCTGCGTTCGGCCCCCCGGGGGGGGCCTTGCCGGCCCCTCGGGGCCATCGAGGAAGGGCTCGGGACGAAGCCCCGGTGCAGGGGATTGGGCCCAGTGGGTCGTCGTTGTCTTATATGCGTTGCTTTGCCGATCGGTGCAGGCCCTCGCACCCCCCCCTCCGCCCCCCCATGGAGTGAATCTTGGCTGTTTTGGGCGCGCGTTTCAAGCAGGTGGAGTTTCCTCAATAGGACGCACTGTTGCAAGCAGTCGCATTAAACAGAGGTTCTGAGCCAGACCCCCCCCTCCCCCCCACCTCTCGCTCAATGTCGAATCAAAGCCGAATACGAAAACGTTCACCAGACCGCTGGGGGTACACGTCATTGAAAGTTCATGACTTCGGGGACCTGGGCCAGGTATACGTGACGTACGGTAGGTGTGCGTCGTGTCGACTGGCGGCGACCCCGCCGCTGGCGTTCAACGTTGAACGCCGTCGGCGACTCAGAATCGGTCGATATTGAACGATCTGGCGTTTCAGAAACGGCCAATCGCTCAAGGTTTGAAGATTCCCGCTGCGTCAGGCACCCTCGCCGAAGTCGGCACGACACGCACCTGCCGTAGCCTCCTGGCCCGCCTCTACGGTCGGGACCTCTTGGACAGCGTGTCGCTCCGCCGGCTCTGGCGCACCACGCCGCGGAGCGAGACGCTGGCCATGTCCGGGTTCCCCGAGCGCCCATGTCCCGAGAGCCTTTCTCCGCCTCCTGCCCCGCGGAACGGAGGGGGCACCCTGCCTGGCCGCCTGCAAGGCAGATCGTGTGCCGCCGGGGGCCGCGACACGCGACACGCGAAGCCAAAGTTCCCGACCGCAGTCCCGCCGAATACTGCTCTAAGGCAATCCCGTAGGTTCTCGGAGCATCTCTGGCAGAGCCAGCTTCGTATGAATCCACCGGTTGCCTGCTCTGCGGATGCTGCTTCTGTCCTGGCAGCAGTTGTTGTTTTCCCTGAGCGCCGGGCGTGGCAGGCCTGCAGAGCACTGCCGGGGCGATGGGCCCTCTGCCGGAGAGGAGGGCGGCCCACAAGACCCAAGACTTATGATGCTCCAACCTACTGTTGCATTGATCGCCCGGGAGAATTTCGAGCACCCAAAAAAGTACCGAAGTTCCAGGGTTTTCACGTGTCGGGCCCTGGGAGACACTCGCCCGACACTGTTTCGACACTCTTTTGACACTTTTCCGGGTGCTCGAAATTATTTCTGGGATGTGGTCCTTAAGTAAGATGGGAACAACATGACCCAAGAGCCATAATCGGAAACTGGAACATCTGCATCACCAGTGGCGGGTGGCTTTTCAATCCCAGGACTTCTTCTTGAGGGTCGAGGACGACGATGGGGGAGGTGTGGTGTATACTTTTTGTTCCCCGATGCCCGGGGGAAGCAACGACAAACATTACACACCAGGGTCCCGTATACACGCGGATCCGCCCTCCAGTGCACTCTCCACGGCAGAGCCGGAAGCGGCGTCGGTGTAGAGAGTTCGATTCCCTGCATAAGGGGGCGACGACGACGACGACGACGACGACGACATGAGCTCAGAGGGGGGAGCGAACGACGAGGCGTCAGGGGAGAGGGCACCCGGGCGGCCTGCGCCCCATCCGCTGCCTCGCGCGCACGGGCGGCCTCCTCGGGCTGCCAGGGCGAGCGGAGGCCCCAGATTTCATGGCGTGGGCCATGATATTTCCCCAGATTTCATGGCGCATCTTCTTATTTCATCACGTCCCTGCCCCCCCCCCTCCCCCGGGCCGCGCACATGCCGCCGGCCATGATTTGCACCCCCCTCTCTTGGACGCCCCCCTCTTTGCCGCTTCCGATCAACGGAGAGGAAGCATGCTGCCAAATCATTACCAGATTTCTAAAAGATGTTTCAAACGTGCTTTAGATCTTTAAAGAGCATGCTTGGACCATGTTTAGAACATGCTTGGCACATTTTAAACACATTGTTGAATTCGATGGTAGGATTGTTAGAGTGTCCATCGTCATGGCATCCACAACGATAGTCGGGGGAGGTCGCGCTGAGATTACCGTCGTTGGCCTTCGGGAGGCCCCCCTCGTCGCTGCGGCTGGACGCAGCTCGGATACATGGGACGCGGGGACCCCCTGGACGGGGTCCAGGGACTGATGTTGAGCTGCCCTGGTCTCAACTCGCCCTTCTCTGAGTCATGGGGGAGTTTTTGGGCATGTTCGGAAGCCCTCGAAGGTTCTCGGGAATTTTCGGGACCCTGGGTGCGTTCCATTAGCTGCGCCGCCTCGTCGAGAGCGTTCTGGGATTGTCAGAATTGTCCCGAACGGCCGCCAGAGACCCGACTTACAATCCGAGTTATGACCCGAAACCGGACGACAGGGATCACTGGGGTGGGATAGGATCAGGGGGGAAACGCATCGACTCCCAATCGCCCATTCATCGCCCACAGGGGCCCGCTTGCCCACTTTGCCCCAAGAACCGATGGCCCACTTTGCCCAGGAACGCGCCGATTGGTTATCGGCGGCCTATCGCCGATCTATTGGCGATGTAGCGCCGATCCCAGCAGGACGTTTTCCTCCCCCCCTGAGCCCGTCCTCCCTGTCGTCCCCCCTCAGATGACGAGGGGATCGAGGATCGAGGATCTCAGGATCGAGAATCGACGATCTTAGGCCAGAGGATCGAGGATCGAGGATCTTAGGATCGAGGATGACGGCCCCGACGACGCCAGATCGAGGATCGAGGATCTTAGGTCAGAGCACAGCGGCGCGCTCGATCCGTCCGCGGGGCATGGCGAGTCGCCGTCTTCGTCGTCGTCGTCGTTGTCGTCGTCGTAATCGTCCTCGTCCTCGTCCTCGCCCTCGCCGCCGCTGCGGCACGCTGCGCAGCACCTCCCGAGCCCACTCGTCAGGGCCCATTGGTGCAAGCGCACCCCGGGGAACCCCCCTGCGCAGACCATGCGCATCAGTTGTGGACACCCGCGCAGCGTTCTTCGGTCGGCGATGGGCCTGCCTCCCCGCACCTGGGGGGGCAGCCCCAGCGCCACCTCGGGGCGCGCTCCGTGCGCCAGATCCCACAGGTTCCATCGGCGACGCATGAGATCCACGCGGACCTCCGAAGCTCTGTGCTTACGCGCATGTTGCTGATTCCATCTCCTCCCCGCTCCCACCCTCAGTGCTCGTCCTGCCACCCAGTCCCTTCGCCATCCATGGGCTGGTCTTATCGCGCGAGTGTGATACGGTGGGGGCGTTCGCTAAGGAGTTTGCCCAGGAGGCTTCAGACCCTGGAGGACTCCTTGTCTGATGAGGGCGGTCGGCGGTGACATCCATGGTCACTCCACCATTGGATCTCCACTGGCTTCCAGGCTCTGGATTCCTTACCCACTGGTTCCTTATCCAATGCCCTCACCGTGCAGGAACGTCCACGCACATTCAGGCCCGCTGGCCCTCACGCTATGTGTTCATGTGTTTGTGTGTGTGTGTGTGTGTGCGTGCTCAGTCTCCCGTGCATTCGCATCACAAACCTGAGGCGCCGAATGGCCTGCCATGCTCCGAGCGGCAGCGTGGAGCGGCGATGGCGGCCGCAACCCTCGCGACGGATGTCTAGGCCAGTGGGGAGGAGCCTGCTTGGACACGACCGATATTCAATCCCCATTGTCTTCATAGACGCTATAGTGGATGATGTTGTTTTGGCATAGTCATATGGCCGTCATCGGGAATGCACTGCAGATCTTGGGGTCGGGCGAGCTAGTTGTAAATGGTGCCTGGCTCCCGTTGCTGTGGCTAAGACAAGGCTGCGCTGACGCAGAAGCTCGATCCCCCCTCACTTCTAGTCGCGGTCGCCAGCTCCCAGGTCTGGCCGCGATTTGGGGGAGACCGCCAGCCATACCCGTTTCCCGACAGAAGCCGACAGGGGTCTTTGTTTCCTCTGGAGATCTGCCACCCTGGGCTCAACTCGTGGTGAGGCCACGCCGTGCTGGAGGCAGACGGGGGGGGGGGGACCGCGGCACAGTCGGGCACGTCCGTCGGCGGTGGACGGAGGCTCGCCGCACGCCGCCGCTGCTCCCCTCGGCGCCGCAGGCGTGCGCAGAAGTTCCGTGCCGGTTCCTGGCCACCGTGGGCTTCTGCCCCAACGGGGTGAACTGCATGTACTCGCACGCTGCCGCTCCCACGGATCGTGGCGGAGGGAGGGAGGGACGGAGAGAGGGGACGACGGGGGAGGACGGAGGGAGAGAGCGACGGTGGAGGCTGGGCGGGAGTCTGTGGCGAGCGAGGCGGGACGGAGGGAGAGGCAGGATAGGTGGTCGGAGGTGCGAGGGCGGCAGGGAGGGAAAAGAGAGGGGGAGGGAAGGCTGAAGTGCATGCCGAGCGATGTCGGAGGGTTGCGCAGGGAAGGTGAGTAATGGATGGGAGGAGCTTTGCGGGAAGTGTGCGGTGGATGGCAGGCGATACCGTAGGTTGGAGGAGGAGGAGGAGGGAAGATCTAACGGCGAGGGAGGGAAGGACGGAGGAGGCAGGGAAACATGGGGTGGCACCGCGAGCCATGCCGCATGGAGGAGAGGGGTGCGAGCGAGGGGGGAAGAAGCACACGATGCACATGTGCTGGATGGAGCATTGGGAGGGAGGGAGGGAGGGAGAGGAGTCGCACGGACAAGGTGGCCCTCCCTCCTTCCTTCCCCGCCTCTCCACAGCTCTACATACCAAAAACGACTCTCCTCTCTTCCCTGGCTCCGTCCAGGAGATGGCCGAGTCTCTTCGCGCAGTGTTCTCGCAAAGGGGCACCGGTGGTCTTTCCTGTGTGTCTGTTTCAACCCGACCTGTTTTCGATGTTTCAAACCGGTGCTCATGCTGCAGCGTGGGACTCATTGTCGAATCGGTATTTTGGTTCCGTCGTTCAGAAAGGCGCTCTGAGCCACAGCGTGGGCCACTTTTCAAGATCCGAGTCCTTTTTCATGTTTGTTGCCCCCCTCATTTCCCCGCCGCCTGCCCCGAGTCCTCCTGCTCGTCCCGCTTCTTACGCTCCAGTTCCTGCTGCTTCTGCTGTTCGTTCTCGTCTTCGTCCTTACACATCCTCCTCCTCTTCCTCCTGCGGAGGCTTCTCACAGTTTCTGGAGGTCGTCCTCACTGCTCCTTGGAATCACTTCGGTTACCATCTTCCTTCCGCTCGAGCCTATCGCTCAGGGCTCCTCCTACTCTCCCTTTCCTCTCCTCCCCCTTCTCCCCCTCCCCCTCCCCCTCCACCTCAGCCTCCTCCCCATCCCCTGCCCCGCTCCTTCCTCTTCTCCTCCCCCTCCTCCGCCTCCTCCAGCTCGCGCGCCCGGTGCCTCCCCCTCGCGTCCCCTTGCGCCTTTCCCCCTCCCTCACGGGGGGGGGAGATTGACGGCGACGGCCACGGATCGGCGGCCGGCGGCGGCGGCGAGTGGGGGATGTTGCCATCGAGCCACCCCGACACCCGACGCTGCAGACAAGCTGCAGCACCGCAGAAACATCGGCGGCGCGTTTCGAGCCAGGTCGATCTGTGCTGGCCCCGGGGCCCGAGTCCCGGACCCGAGGGGCATCCAGCGAGGGCCGAGCCGTGGCGAGGCGCCCCGGCTTTCCTATAGGCCCCCCCCAACAGTGCTCTGAGAACCCTGTGCGCTCTGCGCGAACCGTCCCTGGAACCGTCCCTGGAGCCTTCCTGGCCGGGACCGCCCGGCCTTGACGACCCCTCGGGGCTCTGCTCCAAGGCCAGCTGCCCCTGCTCTTCGAGCGCCCCCTGGGTGCTCGAAGAGCACGCCGCGGCGGGCCTGCAGGACTGCCGCGGCGGCCGGCCCCATGGGGCCGCCCGACCGCTCCCTCTCGCGCAGGCTGCTCGAGAGGCAGACCTCGGGCGGCGGAGCCTCCGGCGGCGGCGGCGGCGAAAGCGACCGCGCGAGCGGCCGGCGCGGGGCGCAGGCCGCCGCCGAGGCGGCGGCGCGCGCCGTGCCGCCCAGCAGCCCGCGGCGGCCCCCCCGCCCTCGCCACGAGGAGCGCCGCCGCCGCCTTCGGTTCGGTCGGGGGGCGCGGTCGGTCGAGCCTCGATCCTGCTCCTCCTCGATGCTCCTCCTCCTCCTCCTCCTCCTCCTCGCCCCTCCTCCTCCTCGCGCCAAGATTGTGGGGATGACTCAGGCGGCTTGTTTGTTTCTTCCCCCTAGACCTTTCCTTTCTGGTGGTTCAGTGCTCACTGCGATTTAGCAGGCGTGGCACTTTGGCACCCCGGGAGCCGACATGGGCTATGACACTCGCCCGTTCGCGCCCATATTGCGGGGATTTCCCAAATGGTTTGCCTGGTTCTGCCCCCTAACATTTTTTGTTTTTGGTGGCCCAATGCTCACTGCGACATCAGGCGTGGCATTTGGGCACCCCAAGGGGGGAGCCGTCAGGGGGTATGACATTCGCCCGTTCGTGCCCAGGCTATGGGAATGTCTCAGGCGGTTTGCTCGCTTCTGCCCTGCAGAGTTTCCTTTTTTGTTGGTCCGTTGTTCACTGCGATGTACCAGGCGTGGCACTTGGGTCCCCGAAGGGGGAGCTACCAGGGGGTATGACACTCGCTCGCTCACGCCCATTATTTCGGGATGTCTCAGACGTTTTGCTTGTTTCTGCCCCGCCCCCAGACTTTATGCTTTCCGGTGGTTCATTGTTCACCGAGATCTAGCAGGCGTGGCATTGGGGCAAATACCCCAAAGGGGGGACGCCAGGGGATATGACACTCGCCCGTTCGCGCCCAGATTGTGGTGATGTCTCAGGCGGCTTACCTGTTGCTGCCCCCCAGTTGGTCCATTGCTGACTGCGAGAAAGCAGGCGTGGCACTTGGGCACCAAAGGGGGATTCGCCAGAGGTTATGACACTCGCCCGCTCGCGCCCAGATAGTGGGGATGTTTCAGGCGGTTTGTCTGTTTATGCTCCCCGCCTTTTTTCTTTGGTGCTCCATTGCTCACCGCAGTATAGGACGCGTGGCACTTGGTCACCCCGAAGCGGGAGCCGCCAAGGGGTCTGACAATCGCCCGCTCGCGCCCAGGTTGTGGAGACTTCTCGAATGGTTTGCCTGGTTCTGCCCCCCTGCCATTTTTTATTTTGGTGGCCCTCTGCTCACTGCGATAGCAGGCGTGGCACTTGGGCCCCCAAGAGGGGAGCCGCCAGGGGTGGGACACTCCAGCATTCGCGTCCACATTGTGGGGACGTCTCAAGCGGGTTGCCTGTTCCCCCCCCTTTGACTTCTCTTTGGTGTGCGCCTTTCTCACTGGCTCACCTCCCCCTTCTCTTCCTCTTCCTCCTCCTCGTCCTGTCCCTTCTCCTGACTCATACGCACTCATTCACACCCAGACTGAACAACACTTCTTCTTCATTCGAACTCGCTCGTTACATTCAGATTCACCCATCATCATGTTCATTCATGTTCAGATTCGCGCGTACGTCGACACACTCTGATTCATTCCCACAATCCCGGGTTGTCTAGCACCCAGGCGAGCCCACTCTCAGGCCAGGTCAGGTTCAGACATCGTTCACCCTCGAGCTCTTTCATACTCAGGCTACATCGTGTACCCAGGCTCACGACTTTCCATATACGTTTTCGTCACACTCGCGCTCAGACTCGCTCGCGCTCAGACCCACTCGCACTCAGACCCGCTCGCACTCATACTCGCTCGCGCTCAGGCTCAAGCGTGCCCGGGTCCGCTCGCCCTTTGCTTCGCGCGCACCCAGACGATCACTCGCAGCGCTCAGACTCGTCCGCGCGAGGGCTCACGCGCAGGCGGCAACCGCGAGGTCGCGCGCGTGGCATCTGGGCACTTCATATGCCAGCAGGCGCGGCGAGGAGAACGCCACAGAGCGGACGCAGCAACGCCATGCGCGCTTGCCTGCATGGCGACAGGGAGGGCGGCAAGATGCATCCCCCCCCGCTCTTCCATTTGTGTTTCCCTCGCATCTCTTGACGCATGTCCAGAGGAGGAGGACTTCACTGAAGTCGTCGCGGTCGCCGTCGTTGTCACGCCTGTCGCCAACGCGGACTTGCTTCACGCCCGGATGCTGACAGACAGAGCTCTTCAGCGAGGCGCGACAAGAATTATGCCATGCACAAGCGGGGCTTTCCCCGCCGAGAAATGTTTCCCCCGGCTCGACCGATAGACGCGATCGATCGATCGATCATACTATTGTGATTCTCCCTTTCCCGTGCCCATGCACGAGCCTGGGCGCGCCAGACCTGATCAGCGCGTGCTTTTGGCTACGCCAGGTCGGTGGCACCCGTTTCTTGCCGTCTCTTTCCCTGATCCTGGCCTGGGCAGCGGGCCGATTGTGCCCCTCCGCGGCGTGTCGCGTGACCCTGGCAGGACCCGGAGGCCATCGCCGCCCTGACTGCCCTGGCGGCGGCGGCCTGGGAGCTGAAACCTGTTGTGGCGACGCCAGGGGGCGCGGCGCCGGCCCCAGGAGAGAGCAAGGGGGAGGCGAGTTGAGCAAAGGATAGGGATTTCGCACCGAGCGCTGCAGCGAGCTGAACAAAGGAAAAAGAGGAGGGGGAGGAGGAGGAGCACGATCGGAGGATGAGGAGGAGGGCGAGGGAGACGAAGCGCAGCAGGACGCGAAGGCGGCGCTGAGGGGCTGAATTCCGGGGTGATGGGTGCGGTGGTCGGCGTGCTTTGGATGCTCGCTGCGGCTGCATCTTTGGTCGCAGCTTGTCGCGCTGCTAGGTTGGATCGCGCGCGGGTCGCTGCAGTTGTGGGGCGGGCAGGGCATCACGCCCACGGTTTGGCGCACTGCGCTCTTCCCGAGGGGGTCAAGGCGATCATGATGATGACACGGGGAAGGAATCTTTGGGATGAGCAAGTAATAGTTACAGTCGCAGTCGGACGAGCCTCTGTTTCACCAGTGATAGTTTGCAGTGGTAGGAGACAATGGTGGAGGAGGAGGAGTAACAGGATAAGTCACAGTATAAGTGGCAGGAAGGAGACAAGCAGGAGGATCGGCAGTGAGGACGGATGTCGGAAGCAGGATCAAGTCGTGAGGAGTCAGGATGGGGCAGGGAAGAGGCAGGACTGAGACGGTAATGGAGAACAGGGTAGGTTTGATGAAGAGGTGGACGGGATTGAGGGGGTACCATGATGATGATCCTCTTGCTGCTGATGATAATGAGGATGATGATGATGTTGATGATGCTGCTGATGATGATGCTGATGCTGCTGCTGATGATGCTGATGCTGCTGATGATGGTGATACTGGTGATGATCGTGACGACACTTATGCTGCTGTTGTTGCTGGCTTATCTGATCATGACGATGATGATTATGATAATGGTGATGGTGATGGCGGTGGTGATGATGATGGTGATGATTTTGCTGCTGCTGATAATGGTGATGCTCATCATCATGACGATGACGATGACGATGCTGATGATGATGATGCTGATGACGAGATGCTGTTGATGATGGTGGTGATGATGATGACGGTGGTGAGTATGAAAGCTGATGATGATGATGACGATGATGATTCAGACGATGATGAGGATCAGGATGAGGATGAGGATGAGGACGATAATGAGGAAGAGGATGAGGATGTGGACGAGGACGATCATGAGGAGCCGAATGTGGATGAGGTTGACGAGGATGATGATGATGATGATGATGATGATGATGATGATGATGATGATGATGATGATGATGATGATGATGATGATGATGATGATGATGATGATGATGGCGTTCTTGATAATGATGATGCTGATGATGATTATGATGACGATGACGATGACGATGATGCTGATGCTCGGGATGCTGATGACAAGGATGAGGATGACATTGGGGATGAGGATTCGAATGCGGATAAGGATGAGGATGATGATGAGGATGAGGATGAGGATGATGCTGATTGTGGTGATGATGTTGATTATGACCATGATGATGGGCATGATGGGGATGACGATGCTGATGATGGCGATGATGATGATGATGATTAACTATGACGATGCTGATGATGGTGATGATGATGATGAGGATGTGGATGAAGATGGGGATGAGGATGATGGTGATGCTGATGATGACGATGATGATGATGATGACGGTGCTGGTGGTGATGTTGATGATGGTGATGATGTTGACGATTTTGTTGATACTGATGATGTTGATGATTATAATGATGATGCCTATGACTATGATGATGATGCTGATGCTGCTGCTGCTGATGATGATTGTGATGATATCAATGCTGCTGATGCTGCTGATGGTGCTGGTGATGGGAGGAAGAGGAGGAGGAGGAGGAGGAGGAGGAGGAGGAGGAGGAGGAGGAGGAGGAGGAGGAGCAGGAGGAGGAGGAGGAGGAAGAGGAGGATAAGGAGGATGAAGAGGATGAGGTGAAGGAAAGGGGAGGAGGAGGAGGAGAAAGAGGAGGAGGAGGTGGAGGAGCAGGAGGAGGAGGAGGAGAACCCGTATCCACTGTCTCCTGCGGCCTTGGGACATCGTGTTTCCCCGGGCGGTGGACAGAACGTCCAGCATCTAGTCTTCCCCTCCTGCCCACCCACCTTGCGCCTGCGCGCCAGCGGCGGTCGAAGGCAGCCGAGGGGCACTCCGGGGAGCAGTTGCCAAGGAAGGGAAAACCAGCCGGACCTGACAATCGACGTCCACTAAACGGTCCTGGGTGTTTTTACTAAACAGCCCTGCCCTGTTTGCTTCCTCCTCTGGGCGCGTTTTTGCTTAACGGCTTCGCGTGGCGGGGGTGTTATCATCGGGGTGGAGCTTCTGCTTTCTAACCGAGTATGTTCTCCCGTTTCGATGGACTTTCGATTCTTGAATCTGCAGAAGGTGAATCACAAGACGGATGGATTTTCGAGGTACAGAAAAGCCCATCTGGATTTCACCCTGAGCCCTCCACCCTACGACATGCTCAGATCTAAGTGGGGCGCAGCGGCGCGAGGGCCACCGGCGGCGTCCCCAGTGCCGCACCTCCCCGTCGCGTTTGTTGAGGATGTGCTTCACGTGCTCGTCGTCGGTGGCGATCCCAGCGGCCCACTTCGTGGCCTCGAAGGCCTGAGCAGTCAGGGCCGTCCACCCGTCGCCGAGCACGGCATCGGGGTACGCCTCGGTGAATCGCGCGCCAGAGGCAGCGGGCGTGGGCGCGAGGGGGGAGGCGAGGCCGCGAGCGGCGGGCAAAGGGAGGCCATGGCACGGTGCGGGTGCGCCGGCCCCCGCTCTCCCGCGCCGCCGCCCCGCGGAGGCGGGCCTGGAGCCGCGGCCCGCCGCGCCCGACCTCGGGCCGAGGCCGCGCCGGCTCCGCGCCCCGCCGTCGCCGCGCCCGCGGAGGAGGAGGAGGAGCAGGAGGAGGAGGAGGAGGAGGAATAATAATAATAATATTAATCATAATCATACTAATAATATTAATAGTCATAATAAGAGTAATCATCATAATAATAATATTTATACTAATAATGACGATGATGATAATCATAATAATAATCATAACAATAACAACAATAATAATAACAACAACAATAATAATAACGCGGCTGGGAGGCACGCAGGGTCTTCGAATGCCACAGTCTCTCGCGGGGATGGGTGGCTGCCGCGGCCGTATATGGAACGAGCTGCTCCGTGAGCTCAGTGATATGTAAGCGAGAGTGCGTAGCGATTCACGACTTTCTAACTCGGCGACCAGCCGATGCTGCGGAAATCCAGAAGGCGCTGGGAGGGGCCTAGGTAGGCCCCACGAGGCTGAAAAACAGGCCCTGGGGAATACCGCGCCGACGGGTAGGGCGCCCAGGCAGCACAGATGCAATGCAGTTCAGCTGCGGCAGAGGAGGACGGGGAGGAGGAGGAGGAGGAGGAGGAGGAGGAGGAGGAGGAGGAGGAGGAGAAGAGGAGGACGACCGCAGCGGCAGCAAGCGGCCTCACGCCTGGAACACCCAGGCATTGACGAAGGCGGACCACTGCAGCGCCACGGACTCAACGACGAGGGCCCAGTCAGAGTCACCAAGCAAGTCATTGATGACCTGAGGAGGAGGAAGGGGAAGGGGAGGGGATGGGAAGAAGGAGAATGAGGAGGAGGAGGAGGAGGAGGCGGAGGCGAAGGAAGAGGATGAGGAGGAGGAGGAGGAGGAGGAGGAGGAGGAGTGGGACCAGTGTAAGCCCAAGGTGCGTCAACGATGTTGCAATACATCCTCCCTCCAAGTTCGCTCGTCATGGATCCCTACGTGGGTTTATGTTCACTGAAGGAAGTACCCCGAGCTCTGCAGAGGAGGTGGGGGGATCGAATACGCTGGAATGGGGGGGGGGCTC
>CAUYUJ010019405.1:190000-195000 GCA_963575745.1 Prorocentrum cordatum | reverse complement strand
CACCCGGCCGCGCCGGGCCCTCGACCTCCCTCGAGCAAGAGTCAGGAGGGAAAAAACACAGGGACACAATTAATCGTCGATGTCCAGGAAAAGATTGGAAAATATGGGAAGTGGGGGGGAGACAAGAACCCAGAAAGTATGGGAAAACATGGGGGATCTGTTTATTGGTGTGTATTCATTTGTGTGTCCTGGGGCCCCTTCGAAGAGGCAGGGCGCGCGAGCCACTTGAGCAGCGGAAGATGGAAGGGGCTCGCCCGCGCCGGCATTGCCGCGCAGGCTGCCCGCGGAAGGTCGCGCGTGAGCGCCGTCGCCTCCAATGTGGCATGCGCCGCGCCTGCGGCCCGCGCAAGCCCCGGCGTCAGGCCGCTACGGTCGGACCGAGGTCGCTACGGTCGAGGCCGGTTCGGGGAGGGTGCCCCAGTGTGCGTCGTGTTTGCCGGATGCTCTCGGGCATCCTGGGGGAGGGCACCCTCGAGTGTTCAGGGCCTCCTGCTCTTCAGGGGTGCTCTCCCGTCCTAGGTCCGACCGTGTGCGCATCGCCATGTTGTCGCCCACTTCTGACCGTGATGCCGCCCGGCGTCCACTGCCAGGGTGCCTCCGCACAGGCTGGTCCCCCCCCCGGCCGCCCACGGTGCTGCTCTTCGCGTCGTGGGTGTCCTCCTCTCCTCCTGGCTCCGCGGCCGCCCTCCCGCCCCCCTCCCCCTCTCTCGCAGCCGGGCAATTCTCCCCTCCCCTCCCTCCCTCCCTCCCTCCCTCCCCTCCCTCCCCCCTCCCTCCCTCCTCCCTCCCTCCCTCCCTCCCTCCCTCCCTCCCGTGTCGTTGCCTGACCCACTCGAGCGCGCGTGCGGATTGCCTCTGCGGCGCTGCAACGCAAACAAACAACAGCAAATCGTCGCTCACGTGGCGACCGCGCCGCCGCCGCCGGCGGCGCCGCCCGCGCGCGGCGAGGTGCCTCGCCGGCCTGCAGTTCGTCGGCAGCGGGGGCGGCCCTCTCGGAGACGCTGGCAGGATCCCCCCCCCGTCAGGAGCGAAAGGTGGACGTACACGTGCATGAATCCACGTTGATTTCAAGAGGTTCGCATTGCGCGAACGTTCGTATCACGCGGCTGGTTTCGCGGACTGGAGGGCCGTGTTCATGTACGCGGCTGGGCGAGTACGTCCTTTGTGGGCTCCCCCCCCTCCTGCCATTCGGCAGCAAGTCATGGGAGCCTCGGCAACATGCAGCATTTCGTTCACAATGTCGGCGAGCGAGGGGGGGGGGAAGTGAGAAGGAGACGGCCTTCTCAGAATGCTGCGGGGTTTCCCAGAAGGCCTCCAGCCTTCTGACAGGTCTTCTGTGTCTTCGGGGAAAGTTGGGAACACTTTTCAGAAGGCCGGGGCACTTCCGAGCCTTCTGATAAGGCCCGCCCTTCTCACTTCCTCCCTGGCTCGCCGCTGACACTGTGCAGCATCTCGTTCATGCCAGGCGCTAGCATGTGCAGCCTGACTCAATTCGCTTCCGGTGCACGCCACCGCGCGCTGAACGATTTCGGACTGCCTCGGACCACCTGGCGCCCGCGGACATAAAGCACGTTTAGCCTGATTGCTTTGACTGGCCAGGGCGCTCTGGCGAGTCATCCTTGAGGTGGCAGCTACTCGTGTGGCCGTTTGCGTCGGAGAGAAGAACCGAATCATGGGAGCCTTGTGGATTGTCTGGTCCTTCATGGGAGCATCAGAGGGTCCCACAGTTCCTTGCGGTTTGGTGGATTTCGCGCGGGGTTCGTCAAATTTGGCGACTTCTGGACGGAATCTGGACGAAATCTGAACGAAGTCTTGACAAAATGGTGAAGTGGGGCGGTCGAAGTTTGGGCGAAATCCGATCGAATTCATGCTTCTGATAGGGCCGCAGAGATCCACAGAGGCTCCCATGAATGCTCACCCAGTACCGTCGCAATTCCGTCTGTAGAGTGTGCTAGCATCGATTAGCGCCTGGTCATCGAAGAGGGGGCGCCGATTTAGCGTTGACTAGCGTCGATTGTCGCCGATCTAGCGTCAGCCAGCGTCGATTAGCGCCGATCAGCAAGAGCCAATCAGATGGTATGGGAGGCCCCCACGAGTTGCCACCGAAGTGTTTTCTCCCCTGGCGGTAGCGGGCGTGCCTGGGAGGGGGGGAAGGGGGGCCCGGACGGGAGGTTTCTCGTCGGTAACGGCCTCTGGGGGCCCTCACTGGACCGCAAGACCGTTAACTTAGTATTCAGGATCCAAAGCTGGTCCGAGGGAAACAGTCGGGACTTCTCGGGGGCGCATTGTGTTTCACAACATGCGTTTCCGCCCGTTTGCAGGCACAGGCACACTTTCTGCGATGGTGCAATTTTCCGGCAACGTCGGATCCCAGGGGTGGGATGGGCTGAGGGGGCTGGTGACGTAACGATTCGCGCCGGCGCCAATTGGGAATGCTTGAGAATGCTTGATTTCCACACGGCGCTGGCGCAAATCGTGACGTGACTGCATGGGGGGGGGGGGGGGCGGGACCCGTTACCAGCGTTAACGGGCTCCACTCCCGATCGAATTGAGACATCCAAGCTAGACGATCAGGGCACGCCGATGCAGCTCTTTGTCAGTATGAGGCTATCGTTCCGCCCCTCGCGGGGCAGGTCTGAGCCAGAATTGGTAACTGAAGGTCTGACGGTGTACACGCAAGATGGTGTACTCACAGGAGGGCATAATGAGACAAAGGTGTTTCCGACGCGCGCGCGCGTGACAGCCGATTTTCGCGATCACGCTGCCCACTCTCCCTCCTCGGCTTCCTAGCTCTCTCTTCCCTCTCCCTCGTGGCTGGTGCTTAGCATGGTGGAGCACCCTTTCCCCCACTGTGGGGAAGCTGGCAATTTGCATGATCCGCGCACGGGCTGCTCTTGGAACCGGAAGGCCGCGGCGCCCGCAATTTGGCCTTCGGGGGGGGGCCCGCTTCTCGCTGCCACGGCCGGGCGCGGCTCGGACAAAGCTGGTGCGCCTGGACCGCGGGAGCTGCCCGGAAACCGGCCAGCCAGCCACCACTGGGGGAGCTGTGGTCCTCACCCCCCCGGGGGTCCCGTCGATCTCGACGCCCCTCTCGAGAGGGCGTCGCTGCGATGGGCTCCCCCCGGGGGGGCAGGAGGACCACCGCCCCCCCAGTTGTGGCTGGTCGGAGGAACCCTTTTCTCTCTCCCGAGCTGCCGTCGCCCCGCCTCGCCCGGCTCCGAGCCACGGGCGCCCCGCCCGGCGCGGGCGGCCACCGCCGCCCTCGCCTCCCTGGGGGCGCCGGCAGCCCCATGGCGGGCCACGGTGCGTCGGGCGTCGGGGGCTCGGGGGCCCCTGCGAATGGCGGCCTCCCCTCGTGGTTCCGACGCTGGCGCACCAACAGCACGCACCCATAGCCACAGGGGGGTCGGAGAGGGCTACGGGTGCGTGTTGTCGGACGGGGGGTTCCCGCCCGAACGGGAGCGTTCCCCAGGGTCCGACAGCCCGCGCCCACACCCATAGCCAGTCCTCCTCCCAACGACCTCCCTGTGGGTTTGGGTGTGTGTTGTTCGTTCGTCAGCCGTGGCTTCGACGCAGGTGTTGGTTTGGCATCGACGTGACAGCGGCACGGACCCGAGGTCCCCCCACAGATGCAATATCAGATCTCTCCGGCGACATGCCTCGTTTGCTTCAGTCCTGGAGCTTTTCCTCAATCTGTCTCTGCGACCGCTACCGAAGCCTGCCCCTGCGGGTCGAATTGGCAACAGGGTATTGGACACCCCCGCTGGGGCTCACCTGGCTATACAGACATCCTTCGAGTTTTTAGCCCCAGCCGATTCTGAGAAATCTAGCCTGCAGGGATAGCAGTTCACAGGCGTCGAAGAAGAGAAACCGCCATAATTATAAACTTTCGGCGCTCCGCGCGGATTTCTTGGATCTGCGCTGGGACCCCCTTGGTGGCGCCTCCAGCGCCGCACCTGGCGCGCTCCGCTCGCCAGAGAGAGGTGTCCAGCGCGGATCCGAGAAATTCGCGCGGACCTTGAAACGTTTATGTTCATGCCGTTGTTGTTCCTCTGAGAATTGAAGTATCGGCGGACACCCCCGCTGGGGCTCAACCTGGCCACAGACATCCTTCAAGTCTTTAGCCCCGGCCGACTCTGCGGAAATCTCACCTGCAGGGACTGGGTTTCACACAGAGAGAGAGAGAGAGAGAGAGACGCCGTGCACATCACAGGTGCGCTGGCGAAAGTGAAACGGCAATACTGTGAAGCACGACGTGGGAAACCGTAAGCTAGCACAATCATGCACCACCGCGTGAAAAAGCGCAGAGCTCAGGCCTTTTTGGCGACCGACCGCCATGGCACCCGGCCCTTCCTGCCACAGGGCGGCTGCCAAGTGACTTGGCAGCCGCCCCGCTGCGGGCGGAGAGTTAGTCTCCGCCCGCAGCGGGGGGCAGTCCCGCATAGGCCTCCCGCCACGGGCCACTCGATCGAGCGGCGCCCCCCCGGGCGGCACGCCGCCCCGGCGGCCGGAGGGGGGTCGGGGTGGGGCGGTGGGGACCTCCGGGGCCGCGCGTCCAGCGCGCCAACAGGCACCGACTACTGCAGGTACTGGTTGTACCTCTCCCCGCGGATCCATCTGCGCCAGACTCGCTATTCCGGCGTAAAGCAAGGTTGGGCGCCTCCAGTGGCCCTGAATCAATCGGCCGACGTCTCTGCACGAACGAAACGGGCACGGAAAGAATGGGCACAATGCTCAACAGCAGTCCCTGTTCATTTTGAGCAGGGCTCGCTGTCCGCGCCGCCGCGGCCTGTGTCCAGTCGAGACAGGAGGCCGCCTGCCCAACAGCGGCCGCTGTTGGTTTGGGACAACATCTGTTGTTGGGCATTGTACCAATTCTTTCCGTACCCATTTCGGGCGTCCAAACTCAAGAACATCGCATCGTCGGACGTCTGTCGCGCAGTGGCGAAGCGTCCTGGCTCGCCTATAGGCCCACCAAACAATGTCCCAAGAACCTTTAT
>CAUYUJ010019405.1:65000-182500 GCA_963575745.1 Prorocentrum cordatum | reverse complement strand
AGGGTCGTTTGCACGTGCGTTTGGCAATGTGTTGGGCCTCCTCGGGGCCTTGCCGTTGTCGCCACCTATGCGTTCTTTTCGAAATCCTGGGAAGAGCACCCAGGAGCCGTCTGGGGGCCAGTCTTGGCTTGGCCATCTCCCTCCGTCGATGTATGGGCGTCGAGGAGGAGGGTGAGGAGCAGAAGGAGGAGGACGAGGAGGAGGAGGAGAAGGAGGAGAAGGAGGAGGAGGAGGAGGAGGGAGGACGAGGAGGACGAGGAGGACGACTCGGACGAGGAGGCGGGCGAGGAGGAGGAGGACAGGGAGGACGGGGTGGAGAACATGGAGGAGGGAGAGGATGAGGCGGAAGATGAGGAGGATGAGGAGGAGGAAGGGTAAGGAGGAGGATCCCTGGGGGATCTGCAGGGCAGTGCTGGAAGAAGACTGACACGGCGACCCTTTGATTCGGACCCCCGGCGCGACGTCGGCCGCCCCTTCCGCCCTCTACTCCCCGTTCCTTCCTCCCTTCTCATCATCTTCTTCCTCCTCCTGCTGCACCGATGAGAGGAAGCTTCCGAATCGTCCACACTGTGAATTCGTATTTCTCTTTCTCACCCTCCTCCTCCTCCTCGTCCTCCTCCTCGTCCTCCTCCTCCTCGTCACCCCCGCAGCCGTTTTGGCTCAAGGCTAAACGTGTGACGGTAAAGTGACATACCAAATCACGATTAGCTTTGGGTGTCTCCGTCGGCAATTGTCAAGCTTTTCGTGCAACCACGTCCAGGCTGTGCGCTGGACCGTGGATTCTCCGTCTGAGCTCTTGTCGGAGCAGTCTTCTACCAGCCAGATGTCCTGGCGCGCCCGCGCCCCATGGTACCAAGGGCGAGGTGCACGCTAATCGCAGACATATGGTCATGGCTATCGTGGTGACGGTGACCGTCGCAGTGGCGCTCGTGCTGGCTCATACTCAGTGTGCTCGGCCTGTAGTCACTGGGATTTCGACAAGTGTGGCAACGCCTGCTGCAGCGTGTGCGGCGGCAGCTACCTCCACCACGGCGACGCCACCGTGCCCAACACCACGCAGTTGGCGAGCGACTTGGCGGAGTTGGCCAAGAAGTATCCCCAGATGGCTGGCTTGCTTGGGCAAGTGGGCCGCAGCTGAGGCCGTCATGCCCCCGCCAGCCCCTTCCAGCGACAACGACTTGGAGAAGCAGGTCGAGGCCAAGCGCACCGCTTTGGCCAAAGAGGTGGAGGTCCAGTCTCGTGCTGAGAGGATCGCCCAGACTGAGGTTCAGTCCGGGCATGCCGCTGTCGTTCGTCATCGCGAAGCTCTGGCCCAGGCCGAGGCCAAGCACGCGCAGGCGGTGCAGCAGTTACATGAGAAGCAGACGTCTCTTCGTGCGGCCAATGCAGAGAAGGAGGCGTTCGTTGCTGAAGATTACAGACGTCACATCCGTGAAGTGGAAGATCGAGCACGCGCTGAAGCACAGCGCGCTTGTCAAGCCCAACAAGATGCTTCAGCAGTTGCTGCTGCTGGAGTTCAAGGTCATGCTGCTGCCCCACACGGTGATCCCGCTGGCGTACCTGCTCGCGCTACTCCTGCTGGTGGTGCTGGCGTTCCTCGCGCTGCGCCTGCTCCAGCGGCAGGGCCTACTGCAGGTGGACACGCTGGTGGTGGCCACGGTGGCGGTGGTACAGGCGCTGCGCCCCCGCCCAACTTCGGAGGGCTCAGTGATGATGCGCTCCAGGCGTGGTGCAGTTCCAACAATCAGAGGTACGAGTTCTGGAATGAGACGCGGCGCGTGGAGAGGACCATCCAGTTTAATGGACCTGACTCTGACATGGCGAGCGAGTGGGGATATACTTACATCGCAGAGCTGGAAGGCCTCGAGAAGCGTTGATTGGAGTCAGCCCTTTCCGAGTCAGATCGAGATCGAATGGAAGCATTATTTGTACGCAAGGCCTCAGAGAAGGCACATAAGCGATTCAGTATTCGTGAAGACGCCGTAGTCAGCTTTGGACGAATGCTGGGACAGATGGCACCACGTGCTGGAGTTCCTGGAGCACACGTACTCCCTGCTGATGGGGTGCTGAAGCACACGCGTTGTTGTTGAATCCCCCTTCATCGTAAGACATTGCCTATTTCAGCTGAGCTGAAATGACTCCCGGGGCTCGCACCTTGTGGTTCACAAAGGGAATGAAGTATCGAGTCTCAGACTGTGTTGCTGGCCCCCAGTTCACAACAACAGCGGTTCCTGTCTGATTCTTCTTCAAAAGTTCTTGTAAATCGCGCTCCCGCGCTGGAGCCCCGCACAATTCATTCAGGACTCGCGCCGTCGTATTTGACTTCGCCGCGATGTATCTAAACGCCGCGCCCTCGACACTTAGGAACCACGCTGTCGTTCTGGACCGTATGAAGTTTTACTTGAGAATCGCGCTATCGAGCGAGACGTATTCGCGATTCACGCAGACCACTTCAGCGACCCGCCCGCCCGACCCGCCCGTCAGGGTCAGCCCGCCCGACCCGCCCGTCTGGTTCTGCCGCTTGTTTTCCTGCTCCTAACTCCTAACTCCCCTCCTAATCTCTCTCGTGCTCCATCCTTCTCCATTCCCCCTGTCCCTTCCTTCCCCCCCTCTGCGCCAACTGCGCATGATTGGTGAGAAAGAGGGGGATGCGATCAAAGACGAAGAGGGTGGGTAACGAGGTTTGGTATATACCCATTGAGTGACACGCGAGCAGATTAGAGCGATCAGTCTTCAACTGGTTGTTGCTCTCGCCGTCCCACACGCGACCCACCCTGCAACCCATCGCGACCCACTTTGCGACCCACCCGCGACCCACCCCACGACCCACCCCGCGACCCACCCGCGACCCACCCGCGACACCCCCCGCGACACATTCGCGACTTACCCGCGACCGTCCCCGCGACCAACGTCGCGACCCACCCCGCGACCCACCCGCGTCCCACCCCGCGACCCCACCACCCACCGGCGACCATGCCGCGACACACGTCGCGATCCCCACCCCGCGCTGAGTTCGACCGAAAAGCAATTTCGGCGCCTGCGGCGGGCGGTTTTTGCGGTAGCTGTGCGGAACACCACTGCACACCCAGTCCGCGAGCCATCCCACGCTGCTTTTGAACAAAAAGTTGGCGCCCGCGGCGGGCTGGTCTTACATTCGTTCTGCGTAGCACCTTTGCGCTCCCATTCCGCGATCCCCCGCGACCCACCACACGATGCGGCGGGCTTCGGCGGGCAGCTTTTGCATGAGTTCTGGAAAACCCACTCCGTGCCCCACCCCTACGCTGACTTTGAACAAAAGTGTATCGGCGCCTACGGCGGGCTGCTTTAACACTAGTTCTGTAGAGCGTCACTGCGTCCCCCCGCGTATCACGGAAGATCCACGTGGCGTTTCGTAAACTCGGCGCTTGTGGCTGGCTGTTTCGCGTCTTGTCCCACATGTGGCCTGCCGGGCGCCGACGGGAGGGCCGCGGGGCGAGGGCGCCCTGGCCCCGGGCGCGGCAGGGGCGCTGCGCGCTCTGCTGGCCAGCAGCGTGGTCACTGAGCCGTCGTCGGCGAGGCAGGGCAAGTTTGAAGTCGGGCCTGTCCCCCTACAGGAGGATTCTCGACGAAAAATATAAACTACGCAGAACATAGTCAAAAAATAATCCAAACATAGTCGGGGATTATTTTTTGAGTATTGTCTGGCCTTTTTGGGGGTGCATTTTCGGGGTATTTTTTTTATTTTTCGTTGAAAATCCCTCTGTAGGGGGACAGGCCCGACATAAGGCAAGTTGGAGCGACGTCCCCGCTGCGGGGCCGCGTGCGGAGGACCGACGGCGCGCCGCTCCTGGGAGTGCCCGCGGGGGGGGGGCGGCAGCGCGGCGCGGCGCGGCGCCCGCCGCGGTCGGGGGCCTCGGGGCGGCTGCCCTGCGGCCGCCCGCCTGCCGAGGGGGGGGGGGGGGCGCGGACACGGGCGTGCTTCCTGCGCTGGACGCCCGCTTGGCCGCGCCAGCGCCAGCGTCTCCTCCTCCTCCTCCTCCTCCTCCTCCTCCTCCTCCTCCTCCTCCTCCTCCTTCTCCTCCGCGCAGGCGCTCCCCGCGCTCCTCCCGCCAGCGGAGGACGCGGCGCGGTGCCGGGCCTGGCAGGACAGACGGCGCGTCCGAGCACCCGGCGGGCCCGCTGCTGGCCCGCGCTGGGTGTGGCTCCCGTCTCGAGGGTGCCGCGGGCGCGCGGTCCGACCGCCGCGTCAGAGTCGACAGGGCGCAGGCCGCGCAACGCGCCGAGCTCACAGCAGTCGTGCAGGCGCTGCACGCAGCCCAGCAGCCCAGCAGCCGTACCCAGGTCATCGCAGAGTCGCAGTACATCTTGGGCGATGTCTCGGCGCTCCGCTACGGCGCCTCACCGCCAGAGTGGGCGCTTTCTGATCTGTAGGAGCTCATCGCGCCCTGCTGCCGCTGCGGGATCCTGCCAGCGCGGTGGATCAATGGCCATCTCGACGAGGACGGCGCGTCTGCGCGCGGGGTGTCCGCCGAAGACCAGTTGGGCAACGCCGCCGCAGACTGGCTGGCGGCGGCGGCGGCTTCCGCGCGGCTGCCGCCAGCGGACCTCGTGCAAGCCCGCGGGGTCACGCTTCGCGCCCTCCGAGCACTGCGGGTGATGCTGGCTGCGGCACCATGCGGCTTCCAACGCCAGCCACGGCAGCTCTGGCCAAGTGCCGTCGCGCTTCAGGCGCCGGTGGCCGCCGCGCCCCGCGTGGACGGCGGCGCGGCCGTGGCGGCAGCAGCCGCCAAGCGGGCGTTGCCATCGGCGCCGCGCCCGAGTCCCGCCGCCGCCGCCCGTGCGCTTTACGCCTTGCGAGCGAACGTCGCCTCGCAGGGGCCAGACTGTGTGGCGTACGTGCGCTCCGCGGGCACGTGATGCGTGCAAGCGGCTGCGATGCGTGCCGCGCGCCCGGCCTTTCCCCTCCCCGCCCCCTGCCCCCCTCTTTCCCCCCGCCTCCTTCGCGCGAGAAGAGCGGGTGCGCGCGGAGCGCTCGAGGGCCACAGCGCGCTCCGAGCCGTGCTCCCAGAGGGGCCCCACCCATGGAGCGCTGCCGATCAGGAGCAGGGCTGCGGAATGCCGTGGGGATCCTCGACTGCGGGCCCTTCGGTGAAGCCTTTCGAAGCTTTTCGGGCGCTTCCTGGGGCCGGAGAAGAGAAGTCTAGATGAGCAGAAACGTCAGGAGGTCAGCCAGGATCTCTTGCATCGGGGCTGCACCCATGATCTCTCGGCCTGGCAAGAGCCGAGATTCAGCTCGTCTGCAGCTGCGCCAAGTGAGCGACGCAAAACAGGGGGCCTTCTGTGCCGACATTGGCGCGCAAGCTGCCCGCGTAAGCACCCTCGTCTCCACTCTGGCGTGCCGCGCCAGCGGTCCGCGTCCGCCACCGCGCAGGATCGCTGCGCCATCTCGCGCAGGGCCAGTCTTCGAGGTCGTTGCCCGCTGCTCCGCGCGGCCGCCCCGGCGCAGGTGACCCGACCGGCCTGACTGACCTTGCCTTGCCCTGCCTTGCTGTGTGTACCAGCCTCGAACGTATCCCTATCCCTAAGATTGACACGCCAAAAGGCGATGACAATCTTAGGGATGCGCCCTCAACAAAATAAGGGAATCCCTAAGATTGGCATCGTGGTGAGGAGGTCCCCAGCATGGGGATAGGGCTATGCTCCAGGCTGGTAACGTGTGCCCGGGCGGCCGGGGCCGGCCTCCCGCCCCGTAGCCGGCCGGGGAGAGCTGAGCTGCGCCCGCCACGGCCTCTCTGCGCACCCCGTGGGGCGAATAGCCGCACGGGGCACGCCGGGGCTCGAGCGAAGCTGCGTGTTTTGTGGGGCGACTTCGTGGGCTGTTTTTTTGTTTGTCTGACTTCGTTCCCTTGGCATCGCTCGGACGTGTGCATTTCTTCTCGGAGAGAACCATCGGGGACCATCCTGGACCATCGAGCAAAAAAACACACACACACACACACGAAACCGAAGAATGCACGGGAAATGGACGTTCGAGCGACGGCAAGTTCCGCGGCAGCGGCAGAACGAAGACGGAGCGGAGGGAAACGAAACAGAACGAACACGAAGCACACGCTCTTCAGCTTGAGCCCTGGGGCACGCTGCGTGAGGGCGGGTGTGCCTCACTGCCCGGTTGCAGTGGGGGTGGGGTTCCGTAGCAGGTCATGGGAGCCGCGTCTGGTAATCGAGGAGGAGGCGCAGATTTAGCCTCGATTCGCGTTGCACTGGCGCCGGTGGGCATGATCAGCGTCGGTGCGAGTCGATTCGCAAGGGCCAGCACAAGACGGTATGGGAGGCTCCCGCGAGAGGCCACCGCAGGGGAGCATGAGGGCCACGAGCGGGGAACACGTCCGCATCCGCGCCGTCGCGGTCTGGATTCAGGGGCGCGATCCGCGGTCGCACGGGCGCGTTCCACCGCGGGACAGCCGCGAACAAAACGCTCCGCATCTTCGGGGTCGCGGCCTTGGGGCCCCGCCCGCGAGGCCGTGGATGTGCTTTTCCGCCCACGACGGTTGCCCGATGGCAGGCAGGGGGGGAGCAGGAGTGGCATGGAGCGGGGAGCAGGGAGGAGGGACGGACGGAGGGCGGGTGTTCAATGAGGGGGGAGACGGGGGGGGGGATGGCGGAGGGAGGGTCGGAGGAGGGTGATGAGGGAAAAGGGAAGAAGGACCATGCGTCGGAGGTGGATAGACCTCCTACCCTGACACGTCGACTAAGGAATTGGCCGTTCTCGCTTCGCGAGAGGGCGTCGCGGCCGTCATTTTTGCGGGTCCAGGTCCGTCGGTTTCGGTCCCAGGCCGTTCTCACTTGGGGGAGGTTTAGTAAAGGGAGGTTTGTCCACCGCCGAAGGAAGAGGGATGGGACGCCGGAGAGGTGCAGGAGGCTCAGGGGAAGAAGGGAGCGCCGGGAATAAGGGAGGGGACGTGAAGGGAAGAGGTGGGGGGTGAAGAGGATGGCGATGAGTATCATGATGACGACGATGCGGAGGGGAGGGGGAGGAACAGGAGGTGGTGAAGAGGGCAGGAAATGGAAGGGAGACGGAGGAGAGCGATAGGGATTGATGAGGATCAGGAGCGGGAGGGAGGAATGCGAGTGGGAAGGAGGAGCCCTGGTCTCGGATGGAAGGGAGTGTATGACACGTACTTTGAGCCCGTGCTGAAACGCCGACCGGATACTTGGCGTGCAGACCATGCGAGCGAGAGGGAATGTGGAGTGCATTTTGGAGGATCGTGGTGTGGGAGGCTCGCGATCGTGACTTGGATGGTCCACAGCAGGCGTATGATCGTGACTGGATCGTCGTGGCGAAAGGTGTGTGTGTGTGTAAGAGGGAAGATGGACTGTTTGAATGGTAGCGCATGCGGTGGGGCTCTTGCCAGCTCTCTGATAATTTGCAGTGCGAATGAAGCATGGACCGTGGCTCATGAAGCTGTCTGCATGCTCTGATATCTGCTTGAGGCAACCCATGAGGCGCGTGTGCAAGTAAACTGGCTTTCAATTGGCGTGGAGCCCCTATGTACAGATGCGTCTCCCGAAACATGCCTCGGTGCTCTGTAGTTCTCCGTTGTGCGCCCATCCCCTGCTCCACTGACTTAGTTTGACGTTTCCCTATACTCCTTACATCCATCCACGTATATCCTCCGCATCTGGTCTCTTCCTCTCTCTCTCTCTCTACATCTGTCCCAGTCTTTATGGCTTCGTCTCTCTCTCTCTCTGTCTCTCTCTCTCTCTCTCATGTTCATTTCTACCCCTTCCCATGCTCATTCGTACTAATACACCGTGGATAGCGGGGAGGGAAGGAATGCCTCTTTGTAGATGCTCATGCGACTGTGTTCAGTTTTCTCTTTATGCGTACCAGGGTGAGGGGGGCGAACGGTCATTCGTTGTCCCTGGGCGCGTGGCTGAAGTGAGAATCCGTGGTGAGGATTCTGCTTGTTGCGTTGCTTTTATTATTGTTGGTGGTGTTGCTGATGTTGCTGTTGTTGCTGTTGTTGTTGTTGGTGTTTGTTTGTTTGTCTGTCTGTCTGTTTGTTTGTGTGTTTGTTTGTTTGTGTGTTGTTGTTGGTGTTGGTGGTGGTGGTGTTGTTGTTGTCATTGTTGTTGCTGCTGCTGCTGTTGTTGGTGGTGTTGGTGTTCTTGTTGTTGGTGTTGGTGTTGTTGTTGTTGTTGTTGTTGTTGTTGTCGGTGTTGTTGTTGTTGTCGTCGTCGTCGTCGTCGTTGTTGTTGTTGTTGTTGTTGTTGTAATTGTTGTTGTTGTTGTTGTTGTTGTTGTTGTTGTTGTCGTCCCCCCGCGACCCACCCGCGACCCACTCCGCGACACACCCCGCGACACACCCCGCGACACACCCCGCGACACACCCCGTGACCCACCCCGTGACCCACCCTCGACCCAACCCGCGACCCACCCCGCGACCCACCCCGCGACCCACCCGCGACCCACCCGCGACACACCCGCGACCCACCCGCGACCCACCCAGCGACCCACCCCGCGATCCACCCCGCGACCCTCCCGCGACCCACCCGCGACCCACCCGCGACCCACCCCGCGATCCAACCCGCGACCCACCCCGCGACCCTCCCTCGACCGATCCACATTGGTTTGAAGAGAAAATCTGCGCCTGCGGCGGGCTCGTTGTATAATGTGTGAAACTTTGACGCCTGCGGCGGGCTTCCCCAGTGTCTCGCAGACTGCCGACGTACCCACCGCCCCCTCACTCTTATCCGCATCTGCGGGGTGCTGCGTATATACACGCACATACAATCGCCCTCGCAGTTGCGTATGAGAGAAATTGGGCGGCGGACTGCGAGGCTCTAGAGGAGCCCACCGCAGGCGCCGATATTCTACACATTACGTTACGAGCCCGCCGCAGGCGCCGAATTCTCTTCAAAGCAATGTGGGTCGGTCGCGGGTGGGTCGCGGGTGGGTCGCAGGGTGGGTCGCGGTGTGGGTCGCGGGTGTGTCGCTGGGTGGGTTGCGGGGCGGGTCGCGGTCGAAGACGACGACAACACCAAGCAGAATCCGCGCCGCGGAATCCCACTTCAGTCACGCACCAAGGGACGGTGTAAGACTGGCCGTCCCCTCGCTCTGATATGTGTATGTATGTATTTTGGGTCATGCCTTGGGATGGGGGGAGCGTACTGCTGCTATTCGTTGGTATGGGGCCCCCGCGGCTTCCTCGTGGGGGCTCCGAGGTATCGCGGACGATCGAACGCTCCCCAGATCAGCGCAAGACGGCCCTGCGGGCTTGCGGCACGCTCGGAAACAGCCCCAGAGTACCTCAAGATGGCTCGAACGCTCCGAGAAGGCCCCGACAGGACCACCAAGAGGGAGCCAGGAGGCACAACTCACTGATTTTCCTAAGGTCGTCTCTCTCTCTCTCTCTCTCTCCCTCTCTTTCTGATTTCAGCGTTATGTTTTTTTTCACGGTTTCAGACCGCCCACGACGGCCCCAGAGCCAGGCCAGAGGCTTCTCGCGTCCTGGGGGACGAATTGGCCAGGTTCACCAGGGGAGCTTGCGCACGTGCAGGACCTTCAGGACTCTCTCGTACGGCTCCACATGTGCCTTTGTGCCCCACCTGAGTCTCTCTCTGCCCCTCCCTCTCTCCGTGTTGTTGCCTCCGTGTGTGCCGCATTCCCGAATTAGCCGCATTCCTGGGATGCCGGGGATGGCTGACTCGGTCTGGGGAGGTCCTGATGAAACATTTGTGTTGTTGCGTCTCTGCTTCAACGCACTCGCCTCTCTCACGATTCTCTCCTGAAACGTCCTCGCATCCCCTTCCCATGATCGTTCCCGCATCCCTCCAATCCTTCACTCTGTCCCGTCCGGCCGTGGCCACGAGAACGCCGCGTGAGGCCCAAGGAAGCCTCAGAGCGCCAAGCCTCGATCCTCCTTCCTCCTCCTCCTCCTCCTCCTCCTCCTCCTCCTCCTCCTCCTCCTCCTCCTCCAGTGCTTTCTCCGTAGCCATTTTGGCTCAAGATGCCTAGTTCCACAGTGGAACAAGTGGATACCGCTAGTCCGCGGCCAGTGCCAGGGCTCTTGAGCCCGACAGATTTGTTCAACCCTCCGTGTGCCTCCTGCAGCCCGCAGGTGAGCTTCCTTTGTTCCTCAGCTCGTCCATGGCGCCTCCGCAGCAGCGCAGCGCCTACGTCAAGTGCTACTCCTGCTCGTACGCCTGGAACTACAAGACCAACCAGATGTGCTACTGGTGCAGCAAAGCCTTGGCGCCGTGGACAGATTCCCCGCCTCCAGTTCAAGGTGCCTGGGCGGCCCGCGCCAAGGCCGCAGCCCACGCCGACTCCAACACCACCCAGCAGCCCAGCCCTGACGGTGGATGGGAACCGTGGGCGTCATGGCCCAAGTCCCGCCGCCGCCGCGGCAACGGCAATGGCAGTGGCAAGAACCAAGAGGACGACTGGTGGGCCAACAAGAACGACACACCCAAGGCGCGCTCCGCAGAGGATATCCTTGCGGAGCTCCAGGCGATCGCCCCCCACATCGACAAGGCAGCCATCGACGGTATCAAGTCGCAGATTCCGCCGCCCCAGCCGCAGAAGCCAGCCGACCTCAACGACATCTACAGCCGCGCCCAGGCTACGGAGCGCCGCTGCAAGAACAACCTGGAGAGGCTACTCGAGAGCGAGCAAAAGGCGCTCAGCTGGTACACTGAGCGCAAGGCGGCGTCGGAGGAGGCCGCCTACAAGTTGGCAGAAGCCCAGGCCGAGGCCCAAGCCGCTCTCGATGCACTCCAAGTCGCTCGCAAGGGCGGCACGGCTACTCCCAAGGCCTCGCAGCAGAACCCAACGTTCAACCTCACCAGCCTCCTCGAGGACGGTGACATATCCATCGAAGCGGGTTCGGCGTTCGATCTCCAAGGCCTTGACATCGACGACAGCGACCGCCAGGCATGGGAATCCCTCCAGCAGCGCTTCGCCACGGAGCTCAAGGCCAAGGTCACCGAGCTCTTCGGCAACACCGCCAGCCGCATCAGCCAGCTCCGCGCAGAGGCCAGCACCATGCGCACGCGCTTCGCCTCCAAGCGGCAGCGGTCCGACGAGGACGGTCACGCCCGAGAGGGAGGTGGACCACCGCCCGCCGCATCGGCGGCAGCAGGCGAACCCCCAGCGGCAGCCGCTGCGGACGCTGATGGCTCTGCGGCCTCTTCGCCAGCGGCGCCAAGCGAGGAGCCTCCCGCACCTGCTGCTGGCGCTACTTCTGACGGCAGCTCCGCCGCACAGCCTGTACCAGCGATCAACAAGGACCCCGACCTCGAGGACAAGGCGCAGAAGATGCTCAGCCAGATGCGCAAGCCCACCGCGACCGCCGTGGCTGGAGCCCAGCAGCCTCTTTAGCCGACTACTACCCGACCCTGGATGGATTGGTGAGACGGGACGCCTACCGTCAGAGACCAAGAGCTACGACAACCCACCGATCATCAACACAGTGGACGCAGTCCTCGACCCGTTCGACGAGCTGGCCGATTTGGACGCCCACATCGTTCTCGCAGCCACAGCGCAGTACGCTACCGCCCCGCCCGAGACGCTGTCCTCGGTTGGGGGCGATGAGGCGGCGCAGGCCGTCGACACAGTCACATGGGACCCAGGGCAGCCGCAGCGTGCTGCGCGAGCCGACCCTGATGCCGCTCCGCCCGAGACGCTGTCCTCGGTAGGGAGCGATGAGACGGCCCAAGCCGTCGACAGGCACATGGTACAGGTTCCAGGGGAGCCGTTGCCAACGGCACACCCTGATGCCGCCCCGCCCAAGACGCAGTCCTTGGTAGGGGGCGATGAGATGGCGAAAGATATCGACTTGACCGCTGCGAGAGGCCCTTGGAAGCCCAGCAGCCCGAGACCCGACCCCAGACCCACCTACCAAGACGAAGGCCCTACGAATCCCACGCCGTCAGATCACTCCCTGTTCTTCTCCAACATTACTCAGTGGGGGCCACAGTCGGAGAAGTGGCTGGCAGGGCCAGGCAAGCAATATCAGATGGTGGCATTGGTTGAAACACACATCTCGCATGGTAAAGCCCCTTTCATATACGACAAGCTAGCAGCGGATGGATGGAGGATATCATCGACGACAGCCACGCCGACCAGCAGATCCGACGGAGGCAACACGGGTGGCGAGATTATCCTCTCCAGGTACCATGTCCAGGCCACAACCTTCAACCACCTCCGCGACCTCGCCATCTCCCAGCGCAGGCCCGACCCGTTCCGCGGCTTCACGCCCATGGTATGGCACAGACGCTCGGGCAACCTGGTTGTTATTGCAGCGTATCTGGAACCCCACAGGCAGATCGAGGGTGCAGTGCACGATAAGTTACTCTCGCTGGGAGCCTTCGTTACTATGCTCACTGACCCGTGGATCATCCTCGCCGATTGGAACATGACACCTGAGCAGCTCGCAGCAACAGGGTGGCCCGCCAAATGGAATGCTACCATCGCGCGTGCGCCTGGATCCGCCACGTGCGACAAGGGCCAGGGACTCACGCTCGACTTCGCATTGGTCAAGACTGGCATCGAGCACACGTTCTCCATTCGCCAGTGCCCTACCGTCCCCTGGGCCACCCACGTGGGCCTTGAAGTTCGAGCAGGCAGCGCAGACCCCTGGTGGTATCAGTCGATCTATACCCCTAGGGCATTCCCCGTAGTGGACAGACCTAGGATCCCACCAGACCCCAACAGCAAGACCGCCATCAAGAAACGTAAAACAGCAGAAGCTCGAGCAGCACGCCTACGCGATCTACCTCCTGAACTCCAACAAGCAGCAGCACAACTCCAGCCACAAGACGAGCCAGCAGCACAGGAGCCTATCCCGTACGCTATCCCGAGTGACCTCTGGGAGGAACAACGGCAGCAAGCTGTACCCACACGTTGTAAGCAGCCTCGCGCGCACTTCGTGTACACTCACTGGGCGCACGGCGCCGACGACCTCAACCTCAAGTACGCCAAATGGGTCACGGCGCTCGAGAACACCATGATCAGCCACCACCACATCGACCCCAAGGAAGCCGCAGCATTCACAGGCCGAGCCCAAGGCTACCAATTGTCTTGGAAAAAGACGGGCGCCGCCCCAGGCCGCGTACACGTGCATGACCCTCAGTCGGAATGGTGGGCAATCACGCTCACCCTCATCAAGCGCTACGCTGCGCTCCACGACAAGCCCAAGCACGCAGCGCTCATGCAGCAGCAGGCCTCCATCATCCAGCAGCGCGCGGACCACTTCAACACTCACTTTCACGACCTCCAGTTTGAGCAGGACGAGGACGCCATTTTCCGCTGGTTTGCACTCGTCTGGGCCCCGCACTTGGACAACGAGGACACCGACGACTTGGTCACTATTACCGCTACTTGGGCCTCCAGAGCGCTCTCCGCCGCCCTCGCTAAGTCCAAGAGGGCTTACGGTGCTTGGCTTGCCAAGCAATGGAAACACCGCCCTGGAGTACTACACGCCCATGTCAAGCCTGCGCCCGTACGTCACATCGAGGCCTACACGACCAACCAGACCATCGCCGACCCCACCGTTATCATGGACAGCAAGAAGCAACAATGGCAACAAGTATGGCAGGCCACCGAGACCCCCGACGACATCCTACAGGCGCTGTCAAAGGCCAAGGCAGCAGCCGCCCGCCAACCACTCGAGCCCATCACAGCTGAGATCGTACACCGCTTTCACGGCCGCATGCCACCCAGTAAAGCACATGGAGTTGACGCCCTTGGACCTCGCGACCTCCATCGACTACCACAACCAGCAGTCGAAGCCTATGCGGATATCCTCAACGCAGTTGAGCATGCAGGCATCTGGCCACTACAAATCTCAGGCACGATTGCAGCCCTCGCAGCCAAGAAGTCTGGAGGCGACAGGGTCCTCGGCATGCTACCTCACATGGCCAGACTCTGGTCTCGCATCAGATCGACTGCATCTACATCCTGGACCCAAGGCCTGGACGACTTCTGGACTACAGCCATCAAAGGTTCCTCAGCTCTCCAGGCCGCCCTACATAGAGCCTTGTTAGACGAGACAGCCTCAGCGCTTGGCATACAGTCCGCCACATTGCTATTAGACACCCAGAAGTTCTACGACAATATCAAGCTCGCCAACCTCATCATGGTCGGCCTCAACTGCGGCTTTCCCCCCATCATCCTACTACTGGAAGTACAGCTATACCTGGCGCCCAGATTCTTGCGCAGTCGACAGTGGGTGAGTATGCCTATCTTCGCCTCCAAAGGCATCATCGCAGGCTCCCCGCACGGCACGACCTTGGCACGACTCATATTACTTCCTATTCTACGACAAGCCCAAGTTCAGGCAGAGCTTGCCCAGATGTGGACCTTCGTTGACGACACCGTCCTTCGAGTCGAAGGAGTCCTACGCACACTGCAGAAGCACCTCCCCCGTGCCGCCAAGACGCTTTGCGACGGTCTGAAGGAGTTCGAGCTGCCTATCTCTGACAAGACGGTCCTCATCGGCTCCACCCCCAAGGTCCGCAAATCGCTAGCCAAGAAGTTGCGGCAGTACGACATCCCAGTTACTGCGACCGCCACGGCCGTCGACCTCGGAGTTGACGCGGCTGCGGCTACTCGACGGGTACAGGCCAAAGCCAGGAAGCGACAGAGCTCAGCCGCAGCTAGGTTTCGCAAGATACACCGACTACGGAGCACTGCACAGCAGGCCCGAATCTCAGCAGGACTGTGGCGCACTGGCGCTCTCCCCGAAGGAGTTTTCGGTCATCAGGTGCACGGCCTCGCTCGGCACGCTCTACTACGATGGCGGCGTCAGGCCGCCATTGCGGCCACGGGAGCAGCAGCGGGCCGATGCCTCACCTCCCTCCTCGGTGCCACCTTCGACGGCATGGACCCAGGAGTGTCTCTAAGGATCGAATTCATCGAGGCTTGGCTTCAGCACTGGATACGCCACCCGAGCACGCATGCCAGGATCATCAGAGCATGGCCAAGGATCAAGACCACCTTGCTCGCAGCAGGCCCCAAGCTGTGGTGCAGGGTCAAGGGGCCCACTGGCGCGGCCATCGCGACCCTGCTGGAGGCCAGCTGGGAGCCGACTTCAGCTACCACGTGGAGACGCATGAAGGACGGATTCATCGAGGAGTGGAACCTCCCCCCTGCCGATGACCCCGACCTCCTCGACGCCGACATCCACACAGTATTGCAGGACCTCAGCGAGGATTTGCACAGGCTCCTCTGGACTCAGGCCGCTACGCATGACCATGGTGATACACTGGCTGGAGGTGCGGACATGGTCACCATCCGCATCGAACAAAGGAGGCTCCTCGCAAACGGTGATTTCAGCGACTGGGCCCTCAACAACACCGTCATAAGTGGTGGACAATGGACCAGAGACCGCCTCCACAACGCGGGCTACCATATCGACAAGAACTGCGACCGATGCAGCGCAGGAGTTCCTGAAACCTTGTTTCACCGAATGTGGCAGTGCGAGGCGAATGTGGGACCTGAGTTTGAGGCCAGTGACAAGTTACTACCGAGAGCCGTGGCAGGGGCCAATGCTGACCCTGCCCTGTGGCTCCGTGGCATCCCCTCTGTCGCGCTCACTACGCCCGCGTTCGAGCAGTTGACTGGGAGGGACGGGTGGGAGTTTGTTGGTGCGGTGCGGGAGGGTCTGCCGTCGTGGGAAGGAGCTCGTAACGCCGAGGGCGAGTTGTTTCTTTTTGGCGACGGGTCTGGCGGCGCCTTTTCCGACGACGTCAGGCGACGCCGTGTTGGTTCTGGCCTCGCGGCCCTCCGATGGGACCCTCCCTCGGCCTCCTGGACCCTCCACGCGGGCCTCCTCGCCCCCCTCCCAGGCCCCCGCCAGACCGTCCCTAGAGGCGAATTGCATGCGTTTTGCCTGGCACTGGAGACGTGCCAGCAGGATTTCACGTTTGTCACTGATCACCTAGCCCTGCAGCGCGGCTGGCAGAATGGCAGATGTCTCAGACCTGGCAGCCTCAGAGGCAAGAATAAGAATGGGGATCTCTGGCTGAGAATTCGGCACCTCGTGCAAGATCGATCTGGCGGCTCCTCTTCTGTCACGGTGCTCTGGACCCCATCTCACGCCGATCCCCTCACGTTGCACGGTTTCCAAAAATTTCTGGCTCTCGGCAACCAGCATGCCGACGAGCTCGCGGGAAGCGCGGCCCACAAGTCGGCCACCCTTGCCCTCCCGCCCGTCCCCAGGACCGATGAATACGACGCTATTGCAGCCATCGTCCGACAGAGGGCACGACTGATTTTACGTTCTATAGGCAAGAATTCAGAGCCCCGAGGACAGTGGCCAGAGAGGCAATCCACCCAGGAGGCTGCCCCGCGCTCTCAGTTGCAGACCGCGATCGCGGCTTCTCAGCACAAATTCGAGCGGTGTGCAGACAAATGGAGATGCCCTGTTTGCCTCATCATCGTTGACGCTTGCCACGTTATTCCAGCTGCCGCCACAGAGTGTGCGCCGCCTTGCCCCCTTCCCGAGTTCGCTGCGTGTGGAGAGGTGCTGTGGTCGAGGGGTCCTCGCGTGATCAGTGGCAAGTTGATCCACCCCTCCCACACTTTGGCCACCATCCCCAAGTGGCAATTGTTTTTCTGTGTTAAGTGCGGCCACAAGGCCACGCACCAGGTTAAAAGCCTACTTTTGCCGTGCCCTCTCTCCCACCAAGTGGGAGAGCGCAGGGCCCTGGGACCCACTGGCAAAGGCCTCGAGAACCTCAGCAGGATCAGGCGAGGACTCCACCCGTCCAGATCGGGTCCCAGCAAGTCAGTGCTAGAGGCTTTGCACGTTTCGGCAGCCGAAGCCGCGATCGGTTCCTACGCGGCGGGAGCTGCCTCCGAGTAAATTGTGAGGCCAGGGGGGCCTGTCGCGGTGGGCCGTGGGATGTCGCCCCCCACGGCCCTCCGAGAAAAACTGGATGGCCCCCCTGGCATATCTCGGTTCCGAACGGACTACGTCCGATTGCTCCACCCACTCCTCCAGTGCTTTCTTTGTTGACACCATTGGGCACCTCTCGCTCCTTTCGCGTTCTCTCAGACATCTCAGCCAACCGCTGCCCATCTGAATCTGATCACCTCACCGCCGGCGCGAAACCTTCGAGCCTCTGTCCCTCCCCCTCTCCCCGACCGGCGCGCAGAGCTGCTGCGATGCCGCGCCCGACCGACCTCCGCCGTGCACCGCTTCCCATGGCCGACTCGACTCGGCAGAGCGACCCCTCTCGGGACGCGCCCGGGCGCGTCGGCGGGCGGCTGGGGCGCGCCGGGCACGGCGAGGCGGGCAGGAGGAGAAGGAGGAGGAGGAGGAGGAGAAGGAGGAGGAGGGGGAGGGGGAGGAGGAGGAGGAGGAGGAGGAGGAGGAGGAGGAGGAGGAGGGGGGAGGAGGAGGAGGAGGAGGAGGAGGAGGAGGAGGAGGAGGGGGAGGAGGGGGAGGAGGAGATTTTTGTTGCCCAGGAGGTCGCCCTCTCGAGAGCCCAGTCGCCCGCCGTCGAAGACACTCCCTGGAGGCGCCCCGTCACTCGGCGCCGCCTGCGCCGGCGCCGCCACTGGTCGTGAAGGCGACGACGACGACGACGACGACGACGACGACGACGACGACGACGACGACGACGACGACGAAGGCGACCACGACGGCAACGACCACGACGGCGGCTGCGACGACCACGACGGCGGCGACCACGACGACAACGACCACGACGGCGGCTGCGCCGACGACGACGACGACGACGGCGGCGACGACGACGACGACCACGTCCACGACGACGGCGACGACGAGGACGCTCTGCTGCACCTCTTGCAGCGGCCCCCTTGGGGAAGGCCGGCGCGCCGTGGGCCGCGGCCCGGCCGCGCCGCCGCCGCGACGAGAGCCGCCCCCCCCTCGGGGCCATGCTCGCTCCGGCCGCGGCCACCGCCGCAGGGTGGCTGGCGCAGGCGACGCGTTGTGGCCCCCGAAGAGCGGAGAGTCGGGAGGAGGAAGAGGTTCCCCTGGTTCATGTCTAGTTCTTCGAAGACTCGTCGTTTTTTTGCGGGGGCAAGATCCTCTCATTTCCAAGTCTTCCATCCTGGGCCTCTTCCTGGCCACTAGGTGGCCAGGAACACTTAGAAACGAGCACGATTAGAAATGAACGACGTGTACCCCTCGGTCGTTGAAAGCAGGTATTTGGGGGTTCCCAGGTCCGAATCCACTTTAGGCGCCTTCCTACTTCAAGCATCGAGTGGCTTCACCTTTTCCGTCCTCTTTCAGGGGGCAGGCGGAAGCCCAATCTATGTGTAACGCCTTCCTACGTCATGTTTCTACCTACTTCTTCCGACCAGTGGGTACCGATTCCGCTATTGTTGTTTGGTTTTCGCCTTTTTGGGCCTCCTGGGCAGAACGCGCCCTGGGAGAGGTCCTGGGAGTAGCAGTATCGGTACCTTTTGGGTTCCCCAGAGAACGGCATAAGCATATCGGCACGATCGAAATCGGCACGGAGGGAATGTGGGCGAAATCCTGCACTTTTCCTGTCTGTTTGGAGTAGGATTCGCTGTTGGTGTCGCCGCGGGCGTTGTCCAATTGAGACAGAGAGTCGTTTGCCCAACAGCGGCTGGTGACGGTTTTGAAAAGCGTTTGTTATTGGGGATTGTACGCATTGTTTCCGTACCCATTTCGGACGTGCCACACATATTGCCCCGAGGTTTGTCCCGATGTTTGTCCCGACGTTCGTCCCGATGGACGTGCCGATGGTGGTCCCGATGGACGTGCCGATGGTTGTCCCGATGATTGTGCCGATGGTTGTCCCCATGGTCGTCCCGATGCGTGTGCCAATGGTTGTCCCGTTGGTTGTCCCGATGGTTGTCCCGATGGCTTTCCCGATGGCTTTCCCGATGGTTGCCCCGAGTGCTCAGACCGATGTGTAGATCAGTAGATAGGGAGACCGATGTCTTGTGAGACAGATCGGTAGGTGATCGATAGACAGACAGACATATATTGTGGTCTTCAGCCCATCCCGCCACCGTGCCTGGGTTCTAGGTCAGAGGCCCCTTTGATGCCTTTGGGGGTCTGTTTGGAGGCCTCGGAAGCCTCTCGGATTCAGTTTTTGTATGTCTTGGGAGCCTTGCAGGGAGGTTCCCTGGGGGCCAAGAGGGCCTGACTTTGGCCTCTTGGGGGCCTCCTGGAGCTTGTGGGAGGCCTCTTGGAGGCCTGCTGGCGGTCTCGAGGCCATCTTGGGGCGACGGGTTCGAGCTGTCGCTTCGCGTTCCCCCTCTGGGGCCTCTCTTGGGCCCATCGTGGAGCTCTAACTTGGGGGCGTCTTGGCCTCTTTGGGCCACCTTGGGTTATCTGGGGGCGCTCTTAGAGGCCTCTTGCGATGTCTTGGGGCGATACTAGGGGGCCTTTTGGACCGTCTTGGAGCCTCGACAGCCAGAGTAGGCGAGAACACTAAAACTCTTCAACCTCCCACGGGATATCAACATCTGTGGCATCTCGGAGCCCTCTTGGGTGGGGGGGCTCTGAGACCCTGGGACCCCCCTTGGGGCGTCTTGGGGGCCTTTTCTGGACCCTCTTGGCGCCATTTGTTGGCGTCTTGGGACGATCTTGGGCAGTCGTGGAGGCCTCCTGGGCCCTCTTGGGAGCTTCTCGGGGTCCTGTCTCGAGGCCCCCGGGCGTCTGGGAAAAGTCACGCGGGGGAGCCCGAGAATGGGCGAGAACGCGCGGTGCCGATTCGAGATGGTTGGCCCCTGGCATGTGCCCCTCTGCCATCTGCAGTGGCGAAATTGGAAACCAGCTGCGAACCACTGTCGAGACTGGGCAGGTCGATCCAGAAGATACTGAGCAAACAACGACGTGATCACCTGCTGGTACACGTGAACCATGGCATGCCCACTATCGGCGAGCAGCATAGACAGGACGATACACCTCCAACATGGAACGCGGAGGCGATGATGGCGGCCTACACGGGCAGATACGTGCACACCAAGCGAGCCTACATCGAGGAAGTGGAGGCAGCGCTGGACTTGCGCTGGGACGAGCTGCTCGACCTGGCGAATCGTACTTTACCGGATTACCTTTTCGAACGGACGGAGCAAGATTGATCGAAGCGGCCCAGCAGTTCTTCGCACGGGAACCTGAACGAGATGAACAATACACGTTCCTTGCGAGAAAGAAACATGATGCTGTTCAAGGCTCGATGAGTGTTTAGGCAACGGCATGATGAGAGCTCTCTTATGAAGGAATATGAAGGTGGGGAGGAATTCTAAACACTGCTGGTCTAGATGAAGCGGAACGGAGCATGAAGTAGAAAGCATACCAAATTGGTTTGTTAGATGGCAGAGGTACGCCGTTTTTTGGGACGAGCGACCGACACCAAGCTTGGGGTCAAAAAACGATATCTCCTGACGGCCAAAGCGATGGGACTCATTACAGCACAGTGGACGGAACACTGGGCAACGCATTCCTGCCCCAGTGTCTCTTCATTTCTTCCCTCCTTCCTTCCTCATCCTTTCCCTTCCCTGATCCCTTGCTCCGGCTCCTCCTCCTCCGCCTCCTGCATCCTCCTCCGCCTCTGTCCTCCTCTTTTTTGTCCTTCCGTCTGCTCCCTCCTCCCTCCTCCCTTCTGCCCACGTCCAGCCAGGGAGAGCTGGCTGGAGGTTTGTAGGGCGGGTTGGAGGGCTCGGGGGTTGGACGTAAGGGCTGGAGGCTTGGATGCCTGCGGGGTGGTGTTGGAGGCTCGTAGGGCTGGCCCGCGGGCTGGAGGGCTGCAAGGCTGGCTGGCTGGAGAGCTGTTGATCGAGGGCTCCGTGAGTCGGAGGGCCCGCGGAGGCCCCGACAAAACGCCCAGAAGCGCCGACCGACCGATCGGCGACGAGCACAGCCAACGGTACTTGGCATCGCTTGGACGTGTGCATTTTTTCTCGGCGAGAACCATCGAGGACCATCCTGGACCATCGAGCAAAAAAAACACGCACGAAACCAGAAAAAAACACTGGAAATGGACGTCCGAGCGACGGCGAGGGTATCGACCCATCGACGACGGCCCCCCGTTCCCGTGAGGCGGATGGCCCACGGAGCCCACGGGAACGCTCCAAAGCCTCGGCACCGACCGAGCGGCGACGAGCGGAGAGCCCGAGCGCATCGACGCCCCTCGGGGAACCTCCTGGAGGCCTCGCGCGGCGCGGACTAGTGGAGTCACCCAGTCCACACGTCCGCTCCGCAAAGGATGGGGGATGGGTCGGCGTCCGCGCGGCGAGATGCTCCGACGGAAGTCCGACGTGAACGCGACGTGAGCTCGACGTAAAGCCGACGTGGATCCGACGTGCGCTGGGTCTCCAGTTGCCGGGCGAGGCCTCCGTGATTATCCTCACAACTACCACTCGACGACGGCGCGACAGGCTATCCACTTCCCAGTCTTCAGGCTTCAAGGTCCCGAGCCTCTCCGAGCCACCCGCCCCGCGGAGCGGAGCCACGCGCCATCTGCCGGGGGCCGCCGCGGCGACACGCTTGCGCAGCAGCCCCTGACCGTGCCGACCGATCGGCGACGGGCGAAGCCTAAAGCATCGACCCTTCTTCTTCTGGGGAGTGGCGGCAGCGGGGGGCACAGGACGGCCACCGAGGGAGGAGATGCCCCTCCAAAGCATGACGGAACAAAGTGGAGGTCCCTGCGAGGAGGAAGAGGAGGAGGTTGGGGAGGAGGAGGAGGAGGAGGAGGAGGAGGAGGAGGAGGAGGAGCAGAGGAGGAGAGGAGAGGAGGAGGAGGAGGAGGAGGAGGAGGAGAGGAGAGGAGGAGGAGGAGAGGAGGAGCAGGAGGAGCAGGAGGAGAGGAGGAGGAGGAGAGGAGGAGTGGAAGGAGGAGAGAGGATGAGGAGGATGAGGAGGAGGAGGAGGAGCAGGAGGAGAGGACCGAGGAGGAGGATAGAGGGGGCGGATCGAGGGGGACAGCGAGGGGGAGAATCGAGGGGGGAGCAGCGAGGAGTATCGAGGAGGGCCCCCCCCGAGCGAGGAGGGCCCGCCGCGCCGGGCGGCCGCGCGGGGCGCCCCGCCCCGGCCCGCGGAGCGGGGCCCGGAGGGCGGTGCCGCCGCAGGCGGTCGGGGGCTGCCACGGCCGGGCGTGCTTCCGACGACGACGACGACGACGACGACGACGACGACGACGACGACGACGACGACTTCCTCCTCCTCTCCTCTCCTCCTCCTCCTCCTCCTCTCTTCCTCCTCCTGCTCCTTCTCCTCCTCCTCCTCCCCTTTTCTTCCTCTTCCTTCTGCTCCTCCTCCTCCTCCTCTTCCTGCTCCTCCTCCTCCTCCTCTTCCTCCTCCTCCTGCTCCTCTTCCTCCTCGCCTCCTCCTCCTCCTCCTCCATGCCGGGCGACGACGACGACCTCCTCCTCCTCCTCCTCCTCCTCCTCCTCCTCCTCCTCTTCCTCCTTCTCCTCCTTCTCTGCTTCCTCCTTCTCCATTCCTTGTCCTCATGAATAGTTTCTCTTTGTCGCACCCCGGGACCAGTGTTCAGGCCTGAGGCCAGTTTTCAGGGCGGACCGGGCGTTTCGCCTGAGACTTCCTCGCCGTGTGTGACCCTGAAGCTTATCAAATGACAGCAGCTTCACATATGGAGGGCGGGTGGTTTTCATCATGTGGCTCGCGCTTTAGCGCCCCGCACATGCGCTTCAAACATGTGCAAGGATTTCACGGATTGAGGGCGATTGGTTTTCCAAATGAGGTTCTCGCCTTAGCGCCGAACGCATTCGTTTCGAACATGTGCAAGGGTTTCACGGATTGAGGGCGATTGCTTTTTAAAATGGTACTCTCGCGTTAGCGCCGCGCACACTGGTTTTTAACATGTGCAAGGGTTTCACGGATCCCCATGACCAGCGTACCAGAAATTGGGCTTTGGAAGGATTCAGGATGATGAGGGTGCAACAGTTTAATTGATTCGCAGTGTTGAAGTCCCAGGAATGGCGTTCTGGCACGACTCAGGATCGTTAAGACGCAATGCTCAGGATCGTCGCGACTCAGAATCAGAGAAAACCCGGCTGTCTTCCAACGAGGCAGTTTCCTCAGTGGAAATGACCCGTTGTAGGGGCCTATGAAGAGGAAGTTCGGAGGGAGGGTTTATTCCAATGTCGTTAATGGGTTTACACTAGTCCTCCTCCTCCTCCTCGCCTCCTCCTCCTCCGACGACGACGACGGCGGCGGCGACGACATTGACGACGACGACGACGACGACGACATCGACGCACCGATCGGGTGCTCGCCCGCGTGCCTCCGCCTCGGCGCCGGGGCCTCCCAGAAGGGGCCACAAAGAAATCACGGCGGCAGGCTCACTGACTTTCGAGCAGAGGCGAAGCGTCCTGCGTTGCCTATAGGTCCACCACAGAATGTTCTAAGAACCTTTTGTTGTCTGCACGAAGGGTTCGTAGACCATTTCTGGCCGATACTGTCTTGTTTTAGCACGTCGGGGCTATGTTCTAAGGACATTGCTTTTGTTCTTGATACGTGCTTGGGTTCGAACAACATTTCGCGGTAGGCCTGTAGGAATGCCGGGACGGTCGGCCCCTGCTCAACGGATGGGGTCACGAAGAAATCACGGCGGCAGGTACGCTAACCTTCGGCGTCGGGGGGGGGGGGCCCTTGCCAGGCCTCGGCGGCAACCAACACCTACGCAGGGGGAGAGACCTGTCCTGGGCCATGGGTCGAGACCTCTGGGGGTCGACGCCACGAGAACGCCATGATTTTTGGGGGGCGCTCGTGGCCTCTCGAGGCCTCCCAGAGGAGGGGTCGGAGCAGCAGAACGGGGTCGTCTTCGCCCATCTTCGCGCGCAGGCCGCCCGCCGAAGGTCGCGCGTAAGCGCCATCGTTTCCAGTGTGGCGTGCCGCGCTGGCGACCCGCGCAAGCCGCCGCGCGAGAGGTCGTTCTGTCGTCTTCCTCTTCGTCGCGCAGACGTGGTCGGAGCGGATGGGGGTCGGAGGATCGCGCGGCACCGCCGATGCACTGGCGATGCGGCCCGAGGCGGAGTCCGGTTTCCTTCACGCCAGCGGCGCAGATGCATCGCCGACGTCCCCGATGCACCGCCGACGCGGCGGCGATGCCTCGCCGACGCGGCGCGACCCTCCGCTCCCAGCTATACGCCGACCTCGCCGAGAGGCGGCTCCGTGGTCGTCTTCCGGGATCTCCGGCGACACGGGGATCTCCGACGACACAGGTCGGGCTCGCCGATCCCATCTATACGCCGACCTCGCCGAGAGGGGGCTCCGTGGTCGCCGTCCGGGATCTCCGGCGACACGGGGTCTTCAGCCTCGGCGTTGCCTCCCCAAAGGTCGGGCCCCGGGGCCCCTTATGAGCGCGGGCCCCCCCCCCGGGGCCATGCGAAGCGGACCATGGGCGGAGGAGTGCGCTGTCCCCCCGGGGGGGGGAGAGGCGTCGGGGCCTCCGAGAGCCCGCGCGCGCGCGCCAGCGCCACGGCGTCGGGCGTCCGGGTTCGTCGCCGGTGCGGGGGGCCGAGAGCGAGGCGCGAGGCGAGGTGCAGGTGCGGGCCGAGAGCGGTGCTCCAGGTTTCGTAGTAAAAGGGAGGGGGTCTGGACCCTCCAAGACAAGCCATTTCAGACCCCCCCCCCGTGGGAGAACCCTCCAAAGCATCGTCCCCAGACCCCCCCAGGGCCCTCCAAGATAGCCTGGAAGAGACCCCCCCCGAAATGAGACCCCCTCCCTTTTATTACGAAATCTGGATTAGGCGAGTCGATGTTCAGGTGCTCGGGTGCGCGCTGTTTCCGAGGCGTGCTCGTCGGACGCCCGGGTCCGTCGCCGCTGCGGGTGCCGGGGGTGACGCGAGCCGAGGAACAGGCGCGCGCTGTGTTCGAGGAGTGCTCGCGGCTCCCCCTCCAGCGTGTCGGGGGCAACAATAGTCAGGAGGGGAAAAAACACACCGACACAATTCATCGTCGATTTCCCAGAAAGTACGGGAAAAGATGTGAGTTGGGGGGGAAGACGAAATCCCAGAAAAGATGGGAAAATATTGGAGATCTTTTTATTCGTGTGTGTTTATTTGCGTGTCCCAGGGCCCCTTCAAACAGGGAAGGGGGGGGGGGGGCAGGCTCCCGGGGGGGGTGACGCCTCGGCCCCCCGGCGCGCCCACTCGTCGCCGGTAGGGCGTCCGAGAGCTCGCCCCGCCCGGCAGAGTGCGGATGCGCTCTCGGAGGCCCGTCGCCGATGCATCGGCGACGTCTTGCCGCGTCGAGGCTCGATCCTCCCCTGCATCGTTGCCCCTCGTTGCTCCCTTCCGTGGCTGCTCTCCTCCCGTGTCCGCTCGCGTCGGTGTTCGCAGTCAGCTGCTCTGCCGCGTCGCGGCTGCTGCTGTCCGGCGCTTCGTGTCCCGCGCCGCCACAGACAAAAAGAGGTGGTGCGGTGCAGCCAGCACGGATGATAGTAAGGATGAGCGTCTTTTCAAGGGTGCCGTTGTAACCTTCCCTTTCGGCCCAGCCTCGGCTACTTCTGCTGGCCACGCCCCGCTCGAAAGGTGCCAGCATGGTCTTCCAAGGTTCTTGCATCCATATGATACGCGCGGACTGTAGTCATGAGCTTCAAGATGCGTCTCCAACAGGCGAGCTCGTTTTTTGTTTCTGGCACGCAATGGTCGTTCTCTAAGCGAGGCCCTCCCCCGGGCAACGGCAACGATCGTGTGTGTGTGGGGGGGGGCGGGGCTGATCCCCCCCCAAATGTTGGTGCTCGTTCGCATACTTTGGCGATCGCAGGGCGCCCGCGCCCCCATGTGCCCCACCAACCCAAGCGTTACGGTTACCTGGGGCCCCAACCCGCCCCCCCGAGACGACCGTTGCTGAGAGTAACAACGAAACGCGTTCGGATTGTTCTGGCGGTCGTTTGGCTGCCGGTTTCCCCCCAGCGTCTGTGTTATGCAGGTGTGTCTGCCTCCTTGCTCATCAGAGAGGTGGGCCCACCAGGTGCGCAGCAATGTGGCGACAGTTTCAGTTTTCACAGCATCCAGGGGAGCGAGGTCTCGTTCAGACCCGCGGAAGGCGCCATTCGGCTGGGCCCTCCAGGGGGGGAAGCACCCGCGGCGACAGTTGCACGTCTGGCAGCACCCAAGAAGGCGAGGTTTGGATTGGATCCGCGTAAGATCCCGCGTCGCCTGGCTGCTGCTGCTGCGGAGGAGGAGGAGGAATAGAAATGCGGCGCGAGGAATAAAAACAATCAGAATAGTAGCACAAACAATGAAAATAATGAGACGAATAAGAAGAAGGAGAAGACGGACATGATGGTGATGATGTTGATGAGGCTGATGATGTTGATGTTGATGCTGATGCTGATGCTGTTGCTGCTGATAATGATGATGGTGATGCTGATGATGTTGCTGATGATGATGCTGATGCTGTTGCTGATGATGATGATGCTGATGCTGATGATGATGGTGATGATGATGCTGCTGCTGATGATGACGCTGCTGCTGCTGCTGATGATGATGATGATGATGCCGATGATGCTGATGCTGATGAGGATGATGAGGATGATGCAGATGAGGATGAGGATGCGGATGAGGATGGTGAGGATGAGGATGAGGATGAGGAGGAGGAGGTGGAGGAGGGAGGAGGCAGGAAAGGAGGAGGGAAGGAACGGACGATGACAAAGAGGATGAGAAGTCTGGCTTTAGAGGTATGTTAATGTGAGTGTTTCTTGAAGGACGACGAAGTCCACCTCAGGAGTTGTCCTCGGGCCCCCTGTGGGGCCCCTTGGGGCAGTCTTGGGGCCCTCTTGGGGCCCATTTGAGGTTTCTGGGGCCCTCTTGGGGCTCCTTAGGCGGGTCTCGGAGGCCTCATGAGGCCATCTGGGCCCCAATGAGTCAAAGTGAAGGGGGGTAGGACATTCAGCCCCCACTCCTCCCCTGGGAGGCTCAAACAGGGCGTCGTGAGGGCCGATCTTGGAGCGCCCTTGGGGCCCTTTCAAAGCCCTCGTGGGCCTCTCTTGGGGCTCTCTTGGGCCGCCTTGGGACTATCTGGTGGCCTCCGAGGCCCGCAGGGAGCGAACACGCGAGAAGGCAACCAACATTTGGAGGGCTCGAAGGCCACAGGAGACCGTCTGCAGGCCGCATGGGGGCTTCTCGTAGGTATGTCGGAGTCTACCTGGAGCCATGTTCGCATAGTTTGGGTCATCCTAGAGGCCATGTTGCGCTCTCTAAGGCCCGTTTGGAGCCATCTTGGACGATCTTGGGCGCTCCAACCCTTCGCGAGGCGCCCCGTCCAGACCCAGGGGAGGGGGTAGAGTGAGGGGTCAAGCTACCCACCCGCCCGCAAGCCGTCTAGCTCCCACCCGCCCTCCCAACACATGAGTAACACCAGCGCCTCAGCAGGTTCAGCGGTCGTCTTTGGATGGGCAGCTACTGGGAACCAAAACCGACCCCATGTGCGCGACGCTGGGGCGAGGTGCGCCACGCGTGCCAGGCGCGCCACGCGCGCCAGGCACCCCCGGGGCCCGAGCGTGCCAGGCACGCCTGGTGCGCCAGATGCGCCACGTGCTCCGAGTGCGCCAGGTGTGCCGCACACTCCAGCCGCGCCAGGTGCGCCGCGTTCGGGGCACGTCCAGGGTGCGTCAGGTGCGCCTGCGCACGTGACAGCACACATCGGGAAACATGTCGGCCCCCGCCATCCTTGTCGAGAACCGATGCCCATCATTGGGTCTGGTTGGCCTGCGCACAGCAAGCCTCGCGCCACCACCCCCGTCGCCCCTGTCAAACATCACTTGACAGTGATTGCGCCGGGGGATGGCCGCACATGGTCCAGCAAGCCTCGCGTCACCATCACTGCCGCCCCCGTGGGATGGCCGCACTTGGGCCAGATTGCGCCGGGGTGCATGTTGTATTGTTTTTTGGGGTGGGATGGTAGCCCTGCGCACGGCAGGGAATATTCTGACATCCCCGCCGTCCCTGTTATAAACGATACAACGTGCTCGCGGGCCTCACGAAGATGACTCAAGACTTTGCCCCAGCATGTACTTTGCATTATTTTTTGTTTTTGACAGGGATGGTCGGGGGACGCCGCATCGGGTTGGCCGCGCATGCTCCAATTGTGGAGGCAGAGTGCGGTTTGTATTGTTTTTTGAGAGGGATGGTGCGGGGCGGGTCGTCATGGTGTCGGCATGGTGTCGGCATGGTGCTTGGTTGGCCCCTGGTCGCCTGGGGGAGGTGGTGTATATCAATGATAGGGAACAGTAGTCAAGACACCCTCCTAGATATCAGGCCGTCTAGCTCACTCCCGCCCGCCCTCCCTACACATAAGTAACACCTGAGCCTCAGTATGTTCAGCGGTCGTCTTTGGATGGGCAGCCACTGGGAACCAAAACCGAATCCATGTGCGCGACGCTGGGGCCCGAGCGTGTCGGGCACGTCTGGAACGCCAGATGCGCAACGTGCCTCCACGTTCGCCAGGTCTGTCGCATAATCCAGCCGCGCCATGTGCGCCTCGTTCGGGGCACGTGTGTCAGGTGCGCCTGCGCACGTGACAGCACACATCGGGAAACATGCCGGCCCCCACCATCCTTGTCGAGAACCGATGCCCATCATTGGGTTTGGTGGGCCTGCGCACAGCAGGCCATACGCCACCACCCCCGCCGTCCCTGGCAAAAAGCACTTCACAGTGATCGCGGGGTGGTTGCGCATGATCCAGATGTATCCGCGAGGTGCATTTCGTATTGTTTTTTGGAAATGTTGGTGGCCCTGCGCACAGCAGGCAATATGCTGACACCCCCGCCTTCCTTGTCAACAAAACAATACAAAGTGCTGTCGGGCTTCACGAACATGATTCCAAACTTTGCCCCATGGTGTACTTTGTCTTGTTTTTGTGACATGGATGGTGGGAGGGGGCCGCATCGGAATGGTCGCGCATGTTCCGAATGTGGCGGCAGAGTGCGGTTTGTAGTGTTTTTTGACAGGGAGTGTGGGGGGGTCCTCGTGGGGTCCTCATTGTTCCTGGTTGGCTGCCGGTCGCCTGGGAGAGGGGGTATATTTATAAGGGAACAGTGAGCAGCAGTACACCTCCTGGATAGCAAGCCGGCTACCTCACCCCCACCCGCACTCCCAACACACGAGTAACCCCGAACCTCAGCAGGTTCAGCGGTCGTCTTTGGATGGCGGGGTACGTGCAGAGTGTGTCAGGTGCGCCTGCGCACGTGACAGCGCACATCGGGAAACATGTCGGCCTCCACCATCCTTGTCGATAATCCATGCCCATCATTGTTTCTGGTGGGCCTGCGCACAGCAGGCAGGCCATACGCCACCACTTGACAGTGATCCTGGGGTGGCCGCGCATGATCCAGACTTAGCCGCGAGGTGCATATTGTATTGTTTTTTTTTGTCAGGGATGGTAGCCCTTCGCGCAGCAGGCAATATGCTGACACCCCCGCCTTCCTTGTCAACAAAACAATACGAAGTGTTGGCGGGCTTCACGCACATGACTCCAGACTTTGCCCCGAAGTGTCCTTTGTTTTGTTTTTGACAGGGATGGTGGGGGGTGGCCCTCATGGTTTCCTCATTGTTCCTGGTTGGCTGCCGGTCGCCTGGGAGGGGGTATATTTATAAGGGAACAGTGAGCAGTAGACCTTCTAGATAGCAAGCCGGCTACCTCACCCCCACCCGCACTCCCAACACATGAGTAACACCCGAACCTCAGCAGGTTCAGCGGTCATCTTTGGATGGGCAGCTACTGGGAACCAAAACCGACCCCATGTGCGCGACGCTGGGGCGAGGTGCGCCACGTGCCAGGCGCTCCACGCGCGCCAGGCACACCTGGGGCCCGAGCGTGCCAAGCGCGCCTGGTGCGCCAGATGCGCCACGTGCTCCTCGTGCGCCAGGTGTGCCGCAGACTCCAGCCGCGCCAGGTGCGCCACGTTCGGGGCACGTGCAGAGTGTGTCTGGTGCGCCTGCGCACGTGACAGCGCACATCGGGAAACATGTGGGCCTCCACCATCCTTGCCGAAAGTCAATGCCCACCATGGTGTCTGTTGGGCCTGCGCACAGCAGGCCATACGCCACCACCCCCGCCGTCCCTGTCAACAGCCACTTGACAGTGATCGCTAGGTGGCCGCGCACGATCCATACTTAGCCGTGAGGTGCATGTTGCATTGTTGTTTTACTGGAATGGTGGCCCTGCGCACGGCAGGCAATCTGCTGACACCTCCGCCGTCCCTGTCAACAAGCAATACAAACTTTTCGCGGGCCTCACGAACATGACTCAAGACTTGACTTTGCCCCAAGGTGTACGTTGTATGGTTCTTGTTTCAGGGGTGGTGTGGGCGGGGCGGTCGCATTGGGTTATTTGCGCTATCTCTGAACTTGGAGGCAGAGTTTTCTTTCCATTGTTTTTGACAGGGATGGTTGGGGGGTGGTGATGGTTGGGTCGACATTGTTCCCTGATGGCTGCCAGTCGCCTGGGGGAGGGGGTGTTTGCTAATAGGGAACGGTCATAAACCGCTCCCCCGAGCAGGAGCAGGAAGGGCTTTGGCAGGGAGGGGACAAAGTTCGTTCAACTGCCTATGTACACCCTGAGGGCTGGTGGGATGCAGCGGCCCAGGGGCCATTCTTGGCTGAAGCTGGGGGGAGGAGTGGCTTGCCCCTGCATCGTGCTGGCCCTTGGGAAGGGGGCACCTCACCCCTGGCCCGGGTGCCCGTCCTGGGCTCGGGCTCCGGTGTTCGCTTTGGGCAGCCCCTGGGGCTGTGGGGGTCCCGTGGCCTATCCGCGTCGGCGGGGGTCCCGCCGTGCACGTGTGTGTGTGTGTGTTTGTGTGCTAGCCTGATGTCGGGCCTGTCCTTCTACAGGGGGAATATTCAAAAGTCGACAAGCATAGTATGGGGACGATTTTTAGTATTTTTGAGCATGTCGTGCATCTTTTCTGAAGATGCTTTAATTCTCTTCCAAAATCCGAATCTCGGGGGACATGCCCGACCTAATGCTAGCCAGGCCGCCTCCCCCTGTCCTTCGCGGCCACCCTGTCTTTCTAGTCCCCCCATCCTCTGCTCGCGCCTCGGTCGCCCCGATCGCTCCTCGCTGGCGCGGCTTTGCTGCCTCGCCGCCGACGGCAAGAGTGTGTGAGCCAGGGCTCGGGAGTTCAGACAGAGTGATCCCCCGCGGACACGCTATCCTGGCATCGCTCGGACGTGTGCATTTTTCCTCGGCGAGGACCATGGAGGAGCATCCTTGATCATTTGGCGAAAAAACCACGCACGAAACCGAAAAAAACACAGGGAATGGACGTCCGAGCGATGGCCAGTTATGGTGCACTCAGGGTTCTTTGACTCCTGTCCGAAGGGGTCGGGTCGTGTCTTCGGCATGGCTGCTATGTGCCCGCCGTCGCCGCCCCGTCGGCGCCTCGTCGGCACCCGTCCTCCGTGTCGTGTCTTCGGTCCGGCGGCTGTTCGGCCGCTGTCGCCGCCCCGTCGCCGCATAGGTTGCGCCACGTAGATTGCACAGCAGATGCTGCACAGCATTGAGAGTGCGCCGCGCTGCACAGCCTAGATTGCACAGCACGTCGCACCACCCAGATCGACCACCACATCAGCCGCACCACAGGGATGGTACCACCTAGGTTGCACAAGGTAGATTTCACCACACAGGTTGTACCACGTCGGTGCACCACCTATATGGCGCACCGCATAGATCGCACTTCATCGGCTGCACCACATGTATTGCACCGCCTAAATGGCACCACACAGTTTGCACACCATACATGTAAATCTATGATTACACATATCCACGTATGTTGCACAGCATAGCTTGCACAACATAGGATGCACAACATAGAGGGCACTGCCTATGTTGCTTCACGTAGATCGCTCCACCTGTACAGTTCACCACGTATGTTGCATTGCACATATATGGCGCAGCATCGATTGCACAACCTCGAATGCACCACGAACAGTGCACCGCCTATATTGATCCACACAGTACGTTCCACATCGATGTCTAGAAACATCTGATTTGGGGTCCACGCTTGCATGCATGCATATATATATATATACACACACGTGCATGTCTGAACATTATATATATATATATAGATACATATAGATATCTATATTTATATATATATATATATATGCATATGGCTTGCGGCCCGTGCGCGTCTCTCTCCTCTTTCTTCCCCGCTTCGCCCCAACTCGTCCCCCTTCTTACCTCCCCTCGTCCTCCTGCCCCCCCAGCTGCTCATCTTCAGCCACGCAGCCCTCACCATGCTGCTTGACAGCACGCCACGCGGGACCGACCATGTGTGCAAGCCGCCCCCTTGGCTGGGTCCTCACTCCTCGCCGAGGAGTGAGGACCCAGGCAAGGGGGCGGACCGAGGAGGGAGGAGGATCGAGGAGTCCTCGGTCCTCCCTCCTCGATCCTCCCTCCTCAATCCTCCCTCCTCGATCCTCCCTCCTCGCTCCTCCCGCCTCCCTCCTGCCCCTCGTCCTCCTGCCCCCTCCGCCGCGCCCAGGGCGGGCAGCGCTGGCCCTCGCCGCCGCCGCGGCCTGGGGGCTGAGCAGACGCGAGGGCTCTGCGCAGAGAGGGTCGAGGAGCCACCTCGCTCGGTGCGCTCTGCCTCCCCCTCCTGCCTCTTCAGCACCGTCCTCCGCGCCCGTCCTCGCCCCTCCCGCCTCTCCTCCTCCTCCTCCACGCCCCCCCCCCCTCCTGCCGCCGACGCTCTTCTCGCCTCCGGCGGCAGTCACAGGCTACGGTCGACCCTCTGCACTGGCCGTCCCCCTCCCCCCTCCTTTTCTCTATCAGCTCGTGCCTCTCGCCGCCCTGCGCTCCTCCCTCCCTGCTCCGGGCACTCCTCTCCTCCTCTTCCTCCCGTCGGCGGCGATCGAAGTTCTGTTCCGCGGCAGCGCGGCCCACGCTGCGGCGCCCGCCTGCTCGTCCCCGTGCTTTTCCCCGTCCCGGTGCTGCGCGGAGCCCCGCACGTGCGGATGCAGTGGTGGGCCTGGTGTACTTTCCCGCATTGCGCGAGTGTGTGCATGTGCATGTTCGAGGGCGAAAAAGAGGGGGTGATGACTGAGGGGGGGGTGGATATCATGGCGGGGGCCATGGTATTCCCCCAGATTTTCTGGCGCCTCTTCTTATTTCATTACGTCCCTGCCCCCCCCGCTGAGCCGCGCACATGCCGCCGGTCATGATTTGCACCCCCCCTCTTGGACACCCCCCTCTTGGCCGCTCCCGACATGTAGACATATCTGTAAACATACCCATTGGGCGTTGAAGGTAGGTGGGGGAGGAGGAGGAGGAGGAGGAGGAGGAGGAGGAGGAGGAGGAGGAGGAGGAGGAGGGAGGAGGAGGAGGAGAAGAGCGCCTTCCTACTTCAGCGATCGAGTGGCTGCCCCTCTTCCCTCCTCTTCAGAGGGCGGGCGGAGACCCCATCTACCTTCAGCGCCTCCCCACTTCCTGCTTCGACCTGCACATTGTTTGTTTTGAATTATTCGAACATTCCTTGATTTTTTGGGTGCCAAGATCCTCTCATTTCAAAGTATTCTATCCTGGGCCTCTTCCTGACCACTGGGGGGCCATGACCAATTAGAAGCGAGCACAATTAGAGATGAGCACGATTAGGAATGAACGACGTGTACTTCTTCCGACCGATGGGTATATGTGCAGGTCGGGAGTGTCCCCCTACAGGCAGACTTTCGCGGGATTTTTTATATCTATATAAATGCCCAAACTGTGCAAACATTGTCAACAGGTACTTCAGACATAGTCCCCAGACTATTTTTTGACTATTTTTGAATATTCCTCCTGTAAAGGGACAGGTCAGGCTTCAGTATATATGTGTATTATGCAGGAGCGTCTGGTGGAGCGCCCAATCCTGCTTTCGGCTCCTGGCGCCCGTTCGCTCCCGTACCTCGCGCTCCGTGTCTGAAGTGTTCGACCGCCAACGTTGCCGAGCGTGCGCTTGTCGTCCCTGCGTCACTGCTCACAGCTCCCCCAGATAATTAGTGAAGGGTGCCGGTTTTAACAATCCTGCCTTCTCGTGTGCACCTACAGTCGGGGCGTTGTAGAAGGAACCCGTTTCGTTGGGGAGGGGCTCGGTGTTCCTTGATTGTTTCAAAGGTTGCCTCGGGTTTTCATGAGGTTTTCCATGGGAAATCGAGGTTGAACTTATGGGAAAAAGGGGCCTCGTTCCTTATTTAGGGTTCCTTAGGTCGACGCCTCGACTGTATTTGGGCCATCCGAATTCCTCGAATCCCGACGCACATGTTGTGCAGCCTGTCGCCCGTGGAGTTTTGCTCCGCGCCAGCCGCACGGCATGGCATACCAGCACGGGGGCTCCGGACCCCGACGCTCATTGCAGTGCATGCCACTCGCACGCGCTCGTGGTGTAGGTTGACTGGCACGCACTCCCAGTCGGCCGCTGTCGTTCCTCCTCCTCCTCCTCCTCCTCCTCCTCCTCCTCCTCCTCCCCCTCCTCCTCCTCCTCCTCCTCCTCCTCCTCCTCCTCCTCCTCCTCCTCCTCCTCCTCCTCCTCCTCCTCCTCCTCCTCCTCCTCCCCCTCCTCACTCCTCTCTGCCCCCTCCTCCGCTTCCTCCGCCTCCATCCCTCTGCCCCCCTTTTCACTCCCGTGCCCAAGATGTTCGTGCCACCGCTCGGATCGCACGCTTCGCGATGACCTCAGCCCCTGGCGCTGGTGGTCTGCATCGCCAGCACGCACTGCTGCTCGGCGTGTCCGCTAAATACATGGTGGTGGCCCCCAGCGACGCCCACGGTCGTTGTCCTCCTGGCAGCGGCAGTGGCTGTCAAAGACTTGGCTCGCATGTCGTGGCGCCATGAGCTGGCGGCCTTCTCGTCTAGCTTCTGTCTCTTGACCCCGTCCTTCGGCCCGCTCGACCAGGATCCCGTATACACTAGGATCCAGTTCCCTGTGCAGTTTTCAGTGCAGGGCCAGGAACACCGTCGGTGTATAGAGTTCGGTTCTCCACTCGTGGTGAGATGGAAAGCATGTGCTCTTGTTCGTGTCTTAGCAGATGCTATCTAGAAACGGCCACACACCGCCGCGACTCGGAGTCTCGCTCCCACACCGCGGGGACCTGCATCTCCGCGCTCGCACCCGCACCTGCAATCGTCCTCACGCCTGCCCCTGGTCCTGCTGCTGCTGCTGTGGCTCCCGGTCCTCCTCCCCTTCCCGAGCGTCCTCCGGATTGTCCCCCTATGCACCTTCATCATGCGAGAACATCTTTGAGCTAGATGCGATGAGTAGGGCCACTTCGATGGAGGACCAGGTCGGGCGGAGGCCCCCAGCGCTGGCCGCCTTCGATTTCGGGTTAGCGTTCCCTTCCATCAGCCACGCCTGGATCTTTGCGGTGCTGAAAGCCCTCCAGATTCCCGAGCCTCTGTTCTGGTTCCCGGCCCTCATTTGCCGGGATATTTTGTCTCGAGACCTGCGGCTCTGACTGGACATTCCTTCTTCATCGCCTCAGGAATCGCGCATGGCTGTCCTGCGCCAGGTATGCTCTACGCCCTGAGCTCGCACCCTTCACGTGCTACTTCGAGGCCCTGGTGGGCCCCCCACCATTTGGTCTTGTGAGAGCGCGCGCCGTCGACAAGGGTCGTGCAGTGTTTCAGATGAGGCGTTGAGGCGTCCCTTCGCAGTCTTTGCAGCGTGCTGGCGAGTTGCGAACCTCCGCCGGATGGTTGGCAAGTGCTTTGCGGTTCCCCTGGTTGGAGAGTTCCTCCCAGAAGTCAATCTTGCATATTCCGAATGAATTGCGGCCAGCATCCCCGAATGGGCGGAATTCCAAGTAGACAGCACAGGCAGGCACTTCGGTTCAATGCTAGGGCCAGGCGCAGGGCAGAGCTCGTAGGACGGACCAGTAGCCGAGTGGTCCAACAGAACGGTGTCGATCGCTTCTGTCGGCCCTCCCCCCCCTCCCTTGCTGCCAGCGCGCGTGAGAGCAGAGCGCTCTCGATCTTGTCGCATGCGGGCCAGTTCCAGATGTTGCCATGGAAAGAGGCTCCTGCGACTGAGCATCGATTGCTCGAGTCTCTGTTCAGCGTGCCGCATTGCTGTCCCTCGAGAGACAATTGGTTCCACATCCAGCGGTGGGGGTGGGGGGGGGCAGGATCGAGCCCTGTCTGACGGCAAAATCGCAGAGCGAGCTGCGTATGATCCCTTGCCCTCTCACCATATTTTTCAATATCGCGTTCTAAACATGTTTAGAACATGTTTCTAAACATGTTGGTCAAAATGTTATGTGATGGTCAAGGGCATGTCGGGACATGTTCTGACATGCCCTCGACATGTCGGAACGATGTTAGGTTGGATGTCGGAACATGTTCTAAACATGTTCTAAACGTGTTCTTAACATGTTCGTCGGTCCTTCTCCGCTCGGCCACTCCACCTGCATCCTCAGAGCGCCCCTGCCATAGCGAGAGCACCGTGTCAGTACGTCTGCCCCCCCCGCAGGGGCAACCCTTTTTGCGAGACCAGGATGGGAGCTTAGCACGCAGACTCGCTCCCAGAAGAAAGCCAGATGTATCTTCGGATGCATGGAGGACCGTAAGCAGTCACATTACATTTTCCGTCCTCGAGTTCAGGACATTCTCGTGCGTTTGTTCCAGCAATCCAGATTCCCCCAATGTTCTATTCACGGGTTCGGTTTACTCGCTCCCTCCCCTAGAATGTCAGTTTTTTGGTCGCGCCCCAGCAGCTCTAGTGTCTAGCCCGTTCCCTACCCGTCCGTCCTCCTGGCGCTGCCGATGTTGTTGCCTTGCTCCCCGCTCTCTCCTCCTCCGTCGCCTCGCTCTCGGATCGTGTTCGCCTACGGAGTTCTGAACCTGAATTTCATCCTGGCACCCTCTGCGCTGCCGCCGCCAACCGTGCAGCAGCAGTAGCAGCAGTAGTGGTAGCAGTGCCACTAGCAGCAGCAGCAGCAGCAGCAGCAGCAGCAGCAGCAGCAGCAGCAGCAGCACCAGCAGCAGTTGGGAGTAACTGAGCCCGCTCGATCGGTACGAGCGCGGGAGGACGAGGAGGAGGAGGAGGAGGAGGAGGAGGAGGCAGACGAGAACAAGGAGGAGAAAAACGAGGAGGAGGAGGAGGCGGACGAGGAGAAGAAGGAGGCGGATGAGGACGAGGAAGAGGAGGAGGATGATGAGGAGGAGGAGGAGAAGGAGGAGGAGGAGGAGGAGGACGAGGAAGAGGAGGAGGAGGAGGAGGAGGAGGAGGAGGAGGAGGAGGAGGCGGACGAGGAAAAGGAAGAGGAGGAGGAGGACGAGGATGATGAGGACGAGGAGGAGGACGAGGAGGAGGACGAGGAGGAAGAGGCGGAGGAGGAGGAGGAGGACGAGGAGGAGGAGGAGGAGGAGGAGCATGGGCACGACGCCGACCGCGAAGACCAGATCGGGCTCGGGTGGGGCCCCTGCTTCCCGGGCCGCTCCCGAGGAGCCCCCGGCCCCGTGAGCCTCTCCGGGTGGCCGAGGCCCGCCGTGGCTTGAGGGAGCCCCTTCGGCCCTGGCTCGGCGCCCCTCGAGGCTGGCGCTGTGGAGGGCGATCACTGGCGATCACTGGGCGGACAAATGACCGGGCCGTCCTAGGACTTTGGTGGGTTAGGCCGTGGCCTCCAGAAACCTCATCGACGAGCCACACGCCATCAATCATGCCAATGAGCAGCGAGACAAGCAAACAGTGAGGACGGAAGCGGGGGAGGAGAGGGGAGGGGAAGCAGGTTGCCAAACAGTTTCCAGATGCCTAAACCATGTGTTAAACATGTCTGAAACATGTAAAACACATGTTAAAAACATATATATCAAACATATGTAGAACATGTTGCCGACATTTAAAGCACATTTTCAATTCAACGATCGGACTCTTAGGGCGCCCATGGTCGTGGCATCTGCAAGGCTGGCGCGACGGTTGTGCTCGGGCCAGCGGCTCGCTCTTGCCCCCTTCGGAGCGAGGGCTCTGAGGATCGCCGCCGCGCCCTCGCCCGCCTCGACCTCGCGTGGCGATTTGGACTCCGGCCTCTCGCCGAAGGCCACACCCTTCCGCCGACCTCGGCCCGACGCGGCCTCTCCTGGCTCGGCTGCCGCTTCCTGCCGATCCGAGCTATTTCGCTCGCCGATCCCGCTTGCCGCTCCGATCTGTGGCTCCGATCTGGGGTCATGTCGGGCCTGTCCCCCTACAGGGGGATTTTTCGAATAAAAATAATCCAAAAATAGCCCAGGGACTATTTTTGAAATATGGGGCGTTGTGGGGTATTTTGGGGTATTTTTATTTTTTCGTCGAAAATCCCCCTGTAGGGGGAGACGCCCGAGACGCCCGACATAAATCTGGGGCTCTCCGGTCCAGCCCCGCGGCCCCCCGTGCTCGGGCGAAGGGTGCGCGCGCACCGCGCCCCTCTGGGGGGGGCGGCTCGCGCACGCCCCGCCCCGCCCCGAAGTGTTGGGGGGCGGGGCGGGGCGATGCCCGCAGGGAGCGCGGGGGGCCCAGACCCCCTCGGGCCCTGACAAGAAGCACGACGGCGGAATGTTTTGCGCTGCCTTGGGCCGCCTAGGGGGCCCCTGCAGGCCCCTCGCGGGGCCGTGCAAAAGGCGGCTCAGGAGGAAGAACCCGTCCTGGGGAAGGGGTCCAGACCTGCGGGACGGGAGAATGACCACAGCCACTGCTTCTTGTTTGCGCCGCCTTCCAGCCGGCCGAAATTTTCGGCCGGCTGGAAGGCGGCGCTGGTTCGGATCTCTGGGGATCCAGTGGCATGTGTGCACATGCGTTCGGTTCGGATCGCTGGGGATCCAGTGGCATGTGTGCACATGCGTTGCACCGTTGGTGGTGCCAAAACCCTTTGTGTGAATTTTTTTTGTGTGTTTTCCTGGTTCCTAGAAAAAGAAGCAGTGGGTGTGGTCATTTCCCTGGTGCCAGGCTTAACGAAAATGACCACAACCACTGCTTTGTTTCTGCTGGCTGGGAGACGGCAACAAAAGAAAAACAGTGGCTGTGGTCGTTTTCACGTCCCGTAAGACCTCTGGGGGCCGACGTTATGAAGAAATCACAATGTCGGGGGTCTGGTGAGGCGGCGGCTCCCTGCATCCCGCAAGGCGGTACGATTGGCATGGCTGCGGGGAGGGGGGGGGCGGAAACTGACAGCAGTGCCTGTCCTTCTCGCCGAGCGCGTTTCCCGACTCGCAAAGCGCCAATTCGCAAAGGTCCGACACAAACATGTAATTCTTACATGTAGTGGGTCGTAAATGCCCGCGGCGGATCCAGGCCATTTGCGAGTAGTTACTTTGCAGGACGAAGACTGACATGTAGGCCTCCTAGATGGGATTCGAGTAAATGGGGTCGAAGGATCGCGCCGCGTCGCAGGTGCATCGGCGATGCGGCTCGATGGGGAGCTCGATTTTCTACAACCCGGCGTCGCCGATGCACCGCCGACGTCGCCGATGCATCGCCGATACATCGGCGATGCATTGGCGCTGCGGCGCGATCCTTTGACCCCATCTACCCGGACCCCATCTAGGAGGCCTCTATAGAATGGGGACGCAGACTGAGAGCAGTGCATGTCCTTCGGTAGCAAAGCATGGGGGCCTTGTGCACCTGCGCAACTCCGTTTCTAGAGTGCACTCGCGTCGATTAGAAGCATGTGGTAATCGATGAGGACGCGCCGATTTTGCGCTGATTAGCGTCGATCTAGCGTCGATTACCGTCGGCCTAGGGTCGGCTCGCAAGGGCCAACCAGATGGCATGGGAGTCCCCCGTGAGTTGCCGCAGAGCTGCCTTAGACTTTGAGCAGGCGTCGCTTCTCGGTGCCGCCGCGGGCGTCGCCGCTTTGAGACAGCAGCCCGCCCGCCCAACGGCGGCCGCTGCCGGCTTGGGGCAGCCGCTGCTGCTGGGCCTCCTGCCCCGCCCCTCCGTAGCCACCTCGGGCGGCGCCACCAGCGAGGGAGGCCCAGCCTCAGTGGGCCCCGGAAACGGCAGGACCGTTTTTTCACTGTGTCCGAAAAAGTGCCCCTTGAAACTGGAAGCCCGGAAACGGCAACAAAAGCGGCTCCAGGAGCGGCACTGGAGCGGGCATCCGTAAGAGAACGGCGACGGAACCGGCAACAAAAACGGCAAAACGGAACCGGCAAAAAAACGGCAAAGCGGAACCGGTGAAAAAACGGCCTTGTCGTTTCCAGGGCCCGCTGAGGGCCCGGCCGCCTCCCAGGCAGCGTGCCCGGGCTTTCTCTCTCTCTCTCTCTCTCTCGCTCCTCCCGGGGCCGGGGCGGCACCCAGCCCTCGGCGCCTGGAGGCCGCCCTGTGCGCGCACCTGCTCCCGCGCCGCCTCTCCTCGCGGCGGCTGGGTCCCTCGCGTGGTTGCCCTCCCTGTTTTTTCTTCCTGGGGCTCCCCGCCCCCTCGGAGGAGGCGCAGTGGCAAGTCGGGCATGCCATCTTCGGGCGAAGAGAACTATGCATGCACATGCACCGATCCTGGCAAGGCCCATCCTTGACCCAGGATCGGTGCAGTTATGCCTTCCTGGCCAAGGTCGGAGGGCGCACCGATCCTGGGCTCAGGATGGGCCTGGCCAGAATCGGTGTATGGGCATGGCTTTTTTTCCTCGACGCTTCCGCGCCTCGTGCCCGGCGCGCCCGCGGAAGCGATCTGCCCGCGCCCGCGGCCGCCGCCGACGGCGACGACGACGACGAGGCCGACCACGACGACGACGACGACGACGACGACGACGACGACGACGACGACGACGACGACGACGACGACGACGACGACGAGGACGAGGACGAGGACGAGGACGACGGCTGCCGAACAAGCGTGGGGGCGCGGCAGGGCGGGTGCCCCGGGCCTCGGTGCCGCCTTGTGGGCGCTCTATAGGTGCGCTGCAGGCGAGCGAGCGTCCTCCTCTCGGGGACGTCCACCAAGGGGGGGGGGGGGCGGGGCGTCCAGGGGTTCGCATCGCTCGGACGTGTGCACTTTTCCTTCGGCGAGGGCCATCGAGGAGCATCCTCGATCATTTGGCGAGAAAGCCACGCCCGAAACCGAAAAAAAACACAGGGAATGGACGTCCGAGCGATGGCGAGAGGGGGGGTGCAGATCTAATGGCCGGGGCCATGAGATCTCCCGAGATGTCATGGCCCCCGTTCTTTTACTTCGATGCGTTCCCTGGCCCCCCTTTTGTCCGCGCACGTGCGTCGGCACCCCCTCCGGGACGCCACCCCCGTGCTGGACGCCCCTGATCTCGTCACCCTGCACAGCCTCGCTCCGCATCCTGTGCACTCTCCCATGCCTCACCACCTACCAGACCACCCCAACCCAACCCGAATGCCTCAATTTGCCCTCCATTTCCAGTGGGGTGGGGGGGTCGGGGAACGTTCAAAAAATACATGGCACCCGTACCCCCCCAAGCCGAAGTTCGGGTCAAATTCGGGTCTTCGGGTTGGGTTGGGGTGGTCTGGTAGGCAGTCAATGCCTGATGTGCGTTCCTAGACCCGAGGACGCGGCGGCACTACCACCGCCCGCAGCACAAGACCTACAAGGAGAGGAAGGGCAGGATCCCGAAGGGCTGGCGCCAGCTGAACGCGCCCTCGACCACCAGACCGCTGCCGTCCGAGTGCCGCCCGCCCGCCTTCCCCTCCTGCGCCTGCATGCGCCGCCTCGCTGCCGCAGCCCGGCTGCCTTCCCGGCCCTTCGCCTCGCCTGTCCTGTGTCCGCCAGTCTTCTGGCACGCTCCTCACCTCCGTGCCCGCCCGTGCTCAGCATCCTGCGGCATCTGCTGCCCTCCATCTGCCGTCATGCCGTTCGTCTGCCCACTTCTTCTGTCGTCTGCCTCGCCTGCCCGCACGCATCTCGTCGGCATTGTAGAAGTACCCTGCTCGGCATCCAACCGCGCGCCTGCACGTCTGCATGCACTCTTCTGCACCCTGCGTCCTTGTTTGCCCTCCCTCAGCCCTCCTCCGTCGTCTTCTGTCCTCATTTGCAGTCCGAAAATTTCCTACGAGCTCACACGTTGAATTTTCCAGGCGACTTGATAAGGCTTCGCTGCGCTGCTCTCAGTGCGTCCAGCCGTAGGCATTTTGGACGCCCCCAAGGGTCTCCCATCGCTTGTCAGCCACATTCTCCTGTTTGAGACATTCTGCCCCGCTCATGCAGCTTATATAGGTATATTGTCGCTACCTTCTTCCAGCCTGTTCCTTCGCCTCTCTTCGCATCTTGTACCGCTCTCCTCTTCCCCTGCCCGCCGAGTGTCCGATTCTTGTCAATATTCCCCCCTTTCGTTCCTTCGCCTAGACCAGTGTTATGCAGAGTCTATAATACCGAAGGCGCCGGCGAACCCCCTGCCACCATGTGCCTTCTGGAAACGCATATGTGCTCAAACGTTGGGCCAAAGTCTGGCCATGATACTGGACCAGGTGCTCACTCAGCCGTTGTGAACACGCCTCCTTTGTGGGTCCTCCGAGGCCGTCCTGAGTCGATGTGGGGGCCTCCGGGGCTGTCTTGGGCGAGGACGCGCCCCAAGCGGCCGACGCAGCGGGAACTCTCAAGAGAGAAAACAAGGCGAGAAGGTCCTCCTGCTTTCAGGGGGGGAAACCACACACGCACAGACACGCGTCATCGTCGACTCCGAGGAGAAGATGGGCAAACATGGGAAGTGTGGGGGGGGACGACGACAATCCAGGAAATATAGGAAAATGTGGGTAGTCCTGGGGATTGTGTCTATTTGCTTGTGCGTTCACGCGCTCTTCTCCCAGTGGGTCTCCGTCGCGTGGGCCTCTCCTGGGCGGCCCAAGAGAGGCGCCCGGGACGGCCCCAGAGGAGAGGCGCCCGAGGGCGGCGGCGCGGGCGGCCTGGGAGAGGCGCCCAGGGGAGGAGCGGCCCAGGAGGCGGCGAGATCCCGGGAGGCTTCCCTGCGAGGCGGGGGAGAGCTCCAGGATCCCTTGGGGTCAGGAGGGGAAGGCACGGACACGATGCACCGGGGGGGCGGCAAAGAGGGGGGTGGTGACCAGGGGGGGGGGGTTGGATCTCAAGGCGGGGGCCATGATGTTTCCCCAGACCTCGTGGCGCCTCTTCTTGTTTCATTCTGTCCCTGGCCCCCCCGCTGGGCCGCGCACACGCCGCCGGTCATGATTTGCACCCCCCCTCTTGGACACCCCCCTCTTGGCCGCTCCCGATCTTTGGTCAGGAGGGGAAGGCACAGACACGATTCACCGTCGATCCCAAGGAACATGGGGGAAGTGGGGAAGTGGGGGGAAGACGACCCCCCCCACTAACACATGGGAAATCCACAGGGAATCCTGGGATGAGCGTCTACTGATTTGCGTGTCTCTGGGTCCCCTCATGTGAGCAGTGCTTGAAGCGCTGATTGCGGGACGTTGGAGGTTGGAGTCGGTTTTTGGCGGTTCGGAGTCCCGGAGGGCCTCTCGAGGGAGAAGCCAGGAGCGCCCAGGAGGAGCGCCCGTGGATGCCGTTGCGGGGCGGGGCTGCTCAGAGCCCTGTGCTGGTCCAGCCAATCCTCACATCTGCATGCGCCTTAGGGCTTGGCATCGCTCGGACGTGTGCATGTTTTTCTCGGCGAGGACCATCGAGGACCATCCTGGACCATCGAGCTAAAAAAACACGCACGAAACCGAAAAATGCACGGGAAATGGACGTCCGAGCGATGGCGAGAGGGAGCTCCACTGCCAGGTGCTGACAGCACGGCGGCGTGGGCGACGCTGGCCCAGAGTTCAGTCTGCCTCGCCGCCATCTGCCAAGCGTTTCCTGCAGGCACCGCAAGACGTTCTCTGAGACGTTGGTAGCCGCGCGTGCTTTGGGAATCTCGATTTTGTTTGAGAACTCTACGCATGATGACCACCACCGACGTCGTGTAGGGTAGCATCATCGACGGGATTCTTGGCCCAGAGGTCGGTTGTCTCCTTCCACTCCTCCCTCGCAGCTCCCTGCGGGCACGACCTCTTTCATGGGCCCTGCACTCTCGCACGTGCTCCTTGCAGCACCCTCGGCCTCTCGCTGCCAACGTGCCGCCTCCCCCGCCGTTCGCCCTCGTGCTGGGACACCGTGCGCACCTCACCACCTTAGCCTTAGGTTCTAGCCCCTCCCCGCATGAGTCGGGGGTGGTCAGACCTTCTACCCTGACACGTCGATTAAGGAGTCGGCCGTTCTCGGTTCGCGGGAGGGCGTCGCGGCCGTCATTCTTGCGGGTCCAGGTCCGTCGGTTTCGGCCCCAGGCCGTTCTCATTAAGGGCAGGTCTACGAAGGGGAGGTTTGTCCACCGCCGAAGGAGGCAGCATCGTTGACTGGACGCGCTCGCCCGCTGTGTCCGTCTGCTGCCCATTTCTCTTGCCCCTCCAGGCGCATGAGGAGGGCCGACAGGCACCCCGACCTCCGCCATGGCTTAAGTCGGGCGTGTCCCCCTACAGGGGGACTTGCGACGAAAAAATACCCCAAAAAATAGTCCCAAAGGGTCAAAACGTATTCAAAAAATCGTCCCCTGACTATTTTTGGATTATTTTTGGGGGTATTTTCTTTTGTTTCGTCGAAGATCCCCCTGTATGGGGGACAGGCCCGACCTGAGTCACGGCGCCCAGCAGCGCGGCCCCCGCCTTCGGCCTCCGTGGGGTGCTGGCACGAAGGGCAGGGTTCGAGGTGCCTGCAGACCCTTTCCCGCCCGCGCACCACGAACCTTTTGCCCTCCTCCTCCTCCTCCCTCCTCCTCCTCCTCCTCCTCTTCCTTCCTCCTCCTCATTCCTCCTCCTGATCCTCCTCCTGCTCCTCCTCCTCCTCCGCCTCCTCATCCTCCTCCTCCTCCTCCTCCTCCTCCTCCTCCCGAGGTGCCTGCAGACCCTTCCCGCCCGCGCACCACGAACCTTTTGCCTCTCGGCTTCTCGCTCGCTCGCCCCCTCCGCGCACCAGGGGGAAGATCCAGACCGTGTTCGGCCCCAGGGACCTGAAGTCCGGGTACTGGCAGGCGAGCCCGGTCGGAGCCGGAGGAGGAGCAGGGGGGGGGGAGCGGAGAGGGGGGGGGGGAGCATTGGAAGGCGGGCCCCCGCCACGGTTGGCGCTTTTGCGCCACGGTTCGCTGCAACGCTCAGGTGGTACAGGGCTGCGGCTCGCGCACTTGTAGGAGGCTCGATTCTGCGCCGAAAGCCTTTCATCATGCGAAGGCTGAGTGGATCGAGACCTTGGTCAAGAAGTGTTGCTTTGAAGGGTCGAACCCTTTGGCAAGAGGATGTGCCCATCGGCCATCCTCACGAGATCCGGAACTTCTGAGATTGATATGGTGCGGTGTGTTTTGTTTGTCCTGGTGGATCACCAATATCGTGGCTACCTTCTGCCACGCCCAGAAGAACTGAGCCGAGTGGAATCGACGTACTTGTGCCTAATCTCCGACAGGTTGTTCAAACAGCGTTTGTTTGGCGATGGCACGTGAAGTCAGCACACACAGATGGCTGAACAGACATTCAGATGAGAGGGTATGAGAGGGATCTGCATACGTTTGACTTGGAAGAGGATGACATTTGGATCGATGAGACTCTGCGGCTTTCTTGGTGACCCAGCCGCCCTCTTCGCCAGCAAATTGGAGTAATAATATGCTCCGGCATGTGTTCCGCTGGAGTCGCTTGCATGGTGAGCAATGTTTGCGGAATGACCAATGGTTGTAGTCAGATTGTCCTGTTTCAGACCACATAGTTCACAGGTTGTTTCGGTTCAGAACGATGATGAGAATCCCCCGCACCCCATGGCATCAGTATGCATAAGTTAATTGGTTGTACCGTCTGGAGTGATATCGCCCCTTTAGGCGAAACAGCGTGTGTGCGTTGGTATTGTGTGCTAGGCCATCATTCTGCGAGTCGCCAACGTATCGGTACTCAGAGTTGTCTTGCTGAGTGTGTTACTTCTTCTGAGAAGAACGCACTCAGGATGAGTCTGGCGACGTGCCGTGGGTATTTACATGTCTGTCACCGTATTTGAAATGACTAGTGCCTGGACTTTCATGGGGATTGACGGAGCGTGTTGGCCCTACGTGGAAGCATAGTTTTTACATGTTCTTGATGCACGCTTGGACGGTGCCTGAGGCCCGATTCGCCATTTGCCAACACTCTCCTGGAGGGGCCCCGAGAGGTCCCCTCCAGAGATCTCCAGAGCTCTCCGGGGCTCTCTTGCGGCCTCCGAAGGCACGAAGAGGGTAAGCAACCATCCTCGAATCCCCGAGGAGAGCAGGGGGAGGCGGGACGGAACAGCATCATCGGAGGACCCTGTGTGGGGCCGCGCGCGCCGTGGGTCGAGATTAGAGACATCGCGGGAGGATGTGGGCCGTCATACAGAGCACTCCCCCTGTTCGCCAGGGTTTCCAAGAGGTCTCTGGACGTCTCCAGTTCCCGGGCTGGTCTCCGCCGGTCTCCACGGCCTTTGGAAGGCTCGGGAGTCCTTTTGGCCGAAATCACCAAAACAGCATCGAGCCTCCTCAACAACGACAGCATCTCTTTTTTTCGCCCGGAGGTCTCTCGCCACATTTGAAGATGGCGGCCAGGGCGTACTGTCCCCACTTTGCAAGTGCTCGGCGGGGCCGCAGGTGGTGCAAGGCTTTGCCTCCACATCTGCCTCAGCCGATTTTGCCCGACAGATGGCGGAGATTGCTGAGGATACCATCCCAGACGATTTCTTGTCGCACATGCTTGGCTTCTTAGAAAAATCAGCCAACTTAGGTAAGATTCTAGATCACAAGGTAATCTGGGGAATGCGCCCTGGAAGATCGGGGACGCACCGCACTGGGGCTATGTGAACGCCCCCCAGTCGAGGAGGAGGAGGAGGAGGAGGAGGAGGAGGAGGAGGAGGAGGAGGGAGGAGGGAGGGAGGAGGAGGAGGAGGAGGAGGAGGAGGAGGGAGGAGGAGGGAGGAGGAGGGAGGAGGAGGGAGGAGGAGGAGGAGGGAGGAGGAGGAGGGAGGAGGAGGCGGAGGAGCCACCCTGAGCTCCACGACGGTGTGCAGAAGCTCCTGGCCTCGGCCGGGAGGGCGCGTGCAGCATGCCGGGGCCCAGGGTGGCGGCCCTGGCCAGGCAGGGCGGCAGCGCCCACGTGCCTCTTCTTCGCAGGTCGTGCCACTGTCGGCCCGGATGAGTGGGTCGGCCCTACCAAATCAAAGGGTACCTTAGCCTTTGTGGCCTGTGTCTCGCGACCCGTGCCTCCTGCCTTCCTACAGTCAAAAACCCTAGTAAGGACGCGCGGTAAGGGCGCAAGACCCTTGGAAGCCGATGTTGAGATTTTTGGGGCGGCGGGCGACGAAAACCTCAAGGACGCAAGAGCAAGGAAGAGCAAGGACGCAAGGGTACCCTGAGCAAAGTCGCGCGTCCTTATCAGGGTTTTTGACTGTATGGCAATGTGACCCTCGGAGGGGTCTCGTGTCCTCTCGCGTGTCCTGTGCAATCGAGTCCGACCGCAGGCCCGCCCGTGGCACCAGCCAGCGCAGAGCTCCCGCGCGGGGTCGCTCCAGGGGCGCCGGGTGAGGAGGATGACGAGGTCGGACCTCGATGCATGTAAGTCGGGCCTGTCCTTCCACAGGAGGAATCTGCAAACATAGTGAGCAAATAGGCTGGGACGATTTTTTTGAGATTGTCGTTCATCTTGGTGTATGTTTGGACTGTTCCCTACCTAGGCTCTGCCTAGAAGGGTTCTTACTCTCTTTGCTTAAAGGGCCGGGCAATGCCAACCGCCCTGGGCGGTTCCCCCAGTCCCCGCCCCGCGGTTCCCCCAGTCCCCTGGGAGCTTTAGCCTAAGCTTTAGCTTTAGCTTAGCTTTAGCTTTAGCTTAGCGTTAGCTTAGCTTTAGCTTAGCTTTAGCTTAGCTTCAGCTTAGTGCTAGTTTAGCTTTAGCTTAGCTTTAGCTTAGCTTTAGCTTAGCGCCATCTTAGCTTTAGCTTAGCTTTAGCTTAGTGTTAGCTTAGCCTTAGCTTAGCTTTAGCTTAGCTTCAGCTTAGCTTTAGCTTAGCTTTAGCTGTAGCTTAGCTTCAGCTTAGATTTAGCTTAGCTTCAGCTTAGTGTTAGCTTAGCTTTAGCTTAGCTGTGTATTAGCTTTAGCTTAGCTTTAGCTCAGCTTTAGCTTAGCTTTAGCTTAGCTTTAGCTTAGCTTCAGCTTAGTGTTAGCTTAGCTTTAGCTTAGTGTTAGCTTAGCTTTAGCTTAGCTTTAGCTTAGTGTTAGCTTAGCTTTAGCTTAGCTTTAGCTTAGTTTTAGCTTAGCTTTAGCTTAGTGTTATCTTAACTTTAGCTCAGCTTTAGCTTAGCTTTAGCTTAGCTTCAGCTTAGATTTAGCTTAGCTTCAGCTTAGCTTCAGCTTAGCTTCATCTTAGCTTTAGCGTAGCTTTCGCTTAGCTTCAGCTTAGCGTTAGCTTAGCTTAAGCTTAGCCTTAGCTTAGCTTTATCTTAACTTTAGCTTATATTTAGCTTATCTCTAGCTTTAGCTTTAGCTTTAGCTTAGCTTTAGCTTAGCTTTAGCTTAGCTTTAGCTTAGCTTCAGCCTAGCTTTAGCTTAGCTTTAGCTTAGTGTTAGCTTAGCCTTATCTTAGCTTTAGCTTAGCTTTAGCTTAGCTTCAGCTTAGCTTCATCTTAGCTTTAGCTTAGCTTTAGCTTAGCTTTAGCTTAGCTTTAGCTTAGCTTTAGCTTAGCTTTACAGTTACTACTAATGCTGCTTTCCTAGGGGCTCAAACTCCTAGGTAGGGTCGCACTGGGATAATTTCGCATTTTTCGTCCAGAGTCCTCTGTAGGAGGACCTGCCCGACCTGACGATACCTGCACAGACGTGACGGCCACGGCGACGACGACGGCGGCGACGACGACGACGCACGGGAGCAGGCGGTGGCTCCCGGGGGCTGACATGAGGATCGCTCTGGGCTTCTGTGGTGCTCTCGGGGTGTCGGGCCGGTCCTCGGGCTCCCGCCGGAGGGGGGCCTGCTTGGTGGCCCGGAGGCCCGCCGCGGCCAGAGCAGCGCGTGCGTGCCTTCCCGTGCGTGCCTTTGTGGCACGGTCGACCCGCATTGTCAAGCAGTGGCGAAGCGTCCCGGCTCGCCTATAGACCCACCAAACAATGTTCGAATAACCTTTTGAGGTTCCCACGACATGTTCTTAGAACATTTCTGGCGGAGTTTGTCTTGTTTTAACACATCGGGTTTATGTTCGGAGAACATTGCTTTTGTTCTTAGAACATTCTTGGGCTCTAAGAACATTTCGTGGTATGACTATAAGAATGCCGGGACGGTCGGTCCCTGCTCAACATTGGTAGAGATGGGCAACCTTCCAAAGGGGTACCCCTGCACCCTGGCCTCCTCGGCCCATCCTTGGCCACCTTCGTTGGCCGCGCCCCGCTCGAAGAGCTTCGAGGTGTCCTCCCGAGGCCCTTGCGTCCTCCTCGCGCGTCCTCCTGATGCGGGCGGGCTGTAGCACGACGGCGAAGCCCGGACGCGCAAAGGGTCAGGCGCACAGAGTGCGCGGTGCGAGGCGGTCCGCGCCGGTGCTCCGTGGGGGAGTGCGGGAGCGGGGCCCTCAGCACTCCCGAGGCCGGGCCGCTATAAGGCGCGGGCCCCGGGGCGCTAAGGAGAGGGCCCTGAGCGCCGAGAGAAGAGTGTGTAGGTGCGCACCGTGCCTCTATCCTCTCCAGGGCATGCGGTTGCAGTAGAGGGGAAACAATGAGTGGGCACTCCCCCGCTCCCCAATAGCTCACAGCTGGCACGCGCGGGGGAGACTGCGGTCGAAGTGCAACTCGTCAGGCCCACCGCCAACTCTGAGCACCGGGGGGAGGGGGAGGCGTCGACCGAAGAACGTGGCACGCGTGCTCGCTTTTCTGTTCCCAGGGCCTGTGCCTCCAACACCTTGAAGGCACGTGGCTACTGCGCCTGCTCGGCTTCGGCGGGCCGCTGTCGGACCCCAGGACCGGCAACATCAGAGACGAGCAGGTGGGCGCTGGCCGATGTGCGAAGGTGCACGTCGACCTGCTCTGCGTTGGGCGCTTCGGGGGGACGCGCCGAGTTCGGCCAGATCTGGAGGCCCGGCAGGGGCCCCGACTGCTGGTGCTGCCCGCTCGCCTTCTCGCGAGCAGCGCCGGCGCAGAGAGGTGCTGCGCGTGCGCAAATGTTGTCCACGGGAAGGGGTCGCGACAGCTGGGGCCCGCGGGTTGGAGAGAAACACGACGGCGGATGTCCAGGTCTGTGTTCTCGAATGGTTGTCGAGGCGGGGCTTCACCCACCGTGGCACCACCACATCAAAAGAGCTGCTTCCATTTGAGCGACTCATCTATCGCGTCGTCCCGCATGTTCTCGGGACAATGGACGTTGTTGCGGCCCTGCGTGTAGGCACTGAATGCAGACGACGAGCTCGACATCTTCGATTTCATCGGCAACGAGGATTTCCCGCCCACTCGGGAGGTGGGGTGAGCAGCAATGGTGGAAGCTCAAAATATTTGCACACTGGATCCTGAACTTGTTTCCATGGTTGGCGGTGCCATGCCATGAGCGCCCCTCCACTCAAGCTTCACGAACACCACGCGATTCGCATATCATCGCGCACGCGTGGAGAACACTTGCGCCATTGCCTGCACATTTCCCTCTGAGGAGGCCGTGCACCTTTGGAGGCGGAGTCGGAGTCGGAAGAGGAGGAGCAGGAGACAGCAGGACAAGCAAGAGGCGACAGTGGCGGGAGCAGACGGCCGGCACGCTGCAGCCTCGCCAGACCCTGCAGCCGTGGCCGGGGGGGGGGCTGAGCTGAAGAGGCGGAGCCAGGGAGGGATCCCGCCACCGCCTGGCCTCGGGAGAGCCTCCCGGAGGCCTCGCGGCACCCCGCACGGCGTGCACAGATCCCAGGCGTCGACAGCCCGAGGTGTCTCCGGCCTCCCCCCCCCCGAAGCCTGCGGCCCTCGCCCCCCCCGCGGCCCGCACGCCTGTACGGACCTGCCGCGCGCAGGAAGACTGGGCAGAGGAGCGCAGCCGCCTCGATACAGTCGGGGCGCGGAAGAAGGAACCCTTTTCGTGGGGGAGGGGCTCGGTGCTCCTCGATTGTTTCTTCAAAGGTTGCCTCGGGTTTTCCGGAGGTTTTCCATGGGAAATCAAGGTTGCCTCGGGTTTTCCGGAGGTTTTCCATGGGAAATCGAGGTTGAACCCATGGGGAAACGGGGCCTCGAGCCTTATTTATGGTTCCTTAGGTCAACGCCCCGACTGTACGCGCGTTTTGAAACGCAACACGTCCCGTGTGCAAGACGCCCGTGTCAATACGCTGCGTGCTGGCTCCACGTATATTGGACCAAGTCTTGGCGAATGCATCGCGTCGGACCTGCGTTCTCAGCCCACGCGTTGACGTTGAGCTCCGTATCAGTACGGTGCGTGCTGCGTGTTGCGCACCGGGGCAGCTAAGCAGAGGAGGCAGATATGATGGCGGCGGAAGGCGTAGGACGTGGGAAGATGAGGAGAGCCTCTGATCGATCGGCTCCCCGGCGGCGTCCTCCGTCCTCTCTTGTCCTCGTCCTCCCTCGTCCTCTCGCCCTCGCCCTCCTCTCGTCCTCTCGCCCTTTCACTGACTCCTCCCTCGCCCTCCGCTCTCGCGCCCTCCTCTTCTGCGGGGGCGGTGTCCTGCTCCCGGCGGCGGCTCGTGTGCTGCCAGAGAGTGCGTGTGTGTGTGTGTGTGTGTGTGTGTGTGTGTGTGTGTGTGTGTGTGTGTGTGTGTGTGTGTGTGTGTGTGTGTGTGTGCGTGCGTGCGTGCGTGCGTGCGTGCGTGCGTGCGTGCGTGTGTGTGTGTGTGCGTTTGCTGTGCCTTGTCTCCCTAATTAAAGCTGTGCGTAGCCCGCCTAGCTTTTAGCGGAAGAGGTTCGCTCTCGCCCCGCAGATCAAAACATGTGTGCGTGTGATGCTTGCTTCGGCTCCGCCGGCGCGCCGCACGGGCAGGCCCGCCCGGCTGTCAACTTGCCAACTGGCCGGGTGGCTCCGACTGATCTCGCCCAGCGAGCAATTTTTTGCAGCTGCACGCAAGAGTGACCTTTCGCCGGAGTGACCTCTGGTGCGGGCACGCTGTGGTCCCCACATGACTGATCGCGATGCGGTAGCAGCGGTCTTTGCGCTTGGATTTGGCCCCCTCGCGCCCCCCAAGAGCTGCGCAGCAAAGGTCACTCTTACCCAGGGTCATTCTGACGTGTAGCCGAATAATTTCAACCGGGTCGGGTTTCGAGCAACATGTAGCACAACTTTTTTGCCTTGCATCGCCCGCGTGCTGTCCTGGCCAGTGGATTTCGTGTGTACACTGTTGTTGTCGTGTCCTTTCATGTTCGTCTTTCATGGTCCTGCCGTCTTCTGGCACACGCACAGGGTGGGGTATTAAGGACGCTGGCGGTTGTTGGAACCTCGCTTTGCTGCCAGCGGGCGGTCAGGGCGGGCTCACGTGTTTCCGTGTTACAATCTAGCAGCCCCAGCCTACCTGACGAGGACAGCCGCTCAACTATGAAAACAAAGCTGAACCGTTCGATGCTCTCTCGGTCCTGCATTTTCCTTGTCCTCCGCCGCCTCCTCCTCGTCGACGTGTCATTCGCTGGTCGGCAAGCTGCGGCTGCCGCGGAGGGTGCACGGTCGAGTATGGGCGCCGGCGATCTGACCAAAACGGAGGTTGGGACGTGCCAAGTCTGGAAGGAGCGGTATTGCGTCGTGGGAACAGGGCCTCGCGAACGGCTTGCGGGTCAGGAAGCGCCCGTCGTGGTTTGTCCCAACCAGTCTGTGGAGTTGGGCCCACGTCTTGGATGTGCAACACCGCGGTCCTCGCGTTTCCCCCTCCTTCTGTCCCTGCCTTTCCTTCCCCATCCGTTTGCCATGGCGGTTGTCGTCTGTCCGTGGAGCTCGACTTTTTCTGCGTTCGGTCTGTCTGCGGGCAGGCATGTTGTCGTGATGCCGCCATGCCTGCTTGGCCGTGGAACACATCACTTGGTCTTAATGTGCTGTCGACAGTGTTCTTAGTTTGCCTGCCGTTGCGCCTGTCGTTTGTTACGACATGCCGTCGTGAAGCCTGTCCTCTAATCGTTGGACGTTTGCACTATGTCTTACGAGGTCGCCTGTCAATTCTCAAGTGGTAGTTCATGTACTGGGTGTTTGCCAAGCCAGCGCGACGTCGTGACTCTTGCCATGTCTCAGCCGTCGTCGGGTAGTCACACCTGTTCACGTTATCGCGCTGTCGAAAATTATGCGTAACATCAACAACTTCTGTTTTGGGAATTGTGAAAATTCTTTACGCTTCGCGTATCCCCACCAGCCCATCTCACAGCAGCAGCTCTCGCGAAGCATGTCGACAGTTGTGTTTTGCAGGCGTGTGTCCGCTGGGCTCCGTATATCTCCCCTGTCCCTCCTTCCTCCCGCCTCCTTGTGAATCCTCCTTGTGGGGGGAGCGGGAGAAGGACGAGGCGGAGGAGGAGGGAGAGAAAGTGCTCCTCGTGATTTGAGTCGTTTGGGGTTTCTCGTCCTGGTGTGAGTCGTTCGGGCTCTTCGTGGTGTGAGTCGTTCGGGCTCTTCGTCCTGGTGTGAGTCGTTCGGGCTTCTCGTGGTGTGAGTTGTTCGGGCCCCTCATCCTGGTGTGAGTCGTTCGGGCCCCTCCTCCTGGTGTGACTCGTTCGGGCTCCTCGTGGTGTGAGTCGTTCGGGGCCCGCGTCGTGGTGTGAGTCGTTCGGGCTCCTCGTGGTGTGAGTCGTTCGGGCGCCTCGTCCTGGTGTGAGTCGTTCGGGCCCCTCCTTGTGGTGTGAGTCGTTCGGGCTCTTCGTGGTGTGAGTCGTTCGGGCCCCTCGTCCTGGTGTGAGTCGTTCGGGCTCCTCGTGGGGCCTCTTGGGGGCCTCTTGGAGCCTCTTTGGGCCTCTTGGGGGCCTCTTGGGGGCCTCTTGGGGGCCTCGGGGGGCCCTTGGGGGCCTCTTGGGGGCCTCTTGGGGGCCTTTGGGGGCCTCTTGGGGGCCTCTTGGGGGCCTCTTGGAGGCCTCTTGGGAGCCTCCTGGGGGCCTCTTGGGGCCATCTTGGGGCTTCTTGCGACCTCCTCAGAAGCGCAAATGAGCGCTGCCCCCTGAGAAGGACAAAATGAGCCCAAAACCTTCGTAACATCAGTGATTTTGCTATGAGGGAAGATAAGCGCGGCCCCCTCGGAAGGCCAACATGGGGCCACAACCGTAGTAAAATCAATGATTTTGGCTTCAAAGACGAGTTGAGGGACCAAACGGTCTCCCCCCCCCTCGGGACCCGAATCCTCGTGAGGGTCGTCGTTTTTTGGCCCTCCCAGGAGTCGAAAAAGGCCACCTTGCCACCACTCGGCCCGCCCTCTCCAGGTCCAGGGGAGGGGGTCGGGGGAGGGGTAAACCCCTCCCCGAAGGGGAAGAAGGGTTGAGGACAGAGGGGGCTCTCTAAACCACTCACGCCCAAAGGGCTGGTGTGATTTTCTAACTGCTATCGTCAAGCTGCCAGGTTGTTTGGTGTTTGTTGTCGCCGCGCCTCTTACTTATGCGGTGGTCGTTCCAGACATTGTTTCGTTTCTGATGCCAGCGTGACGTCGGAACGCCTGCGATACTTGCTTCGTAGCGGGATGCGTTTATTATGTTGTGCGACCGTGCTGTCTAAGCTTTGTTTTGGTAGTGCTTCCGTAGTAGTGGAATACTTTCTTCGGATCTCCTACCATGCAGTCGAATGTATGTTTCTGCCTTTGTCTGCCGTGTTGTCTGTCGTTTCTGAGGCGGTCGTTGCGGCGCGTGGGTCTCGTCGGACTGACGTGACGGCGCCAGGCCCGCCGCGTTTGAGATGTAAAGGTCTATTTTTGTTACCAGTGCACTTCCTCACGCAGGTCAGACCCTCATTCCTGTGTGTGGGTGCCCTGTATACGGGCCTGCACTCATGCTTCTGCATTTCTTGCACGTGTGTTAGGTCTGTCTTCTTGCGGTGGCGCTGCGTCGTGGCGGCTGTCGTGTGTGATTAGTCGTGGATTGTTTCCGTACGTATATCGGTCCAGTTTGCATGACATGTTGCATGTCTCTGGCGTATTTCCAGCATGGCTGCTAGTGGTGTTGCCCAGTTGTTACTCATAACGTGCGCTATTATCTTCTGTTAGTGCGGACGTGTGTGTTCGTGTTATGTCTGGTTCACGTCAGTTCGCATGGTGTGTGCACGCATGTCATTTGGGCATGCATGGTACGCTACATGTATGCATGTTGCGTTCCCCTAATCTACATGCCTGCGCCACGCGTGCGCATTATGCATGTATGTTGGATGAGTGTATTTAATACGTATGTGCATGATCTGCGTGTCTGATTCGCACGCTTGGTTTTGTATGTATGTGTTTCGTGTATTGTCCGTGCTTATTTTACGTAGGCGCCGCGGTGTTTGGTCATCGGTCGCCGAAGACGCAGGGATCTCTCGGCCGCGGCTTGCAGTCGTCACTCGTCGAAAACGCGAAACGGGATACCCAGGGGCCACCAGGATCCTTGGGGCCTGGCGGCCACGGTATACAGGGTGAGCGAGGCGGGTCGGCAGCTGTTTGTTAAGACGTAACCGCTCTAACGTGTTGGGCGGGGAAGAAGTCTGTTGCGCGATCCTCGAGGGGTCGATGGTTGAGCTCTGCAGCAGGGGGCGAAGGGGGAGACTGCCAACGTGTAGCTTGAACGATTTTGACCTGCAGCGACTTGGCTTTCAACTTACATTGCTATCCCTTGCAATGCGTGCTGCTGGTGTGCAAAGGCATTACACACCGATTTGCTAGTCTGATAAGCTCAAGAGCAGGGGCAGCATCACCCCCGGACAACAAATATGTGAGAGCGAGTGAAGGGAAGGACAAGGACGTGCCGAAGAGGAAACAGGAAACGTATTAGGCGGAAGAGGAAGCAGGAAACGTATTAGTAAGAAGTGGTTTGGCGAGTGAGTAAACGAGCGTGCAATGTATGAAGCGAACGTGTAGCAATACTATTCGTATTAATGATGCGAGTAGCCGGGGGCATACGAAACGTACGTACGAGTTGGTGATCGAGTCACTGATTCAATGAATGACAAAGCAATGAAGAGGTTGGTAGACTAGCTGACTCACTCGATAACTGACTGACTGACTGACTCGGTGACCAGCTGGCTGACTGGGTGACCCGCTGACTGACTGGGCGACTGACGGAATGGATGGGTGATTGACAGATTGGGTGATTGATTAATTCGGTGACTAATTGAATGATTGTTTGGGCGGCCGATTGATTGGATGACTGGCTACCTGACCAGTTGGGATGACTGGGTAGTTAGTTGACTGGCATGACTGGCTGGATGTCACGGGCATCCGTGTCTGGGTGATTGGCCGCTTGACCAGGGTGTAACCTGCTGGGGTCCTGTATCCACTGGACCACAGGCTTCTACACGATTGATGTGGCAGTATATCTCAGCCAGGGCAGTCCGCAGAACACATAGCCCGCGATGAAGTGCGGGGTCGAGACCTCCCGGGTCCCACGCCGTGAGCTCATCACGACCTCGGCGGCCCGTGGAGGCCCAGCGCAGGGCGAAAGACACGCCACGAGCTCCCGATCTCCCCGGACACCCCCCCAGGGCCCGTCCTGGCGCCAGTTAGCTCCGAGCCGCGCCTGGCCGTGGCCACGAGCACCACCCTGTGGAGACTCCCAGATCCGAGGCCGGCATGGGATCGCCCTGGGAGCCGGTCTTGGTGGACCTCGGAGGTGGCGGATACTCGGCGGCCAGCGACTGGGGGAAGCGGGAAGGGGCGGGCCTTCTCAGCAGGCTCGGAAGTCCCCCGCACTCCTGAGAAGTTCTCCGAGCCTTCCCCGAAGACATAAGCAAAAACTTCCCAGAAGGCGCGAGGGCTCCCGAGAAGTCCCCCCGCCTTCTGAGAAGGCCTTCTCCTCCTCACTTCCCTCTCTCGCTCGCCGCCGATCGGAGGTGGCGGATATGGGGGGGGCCAAGGACCTTCATCTCCACCGCCCCCTGCGGTCATGGGGCATCGGCCACCCGGGCGGTGGTTACGGGCAGATTCTGGCCCCTGCACCAAAGATGCCTGCGGCGAAGATGCCGCGGGCGTCGGGAGCGAAGACGGCGATTGAGACGAAGACGTCCGCGGGCACTTGCGGCGAAGGCGTCCTCTCCGCCGACGGCTGCAAATGCAGACGTCGACGGCATTGACGTCGATCTCCTCAGCGAAGGCGTCGACTAAGAGAGACTCGGGGGTCCGCGCGGATTTCCTGGATCTGCGCTGGACCTGCCCTATCTGCAACCCTCGGCGGCCCCAGGACCTGTGCGACGCCGGGCCCGTGGCGCTGACGGGGTCCCGCGAGGCACCCGCCGGGGCGGGTCGGAGGGCTCAAGGCACGCTCGGCGGCGTGTCGCGGACGGCGGTCCCGCTGGTGGGAGCCGAACGGACCGCCCCAGGGCGGGGAGGAGGAGGAGGATGTGGAGGAGGAGGAGGAGGACCAGTGTAAACCCAAGAGTCATCAACGATGTTGGAATAATCTCTCCCTCCAAGCTCCCTATTCATAGGCCCCTTATCGAGAGTGTCATTTACACTGAGGGAACTGCCCCGTTGGAAAACAACCGTTAGAAGACCCTGAAACATGCCAAAACATTGTTCTCGGGATTCCGACGCCACGGGTCAATTGGACTGTTGCGTCTTGACGATCCTGAATCGTGCCAGAAAGCCATTCTTGGGACTTCAGCGCCGCGAATAATCGGAACTGGTGCACCCCCATAATCCTGAATCCTTCCAAGACACTATTTCTGGTACGCTGAGCATGGGAGTCCGTGAATCGCGCGGCGCTAAGGCGAGAGACACATTTTGAAAGGGAGCCGCCATCTATCTGTGAAGCCCTTGCAGTTTTTGTACACGCGAGAGCCACATTTTCATGTGTGAAGCTGTTGACAAATTGTAAGCTTCAGGGTCGTAAATGGTGAGGAAGTCTCTGGGGAAACACCAGGCCCGCCCTAAAACCTGGCCTCGGGGTGCGACAGGGAGAAGCGATGTATAATGAAAAGGAATGGAGGAGGAGGAGGAGGAGGAGGAGGAGGAGGAGGAGGAGGAGGAGGAGGAGGAGGAGGAGGCAGGGGGATGATGATGAGGCGGAGGAGGACGATGAGGGGCAGGAGAAGGGGGAGGGGGAGGAGGAGAAGGGCAAGGAAAAGGAGGAGGAGGAGGATCGGGAGGAGAAGGAGGAGAGGGAGGATAATGGGTGGGCGATCAGTTGTCATTGTGATCTCCTCTTGGCCCGGAGAGTGCAGCACAGCACGCCCCGAGCGCGCTTGGGGCGACAGCCAGGCACTGGGCGCTTCAGTGAAGTCATCGCCTTTGCCGTTCCTCGCAGTCGCTCGGCTCGCTCAAACTGAGCGCCCGCTCTGATTTAGCGTGGCTGAGTGTTTTGTTATCTCCCGTTTTCGCTTTCTCCCACACATGGGGCGTACAACCAGCCCCCCATACGAGATTACATGTGTGGAGGGTTCCGAGCTTCAGGGGCCCCCGTACGTGTATATTGAGATCCACGTTTATATGTACACATGTACACACATATACATTTATCTGTAGGTATATATGTATATTACAGACGCTTTGCGTAACCCCACCAGCCCATCCATAAACGAAGCCCATGCGAGTTGCCCTGATCAGGGATGTGGAGTGGATGAGCATGCAGTGGGATGGCGGGCTGGGGACGCCGTCATACCCCCAGAGGGGGAGGTTAGAGTTGGAATCAGAGGAGGAAGCGGAGGGGGATGGGGGAGGGGGAGGGGGAAAAGGGAGGAAGGCCTTTTGGATGCCTCTCGGAATATCTGCGGATGTCTTGTGAGAGCTTCTTGGAGTACTTTTGGGGCGTCGTGGGAGCCTGTTGGCGGTCTTGGGGGCCTAGGGGAGCGTCTTGGGTGCCTCGGGGGAGCCTCTTGGGGCCTCTTGGGGGTCTCTCAGGGGCGCCTCCTGGGGCCCTCTTGGGGCTCTCTTGGAAGCCATCTCAAAACCATCTTGCAGCCATCTCGGAGGAGATCTATTTTTGCGGCACTTTCAATGGTTCGCCCACAATCCCCCTGTAGGAGGACAGGCCCGACGTAAAGATTAGGGTCCCCCCCCCAGGAGGCCAACCTTGGCCCAAGACCTCGCCGAGGCCGTCTTGGATGCTTCAAGCGATCGTGGACCCCCCCCGTCGAGGTCCAGGGTAGGGGAAACGCTGTACAGTCGGGCCGCTGAACAAGAAACCCTTCTCGTTGGGGAGGGGCTCAGTGTTCCTTAATTTTGTTGTTTTTGTTCTAGGTGTTCCTTCGGTTTTCCATGGGCAATCGAAGTTCAACTTGTGGACAAAAGGGGCCTCGTTCCTCATTCAGGGTTCCTTGTGGCAGCAGTTCGATTGTACTGGGTGCCAAATTTTGGGTGTGCGGGGCGCATGCGGACGGTGCCACAGGGCGCTTCGGTGGAGCTCCCTATGGGGCCACGAAGCGCTGTAAGGGGTTGGTGAAAATGCCACATCGGGCTTCCCGGGCGCATGCGGACGGTCCCACTGGGGGCATCGGCGGAGCTCCTGGGAGGTAAACCCTTCCCCGAAGGGGAACAAGGGAGGCTGGAAGAGAAAACGCAAGAAGCCCACTCACGCCCTGAATGGCTGGTGGGATTCACGCAAGATCTTGTCCGACGCACCGCCGATTCGGGGTGAGATGCCCAAGAGAACTCGGGAGCAGGAAGGGTCCGATGAGCTGGGTGTGATGTTTGAGGTTGACGTAGAAGAGAGAATTTGAAGACGCCGATTCCGCATGTGCAAACTGCCAGCAGCATCCGAGCCCTTTCAACAGGAAAATCCGACATGGAGCAAGTGATCCAGCCATATTCCGACGCATCCCTTGGAATAGATCTCCAGAACCTCTGTGGAAAGAAATCATGTTCGTTGAGCTGCTCCCGCAGCCGGTCATATTGTGGGCATTCTGCAACCGCATGACGCATACTCGTCCACATCGCCTCACACCACGTGCAATCCTTGCCAGTCTGCCGTCTCGTCTCCAAAAGAAGCTCCACTCCGATAGATGGTGAGACTGAGCTTCTCGTGGCTGCTTAGCGAGCGGGCCCACACGACAAACAATTTGTTCGAACTAGCGTCCACATCTCTAGCATCCACCCCTTCTGTGTCCAGACGTCGGCGCTCCACAATCTGCAATCACCGTTCTCTCGCGATAACTCGCAGAGCATGATGGGCTCGCTTTGGATTTGCAGCATTTGGCAGCATTTGGCTCTGCTACCTCTCATGGGGTGCGTTGTTAATCAATGCGCAGGATTTGCCGCTGCGGCACAGAAACCCTAACAGAAACGGTTTCCGATACATCTTCCAACGACACCCGGCCTGCATGATGCGAAGGATACTGTGGGCGGGAAAGCAAGAATGGAGCAGCGAGGGTTGGGACATGAGTTTGTGATGGTGATAGGCAGATGGGGAGATGTTCCTCCTCCTTCTTCCAGTGCTCCGTTTTCTCATTGGCTCTCCGTTTGCCGTTCCTTCTCTCTCTCCTTTCTCCTCTTTTTCCTCCGCTCACACGCGGCAGCCGTGCTGCCGTGTCGGGATCGCTCTAAAGCCCACCCCACCCGTACCGCGGCCACAGTTGGGGCGCCTGTGGCTTGCGACGCTCTGATTCGCAACACGTGGAGCGGAGCCCCCCCCCCCATCGCTGACCTACGGGGAGCAAACAAAACGTTGGGCCGCATCGGGGTTTCTTTGCAGCCTCTCCTGGCCACGCCAGAACCGTGGCGGTGTTAGACACGGGGCCCAAAGGTCTACACCACCACCGCCTCCCCCATCCCCTCCCCCTCCCAGGAAAGGAGGAGTGAGGACGACGAGGGTGGTGGTGGTGGTGGTGGTGGTGGTGGTGGTGGTGGTGGTGGTGGTGGTGGTGTGTGTGTGTGTATACTTCCGTGGTGGTGGAGGAGGAGGTGGTGGTGGTGGTGGTGGTGGAGTGAGGACGACGAGGAGTGAGGACGACGAGGGAGGAGGAATCGATGTGGTGGTGGTGGTGGTGGTGGTGGTGGTGGTGGTGGTGGTGGTGGTGTGTATGATTTGGGGGGCCGCAGCAGCAGCGGACGTCCGCAGCGTCGCGGCAGGGGGCCGGCCCGTGGGCCTCTCCCTGCCGCGCCAGGTCGCAGCCTTCTCCACCAGCTGGGACGGCTCGAGCGGGATGTACGACTACGACGTGCCCGTCTACAGGTCGCAAGAGGGGAAGGAGGAGGAGGAGGAGGAGGAGGAGGAGGAGGAGGAGGGGAAAGAGGAGGAGGGGAAAGAGGAGGAGGAGGAGGAGGAGGAGGAGGAGGAGGAAGTCGCGTGTGAGTTGAGGCGCAGGGTGCGGAGGGAGGCGGCCTCCCGACACACTGAGGGGCCAGGGGAGGGGGGAGGGGATCGATGAGGTGCGGGGAGGATCGATGGGGAGGAGGGTCGAGGCAGCTGATGAGAAGGAGGGTGCGGATGGGAACGAATGGGTGGAGGGCGACGGAGGAAGAGGAGGGCGACGAAGGAGGACGAGGACGAGGACCAGTAGAATGATGATGATGATGATGATGATGATGATGATGATGATGATGATGATGATGATGATGATGATGATGATGATGATGATGATGATAATGATGATGATGATGAGGATGATGATGATACTGGTACTGATACTGATGCTGATGATGATGGTGATGGTGATGATGCTGATGATGATGAGGAGGAGGAGGAGGAGGAAAAGGAGGGCGACGGTGATGGAGGAGGATGCGTCCCACAATGCCCACCGCCTGCCAGCGAGATGGTGGAACGTGCGCGGCACATCAGACAAGGCTTCCAGGAGGAGGGCTGACAAGTGTGCACAGTCCGAGGGCCTGCTGAGGCACGGACGTGTCAGCCGTGTCGGCTCGATGGTTGCGATTGGGGCGGAGGGTCATATTCATGGGAGCAGGCCAAACCAACGGTCGAAGTTGATGATGAGGGCGGGGAATAGTTAAAGAAGGAGGAACAATGTGTGTCGACCTCATCTGCCTGACGGTACGACCAACGTAGAGACTTGCAGCTATGGTAGGGCTTTGGGTGAAAAACTTGCCCTGTGTAAGAACTCGCTCGGTAGCGGGGTGGGGGCCGGTAGAAGGGGGGCAATAAACGGGGGAACGGGTGACGATCGAGGATGGCAGAACTGGGACCCTAAAAGGGCCGTACCGTCCTCTCAACTGCCACGGCGCGTCCGGAGGCTACACTCTTCTTCAACCCCTATTGATTCCACCCCCACTGTCGAAAGCCCGAGAATTTAGGCGGCCAGCGACTCAGGAGAAACTTGGTCGTTGGAGGTCCGGGGAGCCACTGCTCGCACAGCTGTCACACCTGCCCTCCAAGCGCGGGCTGGGCCACGACTCGCGGGCAGCCCCGTCGCTCCACGCCTGTCTGCAGCCGCGCGGGCATGCCTCAGAAGCCGTGGCCGCCAGCCGGGCAGAGCCGGGAGGCGGCGAGCCAGGCGTGCAGCCGTGCGGCTCGAGGCGTCACTTGGCATGGCGTGCGCCCGCGTGCGTGCACGCGCACGCGCACGTGCGGGAGGACAGCAGCGCCAGCACCTGCCATGCCGCGCGAGGGCGTGCGCACGAGTGCACGGGGCGTGCGTACGAGCGTGCCGGGCGAGGGAGCAGCGCCAGCGCTCGGCACGGCGAGCGCCTGCACGCGTGCGCGCGCCCGCCCCGCCCGTGCCGGTTTCTGCCGATTCGACGCTTCCCGACTCGGCTGCCGATTCCCGCCGATCCGATTCATTTCGATCGCCGATCCGACTTATCGATTCGATAGTGGGATCTTCTGCCCATGCAGGGCGGGAGGGAGGGAGCGGAGATGGATGAGGGAGCGGTGTTGAGAGGAGCAGGGAGCGATGCTGAGAGGAGCAGGGAGCGACGCTGAGACGCCCCGGCGTGAGGTGTCCGAAGATCCCCACGAAGATGCCCGGGTCCCGCTGGGCTCGGAATCTGAGGGCCGCTTTTGTCAGGGGCCTGCCGTCCTCAGGGCCGGCTTCGGGGTGGGGGTTGCGCGAGGCATGGGCTGTACCGGAGGCGGGCTCGCTGACTTTACACACGTTTCCGCTTCCCTGGAAGATCAGCTTTCTGTCAAAAGCGGCTCTCAAAGAATTGCTTCTTTGCTTCTGGCTTTTCGTCTCTGTGTGTGCGGCGTTGCAGCTTTGATCCCCCCCTGGGCTTTGGCTTCTGCACCCTTCGCTCAGTTGGCATATGACCCTCCCAACTCTTGGTGTATTGATCAGCCTTGTCGTCCTGAGGGCCTGGTCCGCTGGCTTGGCCGATTTGGTCCTCGGGCCTCTTTATGTCGATTGTCGAAGGCCTCTCGCATGTTTAATTAGTTGCTCTACTCATGACGCATCTCTTGTGGAATCGATCCCGTCGAGGTCCACAGTGAATGCAAGAGGCAAGAAGGTATTGCTCCTGAGGACCGTATGTGAGGAGCCAGGAGGACAAGGTGGAAGACGAGGAGGAGGAGGAGGAGGAGGTCTTTCTCACTGCCTCCTCATTGACTCTTCATTCCCTCCTCACTCCCTGCTCACTCCCTGCTCCCTGCTCCCTGTCCCGTCGGTGTCCCGTCGGTGTCCCGTTGGTGTTCCGTCGGTGTCCCGTCGGTGTTCCGTCGGTGTCCCGTCGGTGCCCCGTCGGTGTCCCGTCGGTGTCCCGGTGGTGTCTCGTCGGTGTCCCGTCGGCGTCCCGTCGGTGTTCCGTCGGTGTCCCATTCGTGCCCCGTCGGTGTCCCGTCGTTGTCCCGTCGGTGTTCCGTCGGTGTCCCGGTGGTGTCTCGTCGGTGTCCCGTCGGTGTCCCGTCGTGGTGCCCCGTGGTGAGATCTATAGTGAGATCGACGGTGAGATCGATCGTGAGATCGATAATAAGATAAGAGCGAAAGTGAAACCGATAGTGAAATCAATTGGGAGATCGATCGTGAGAATCGATCGTGAGATCCATTAATGTCCCGATGGTGTCCCGTGGTGCCCCGTCGGTGTCCCGCGGGTGTTCCGTCGGTGTCCCTCTGGTGCGGCCATCACATTGCCATCAGCAGCACAGTAGTGGTGGCATGTATTTTGCCTCTTGGTGCCCTGGTGGTGTCTTGATGGTGAGGTCGATCCAGTAGGAGCGATCCGTTGGCATTTTGGCTCAAGCCACTTTGGTGTCAGTAGTTTTCGAGGAAGGGCTGTTCGGCAGTTGCTGCGCCTTCGCCCGTTGGCGGTGCCTCGTCCATCGAACGGGATGGCTCGCCTGATTGCCGCGCTGATCGTGGTCGCGGTTGCCTCGGCTCTCACGTCTTCGTTCTGTGGATTTGTGGGCAGTCCCTCCACGACTCTGCGCGGATCCACCCGAGAGGTGTCTGTGAGCCAGAACTTCTTCGACCCTTCAGGCGGTGCTGGAGGCAAGCTCCCCGCTTACAAGATCAAGGATCCCAAGGACGTCGAGGCGACGAAGAAGTCCGAGTCCTTCTGGGCCCTGGTCAGCGCTGTCCTGCTGGGTCTCCTCGCTTTCAAGGTCGCAGCGCCGCAGTGAGAGCGTTCAGCTGCGCCACTTTTCAAACTCAGTTTTGCATGTCGCGGATTTTCACGGCACCGCAGCCGGAACGGAGTGAATGCTGCATGCTGCGGAATTTTCAAGACATATAGAGACCAGAGAAGACTCAACGCGGCGAGCATGTTAAACAAAGAAGATAGTGGGACCACATCGCGACGCAGCATCGTCACCGCGCGTCGTCGCCAACTCGAGGGTGCATCACCAGAATCGCCATCATTACAGTCATCGCAGTTGCCATCGGTTGGCCCTTTCCACACCCCACCACAACCTCCCTATCACCCGAAGGGTGGTCGTACTGGTGGCCCTGATGCGAAGACGTGGGGACGGGGAGGGGGGAGTTGGGGCAGCGGGGGAGGAGGAGGGCGGAGGAGGAGGCAGATGAGGGAGGGGGAGGAGGAGCGAAGGGGGAGTGGGAAGGAGCAGGCGCGGGGCGAAGGGGGGGTTGCCCAAGCCTCCCAGCCGTTCTCACGACAGGCGGGGTACTCGTATCCTGCTGCGCTGCTTCCCCCCCCGTCCGCGGTCTGGCTGTGAGTCGAGGGGGGGGGGGGTAGGCGGGGGAAGGCGTATGAAAGGCTCACCAGAAGCTGTGTGCACACTGGTTTCGATGCTCGAGTGGGAGGAAGGCTGCAGCCGCAGGGGGCTTGGAGAAACATGTGGACGCAGGTTGGGCTCTATGCGTCGGTGTGCGTGTGTGTGTGTTTGTGTGTGTGTGTGCGTGTGTGTGTGTGTGTGCGTGTGTGCGTGTGTGCTGCTTCACAGGGTGCATTATCGAAGACGCCTACGGCGAATCACCGCCGCCCCCTGCCCTTTCGGAAGTGCCTATGTGGCCGAACGTTGAGGCCAAGCTATCGGACCATGTGTTCCCCGAGTCGGTTTGGAAAGCCTTCGGGGAACACACGGGCATCTTGAAGGTCATCTTGGCCGCCTGGAGGCCATGTTGACCCTCGCGGACCTTCTTGGAGGACGTCTTGGAATGCTCCAGGGCCGTCTTGGAGGTCATTTTGGGCGTCTTAAAGGCCTCCTGGGCCGTCTTGGGGGCCTCTTGGGCCCGTCTTGGACGCCTCTTGGGCCGTTCTGGGGCCATCTTGGAGGCCTCTTGGGCGATCCTTGGGCGATCGTTGGGGCCTCTTGGCCCGTATCGAGCCGTCGGAAGGCCGAAACGAAGCAAATGTCAAAATCCTTCAAAAACCTAAGCAGAAACAATGTTTTTGGCCTTTCTGGCCTTCCTGGAGGTCCTCTTGGAGGCCTCTTGGGCCGTCTTGGGCCAGCCTCGAGCCAACTTCGGCCATCTTGGTGGGCTCCTGGCCCGCCTGACGCCGTCGGAAGCCGTCTTGGGGACCTCTCTGAACCGACTTGGGACTTTCTTGGGGCGCCTCAGGGCTGTCTTGGAGGTCATCTTGGGCGTCTTGGAGGCCGCTTGGGCCCTCTTGAGGCCCTCTTGGGGGCCTCTTGGGAGCCTCTTGGGCTGTCATGGGAACATCTTGGAGGCCTCTTGGGCGGTCTTGGGGCGATCTTGGAGGCCTCTTGGCCCGTCTTGGGCCGTCGGAGATTCGAAAAGAAGAACATGCTAACATCATCAAAAACTTAAGGAAAGTCAATGATTATGGCCCTTCTGGGCCTTCCTGGAGGACCTCTTGGAGGGCTCTTGGGCCGTCTTGGAGGCATATTGCGGGCCTTTTGGGCCATCGTATACCATTTTGAGGCCATCTTGGGCCGTCTTGGGTGCATCTTGGAGCCATCTCAGCTGTTTTTGAGGCCATCTTGGCTGTCTTGGAGGCATCTTGGAGGCCATCCTGGGCCATCTTGGCCGTCTTGGAGGCCATCTTGGGCCAACTTGGGGCAACAAAGGCATTGACGGACGGATTTTCGGGAATCTCCCGGGAACCCGGCGGGACGCCTGGAACCCCAGGGAGAGTTCTTTTGGAAAAAAACGAAAACCGAGAGGATTCAGCACACCAGGCACCCGTGCGATGAATCGACAGGGGGCGGCGGATCGAAGACACCTACGGCGAATCACCGCCTCCCCCTGCCTTTGTAGAAGCGCCTATGTGGCGAACGTTGAGGCCAGACCTGCTAAGCTATCGGACCATGTGTTCCCCAAATCGGTTTGGAAAGCCTTCGGGGAACACACGGGCATCTTGAAGGTCATCTTGGCCGCCTGGAGGCCATTTTGACCCTTTCGGGCCTTCTTGGAGGACGTCCTGGAGGGCTCGTGGGCCGTCTTGGAGGCCATCTTGAGCGTCTTGGAGGCCTCTTCGGCCGTCTTGGGGGCCTCTTGGGGCCGTCTTGGACACCTCTTGGGCCGTTCTGGGGCCATCTTGGAGGCCTCTTGGGCGATCCTTGGGCGATCGTTGCGGCCTCTTGGCCCGTATCGAGCCGTCGGAAGGCCGAAACGAAGCAAACGTCAAAATCCTTCAAAAACCTACGGGAAATTACTCTTTTTGGCCTTTTCTGGCCCTCCTGGAAACCCTCTTGAGGGCCTCTTGGGCCTCTTGGGCCAGCTGCGAGCCACCTTCGGCCATCTTGGTGGGCTCCTGGCCCGTCTGACGCCGTCGGCAGCCGTTTGGGGGGCCTTTCTGGGCCGACTTGGGGTGCTCCAGGGCCGTCTTGGAGGCTATCTTGGGCGTCTTCGAGGCCTCTTGGGCCGTCTTGGGGCCGTCTTGAGGGGCCCCTTGGGCCCTCATGGGGCCATCTTAAAGGCCTCTTGGGCGATCTTGCGGCGATCTTTGGGGTTTCTTGGGCCGTCGGAAAGCCGAAAATGCGCAAATGCCAGAATCCTTGAAAAACCTAAGTAAAATCAATGATTTGGGCCTCTTCGGGCCTACCTGGAGGACCTCTTGGAGGCCTCTTGTGCCGTCTTGGAGGCCTCTTGGGAGCCTTTTGGGCCGTTTTGGGCCATCTTGAGGCCATCTTAGGCCGTCTTGGGTGCATCTTGGGCTATCTTGGAGGCATCTTTGGGCCATCTTAGCCGTCTTGGAGGCCATCTTGGAGCCGTCTGGAACGGAAGAAACCTTTGTAACCACCTCTGGAATATCTTTCGGCGTCCTCCCGGGACCCCGGCGGGACGCGCCGAGCCCACTAGGAGAGTTCTTTTGGTAAAGAACCAAAGCCAACATCGTAAGAAGTTCAGCACGCCAGGCACCCCTGTGATGAATCAACAGGGGGCGGCGAATTTAATGATCTTCGGCGCATCCCGCCACCGTGCCTTGGGTTGGGTATTAAAGCCGGATGTTCGTTGGGATATCGTGGGAGGCTTCTCGGGGGCCTCTTGGAGGTGGTTTGGATGCCTCTTGGGGCCGTTTTGGGGCCTCTTGGGGGCCTCTTGGGCCTCCTGGGCGCCTCTTGGGGCCTCCCAGGGGCCTCTTGGGTCGCAATGCTTTTCAGTTCGTGTTTTGGGGCCGTCTTGGGGCCCTCTTGCTCCGTTTTGGGCACCTCTTGGGCCGTCTTGAAGCTCTCTTGGGCTGTTTTGGGGCTGAGGGCCTCTAGGGCTGTCTGGGAGCGTCGGGAAGCCGAAAAGGGAGAACCCCCTGAATCCTTTTAATACTGCCAGAAGATCAACGATTTTGGCTTCTTGGGGACCTCTTGGGAGGCCTCGTGGAGGCCTCTTGGGGCGTCTTGGAGGCCTCTTGGGCCGTCTGGGGGCCATACTGAGCGGCTTGGAGCGACCGTTCGGTGACCCTTGGGCCCTCTTGGACCCTCTTGGAGACCCCTTGGCACCACCTTGGCCCGTCTTGGGGCCCGCTTGGACCCCAAACAATTCCCGCGCCACCGCCTCCTGGAGCCCAGGGGGGGGGCACGCGGGAAGCTCCAGGAGATGTCAGAATGTGGGGTCCGGGCCCCTATAAAGGCTCCGTAGAGGATCGGGCACAGGACCTGAGGACACGCCCACGCCATGCCCAGAGGCACGGTGGTGGATGTGCGTCTCTAGATGTTGTGCATATATGCAGCACCCCGCAGTTGGGTCGCGAGTGGGTCGCGGGTGGTTCGCCAGTGGGTCGCAGGTGGGGTCGCTGGTGGGTCGCGGGTGGGTTGCGGTTGAGTCGCGGGTGGGTCGCGGGTGGGTCGCGGGCGTGTCGCGGGTGGGTCGCGGGCGGTCGCGAGTGGGACGGCGACAACAAACAACAACAACAGCAACAACAACAACAACAGCAACAACAACAACAACACCAGCAACAACAACAACAACAACAACACCAGCAACAACAACAACAGCAACAACAACAACAACAGCAACAACAACAACAACACCAGCAACAACAACAACAGCAACAACAGCAGCAGCAACAACAACAACGACGACAACAACAACAATAATTTCAAGACTGTTCGCCCTTATATGCTCGAGTGTCCAATAACGCGTATTTCCCAAACCCTCGATACCCGCCCTCTTCGTCTTCGATCGAACCCCTTTTGGGGGGTATACCTTTCTTCCCTGCAGGCCGGGCCCCGGCAAGCGGCGGGGCGGCCGCGGACCGTCGGCCTGGCCAGCGGCAGCGCTGATCGGCGGGGCGGCCGCGGACCGTCGACCCGACCCCAAGAGGGACGGACAGGGGACCGACCACGACGACGACGACGACGACGACGACGACGACGACGTCGAAGACGACGGCGACGACGACGACGACGGCGACGACGAGCGAAAGCGAAAGCGAGAGAGAACGACAGCAGGGCCACGAAGGGCACGAAGTAGGCCACGAAGGGCGACAGCGGGGACACGAAGGGAATGCGTATGGGGCCACGAAGAGCGCGAACGACGGGGGCCACGAAGTGCAGATAATGCGGGGCCACAAAAGGCAACTATGGGGCCACTGAGGGTAGCAACTGGGCCACGTAGGACAGTGAGGGGGACACAAATGGCGACAGCGGGGCCACGAAGGGCATGCACATGGGGCCACAACGGGCGCGACTCCTGGGTGCCTGGGTGTCGGGAGCGCGGCGCTTGGGCAAATTGCAGGAAATTCAAGCTCAAGGCCATTCTTCAGTAAGTTGCAAGCAAGTCTCCAGCAAGAGCGCGACTCCAGAGCGCCGGCAGAGCGATTCCTGAATACATTGCAAGGAAGTCCCAAGCGAGAGCGCGATTCCTGAATAAAATGCGAGGATGTCTCGGGCGGGAGCGGCGGTCCTGGCTAAATTGGAAGGAAGTCTCAAGCGGGAACCGTTGTTGTTGTAACCCGGGGGCCAGGGGCTCAGTTTGAGCAGGAATATTTTCCTTGTCAAAAAACAGGGTGCGAGCGTCGATGGGGCACACTTTGATTGAGAAAACACAGTATGCACCGGTGGGGGGGATCAACAATCATTATTCTTCTGAAATGAGAATCCAACAACAATTACAACAACAACAACAACAACAGCAGCAACAACAACAGCAGCAAACACAACAACAACAACAATAACAACAGCAGTAGCAGCAACAACACCAGCAGCAACAACAACATTCATACCAATAACAATAGCTATACCAACAACAACACCAGAAGGAACAACAACAACAACACTCATGTTGATACTGTTCGCTCTTGTCTTCTCGCGTGCCATTCAACACGTATATCCCAAAGCCTCGATACCCGCCCTCGTCGTCTTCGATCGTACCCTCTTGGGGTGTGTGTATATATATATAGAACTCGTATTAATGATGATGATGCTTATAATAGTAAACAGCATAGATACCGCTCCCCCCTGCCCCGGGTGCCACACCTCCCCATGACATCTCGGGAACGCTCCCGGTACCGCTCCCCCGCGCGTTCCGGGGAGCCTCCACGCATTGTGGGGGCTCCCAGAATGCGAAAGGATGGTCCCAAGTCATCCTTCCGATGGCTCTCGAGGCTCCCAGGTAACCTCCAAGAGAACCCAAGCGAGGTCCGAGAGGCGTCCCGGGACGACCCGAAGAGGCCAAATTCGTAGATTTCCATTGTTTTTTAAATGTTTTTGGCTTCTCGCGTTTTCGAGGACGCATGCGACGAGCGCTACTGGCGCCTTCGGTGGAGCTCCGTGTGGGGCCATGGACCGTGTGAGAGGTGTGCCGACATGGGCGGCGGGGACGCAGGCGAAAACTGGTGGAGCTCCCTGTGGGGCCGCGACACCGGTGAGGGGTGTGCCGAGGTGGGTGGTGGGTTCGCATGCGAACGCCGCCATTGGGGCCTTCGGTGAGCTCCGCACAGAGCCATGAGCCATGTGACGGCTGTGCTGAAATGGGCGGCGGGGACGCACGTGAACATCGTCAGCGGGGCCATCGGTGGAGATCCTTCTGGGGCCACGAAACGTGTGAGTGGCGTGCCGAAGCTGATTGCGATGATGGTGGTCATAGCAGTGATGATGACGGCGATGATGACGGCTAATTAGGATGACGGCGGTGATGTTGATGATGTTGATAATGTTGGTGATGTTTTTGATGTTAGTGATGCTGCTGCTGTTGATGGTGATGATTACGACGACACCGACGCTGGTGATGATGACGATGATGATAATGCGGATTTTGTTGATGATGGTGGTGACGGTCATGATGACGGAGGTGATTGATGATGATAAGGAAGAGGAGAATAATCTGCAAATGATGGTGGTGATGATGATGTTGCTGATGATGATGAGGAGGAGGAGGAGGCGGAGGAGGAGGAGGAGGAGGATTGGGGTGGGAGGAGGGCTTAGCGGGAGGAGAAGGAACGCGGGGCGCTGTCTCTTGAGAGTGAGGGCCCAATGCCATAGGATGGTTGGGAACAAGTTTGTTTCGCATGCTCGTGTCGTTGGGCTGCCGTCAGCTCAAGGCGGCCCAAGAGGACCCCACGATGGCCCAAGAGGCATTCAAGAAGGCCCAAGATGGCCTCCCGTGGGACCCAAGACGGCCTTGGAAGGCCCGTCGGCGGGACAAGTCGGGCGCCAAGGCGGCCCCACGACGGCCCCAAGGAAACTGCCATACGACAAAGAGAGCCCCAAAACGGCGCAAGAGTTCCTCAAGCCTGCGTACGAGGGTCCCAATTCAGCCCAAGAGGGTCCGAAGGGACCCCGACGACTCACTCACAGGAGGCCAAGGCAGCCCCGAGACGGCCCAAACGAGTTTCGTTATTACCATCACCACCATCATCATCATCATCATCATCATCAGCAGCATCATCATCATCATCATCGTGATCAGCGTCATCGTTACTGTCGTCGTTGTCATCATCATCATCATCGGCACCCCTACCATCATCATCATCATCATCATCATCATCATCATCATCATCAGCATCATCATCACCACCATCACCAGCATTAGTATCATCATCAACACCGCCAGCAGCATCGTCATCACCATCATCATTATGATCAGCACCACTACCATCATCATGAACATGATCACCATCATCATCATCATCAGCATTATTATCATCATCATTACCATCATCATGCCATTTTGGCTCAAGCGTCGGCCGGACGCTGTTCACGTCTTCGCCTCCCTGGGCCGGCCGCGTGCGCCACCGCCTCCGCAGGCGAGACATGGGTAACAACAGGGGCGAGAATGCGGCGATCCGTTGGCTCGCACAGCGCGTGCGACACCTCGATTTCAAGCTGAAGGAGCTGGAGCGCTACTCCCAGGAGAGGGGGAGGATCGCGAAGGTGCCGCAGGCACAGTACATCGAGAAGGTCGTCGAGGTGCCGAAGGTCGTGACCGGAGATGTCGAGAAGATCGTGGAGGTGCCGCATGTGGAGTACATCGAGACGGTCGTCCACGTGCCGAAGGTCCTGAAGGAAGAGGCCGAGAAGATCGTGAAGATGCCACAGGCTGAGTACGTCGGGAAGACCGTCGAGATGCCACATTTAAAGTATGCCGAGAAGATCGTCGAGATGCCGATGGGTGTGACCGAGAAGATGGAGCAGATCGTGAAGGCGCCGAAGGTTCAGAAGAGGGGCGCTGAGAAGATCGTAGAGGTGCCGCAGGCACAGTACGCTGAGAAGATCGCCGAGGTGCCGAAGGCTGTGGCCGAAGAGGTCGAGGACGTGGTCACGCCGCAGGCAGAGTACACCAACTAGATCGTCTGCGTGCCACAGGACATGACCCACGGGATTGTGAAGGTCGTGGAGGCGCCGCAGGAAGAGTACGTCGAGCAGATCGTCGGGATGCCGAAGGTCGTGACTGAAGAGGCCGAGAAGGTCTTGGAGGCGCCGCAGGTAGACGACGTTGCGAAGATTGTCGAGGCGTCGAAGGCTGTGACCGTAGAGGTCGAGAAGATCGTGGAGGTGCTGCAGGTGGAGTACATCGAGACGATCGTCCACGTGCCGAAGGTCGTGGCCCATGAGGTCGTGAAGGTCGTGGAGGTGCCGCAGGTAGAGCACGCCGAGAGGATCGTCGAGGCGCCGAAGGTCGTGACCGAAGAGGTCGAGAAGATCGTGGAGGTGCCGCAGGTCGAGCACGTCGGAAAGATCGTCCACGTGCCGAAAGGTCGTGACCCATGAGGTCGAGAAGACCGAGGAGGCGTCGCAGGTGGAGTACGTCGAGAAGATCGTCGAGGTGCCGAAGCTCGAGTCCCGCTTGGACGCTGTTGGGGGCCTTCTGGCTGGCTGCATCCCGATGCTCCAGCCGGAGATGGTCAAGCCTCTGACCGCCAGGGTCGAGGCCTGCAGGGCGGAGATCGAGGACATGGGGAACTATTGCACCAGCCTGGTGCGCGAGCTGGAGCGGGAGGTATACGGCCTCTGCAGGAAGCTCGAGAACGCAGGCTACGAGAAATGAGGAGTCCACCTGTGCTCCGTATGATTATGATTAGCTGGCCGTGCGCCGCAGCGGGAGCTGAGAGCCAAAGGCAATAGGCAGAGTTGAGATCTGAGAGCGCAGCAAGCAATAGGCATCACCATCATGGCCATCATCACTGCCGTCGCCATCATAACCATCATCCATCCTTCTCCTCCTCATCATCGCCGCCACATTTAGCATCTTTTGTCGTATTGTCGTTCCCCTGGTTTCCTCATCATCCTCACCACGGCTCTCCCAAACCGGGAGGCACGAGATGCCACGCGCGACGGCCTCTCGTGGCCCCCTCGAACGGCTGCCACCCATCCTGTTGGGCTGGCGCGGCGGCGGGACTCGTCGCAGGCTGCTGGATACCTCCACAGGTATGTCCACACACGCAGGCGCAGGGCAACTGATGTTCGGCGTCACCCCAGCATACTTATATTATATATGCGTCGCCCCCCCCCCCAGGGGCGACGCGCGCGCCGAGAAATCTTCTAGTATATGCTTTTTGGCGGGCGATTTCTGGCCACACCGCTCGGGAAACGATATATTATGATATAGGTATACTATATGTCGGACGCGCGCATCCAAGGATAACGTATCGTACTGGTATGTCTTTGTGCGTCCCATATGTGGTGCAAGCCGCGTGTGCATCCTGAAACGCGACATGGCGCACGAGGCGCCCACGGGCCGAGAATCCAAAAACGAGACAGCGCACGGGGCGCCCGCGTGGCGCCCGCGAGCCCCCGCCGGGGGGACAACCCCCGCAGCGGGACGCCCGCGCGGCGCCCACCGGGCGAAGACCCGGAAACGCAGGCAAACGAGTGAGCAACCCGAGTGAGGGCCCCACTGGGTACAAGCGCTGGTTTCGGAAAAAGTGAGAACCCCTACGCTTAAGCTGCTGCACTGCCTGTGTCGGCCCCAGGTGCCCGGCAGTGTTCTGAGCCCCCTCGTGAGGCGTTTCCGATCCAAGGGCGAAGCGACAGTGACATTGGAATTCCGGATCTCTCCTGTCCAAGTATCGGCCTTTTCCCAGCGCCTTGGGTCCAAAAATTGCCCCCAGAGAGATAGTAGTTGGGTCGCCTGTGCAAGCAGGTCGCCCCTGCAGTTCTTTTGTCGATCGCTGGCTTTGGTGTTGCCACGTCTCTTCAAGCGCCACCTTCTCAGCATCGCAATTTGGACACCTTCCCGCTTTAGTGCTGCTACCTTCTTCAGAGTCACTTGCGACAGATGGACATGTCAGCTGGCCAGCGACAGCCTGTTCAGGCAGCATGCTGCACCGGTTTCGCATCTTGCGCCCGATTGCAGGCAGACTGTAGATCATCGAGAACCGCTAGATCAGGCTTGGCCGCCGTGCTGCGATTGCAACTCGCCAGCGCAGCCACGCTGCCTCAGCGCTTCCTCCAGTCGAGCGCGAGTGTGTGCGATTCAGCAGTCGTCAGATGTCTCGATCGCACGCCTTGTGACAGTTTTTCGCAGCGCCTGCGCGTGAAGCTCGCCACGGGAAAGACGGGGACTACTGTTGCATCCAATGGGGTCCCGAGTCACGACAACCAAGTTAATGAGCAGCAGCCGCTCCAAGGAAAGTTACACGAAGCTGGGACATTGAAGCAGTGGGCCCGATTGAATTTCGAGCAGGTCGGTGTATCGCAGGGGGATTCAACATATCGTCGACGTGTCATGGTATGCATCGCGCAAGGCAACGTACAGGCAGTCACCACTGCAAACAGCTAGAACGGAAACCCTCTGCCTCGTTGTCCTATTGAAGCTAAGTGTGGCGAGCAGGTAGCACGGGGTGAATGATGAAAAGGAGGCAGGGAGGACGAGTAATTGGGTGGAGATGGAGGAGGAGCAGTCGGGGAAGCATGATTTGGGGGTCGGATGCAAGGGAGGAGTAAGGCGACGGTCTCAAACGTCTCCTGCTGATCTGGCGGACTGGAGCGCTCGACTTGGACTCGAGGGCCTCGGGATACGCTTAGAGGCTCGTCGATGGAGGGCCGCACTTCTCGATGCCGTCTCCGGTACGGGTGTCGAGGTAAGGGGGGAGAGCTGGCACTCCTGGGTGCTCCGTGCGCTGCTTGGCTGCAGGTCTCTCAGGGAGCGACTGCTGCAGGGCGCCTGCCTCGTGCAAGGGCGGCGGTACCACAGAGTCCAGAATGCAAGGAGGTAAGATCCGGGGCCCCTTTGGGGGGTCTCTCGGGGCACTCTTGGTCCGTGTAGGGGCTCTCTTGGGCCCTCTCGGGGCTGTCTTGGGCGCCTCTTGGGCCGTCTTGGGGCCTCTTGGGGCCATGTTGGGCTGTCTTTGGCCCCTCTTGGGGTCCTCTTGGGCCGTCTCGGGCCCCTCTTGGGCCGTCCTGGGGCAGTCAGGAACCATCTTGGAGCCCCACAACAAAAAAGCCCCGCCCGTGCCGTGCACCGCCACGCCGTGCCCGCGCGCTGGGCCCCCTGCCCATGCGCTCTCTCCGCAGGCGCGGCGGGCCCGCCCGTGGCCGGCGTGCCGCGCCGCTCAGCCCGCGTGACCCGCGCCGCGCTCGGCCGCCGGAGGCGCGGCGAGAGGTGCCGCCCGTGGCCGCGCCGCGCCGCGCCGCGCCCTCCTAGAGGCCGCGGAGCAGGTGCCGCCCGCGTGCCGTGCCGCGGCGTGCTCCCCTGGCGTGCCAGGGTGCGGGGAGAGCACGCGCCGCGCCGCCGTGCGGTGAGGCTGCGACCCGTGCCGTGCCCGGGCGTGCCGAGTGTCCTGCCGTGCACCGGGCGTGCGCCAGGCCGTGCCGCGCCGTGCCGTGGCGCGCCCTGAGCTCCAGGGGCGCGAGGAGCGCGGCGCGTGCCGCGGCCGCCGAGCCGAGCCGTGCCGTGCAGTGGCTCGGGTTTTTGGCGGCAGTGGCCGCAGGAAGGCACGCGCCCTGGCCCGAGTGGTCCTGGCAGCGCTGCTGCTCGGGGTCTCTCTGCACCGTGCGGTGCGGAAGTCGGCGGGGAGCCCCCGTCCCCCCCGGACCTCTCTTGGCAGCCACCCCGGCAGGCCTTTCGAGCCGCGTCCGGCCGTGGCCACCGCCCAGGAGGCCCACACATATAGCCAGAACGCACCGAGCGCGCCTCCCTCGATCTCCTCCTCCTTCTCCTCCTTCTCCTTCTCGGGGGGGCGCGGGGGGAGGGACCACCCCCTCTTCTGCACATCCGGCCCCCGCCCGAGCTCCGCGGGGCGCCAGGTGTCACCCCGCAGTTGTGCGCATAGGCCTGATGCCATGGTCGAGACGCCCGGCTTCCCCCCCATTCGGCGGCGAGCGAGGGGGGGAACGTGAGAGGGGGGAGGCCCTCTCGGAGGGCGGCGGGGCTCCCCGGAGGCCCTCCAGCCTTCTGAGAAGTTGTGCTGTGTCTTCGGAGATGCCTCGAGAGCTTCCCAGAAGGCCCGAGGCCTTCCGAGATTGCTGAGGAGGCGTTCTCCTTCTCCCAGGAGGGGAAAAAACACACAGACACAATGAATCGTCGATCCCCCGGAAAATATGGGCAAATATGGGAATTGGGCGTGAAGACAAAAACCCGGAAAATATGGGAAACCATGGGGGATCATCTTATTTGTGTGTGTATTTATTTGTGTGTCCTGGGGCCCCTTGATTCTCACTTCCCCCCCGGGCGCTCCGCCGAGCTGTGGTTTGGAGCTCCGCAGGCCAGCTGCGGGCCGAGGGCAGGCGAGAACAGGCACGGGGCGCACAGAGCCGTGGAGCCTCCATGGTTCGACAAGGGTCTTCACGCTGCACCCTCGGGGGCCCCCTCGTCTGTCCCCCCAAATGGGTGTCTCGTCTCGTGCCCGGCACGGGTTCGATGCGGACTCAAACGTGGACTTGGCGTGGATTCGGCGCGGGTTCGACGTGGGTCCGACGAGTGCGGCATGGATTCGGCACGGAGTCGACGCAGAGTCGGCGCAGATCGAGACGCGACGGGACAGACAAGGCCCCCCGATGATGCAACACAAGGGCCTAGCCGTCGGACGCCTAGGTGTAAGTCGGGCATGTCCCCCTACAGGGCGAACGTCCAAACATAGCTTTCAGAATCAGCCTGGGGACGATCTATTTCAACCACGCTTGTCGTCTTTGCTCGAGTTTTTTGTTCGCTGCTCTTTTCCCCCATTGTTTCCCCTGGCATCCCGCCCGCAGGAGGACACGCCCGACCTAAGCCTCGGTCTTGCGGGCGCCGTGCTCCGCGCTTCGCGGGGGCACCGCGCCGTGCTCGGCCAGGGCTCCCCGGGGGGGGGGGGGCGGGCGTGGCGTGGCGTGGCGCCCGAGGCCGCGTGCCGCCCGCCCGCGCGGCGCCGCCCCGAAGGCCTGCCGGCGCAGGGCGCGCTGCTGCTACCTATAGGCGCACCCGTGCCTCTTGCCCTCCGCGTGCCGGCATGCCGGCATGCGGCCGTGGCGCCGCCGCCCCGCAGTCGGACGGCGTCGGGCGTGCTTTGGCTGCAGCGCGCACCCGTGCTTCTGCAGCACGGTCCTCCGCTTGCCGGCATGCCGGCACGCCGGCACTGGTGCCGGAACCACACGGCGGGGATACCCCCCCCGCCCGCCCCCCGCCCCCCATGACCCCCTGCCCCCCCCCCCCCCATGACGCTCCCCGGAGCCACACGGCGGGGGGGGCGTTAATTCCATCATACCCTCCCCCCCCCGCCCGCCCCCACCCCCCCATGACGCCCCCCGCCCCCCCCCCTGTGACGCTCTCCAGAGCCATACGGCGGGGGGGGGCGTTAAGTACGTCATACCCCCCTCAAGCAGTGGCGAGCGTCCTGGCTCGCCTATCTAGCCCTACCAAGCAGTTTTCTGAGAACCTCTTGTGGTTCCCACGAGGTGTTCTCAGGACGTTTCTGGCGGAGGCTGTTTTGTTTTAACGCATCGGGCTCATGTTCTAAGAACATTGTTTCTGTTCTTAGAATATTTCTGGGTTCTAAGAACATTTCGTGGTAGGACTATAGGAATGCTGGGACGGTCGGTACCTGCTCCCCCCCCCCCGCCCCCCCCATGACGCCCGCCACCGCCGAGCATGAAGGAACGCGCTCCTGCAAGCGGCATGGGCACGTGGCATGGTGGCCAGCTATTCTGCAGGCCGGGCGGGGCTTCGGGGCAGGTGGAGATGAGCCTCGTGCTTCCGTTGCGCATCCGTTGGTCATACCCCTGATCGCCCACCCTGGACCCCTGCGGGGTCCGACGCGCTGCCACCTCTTCGCGCAACGTGTTGGATCACTTGAAGTTGACTCGGCTTCCATGCGATCTCACAGGCCTTTCCGCACGGTGGGGGCATTGGTTAAGGAGTGTGCCCAGGAGGCTTCAGACCCTGGAGGATTCCTTAGCTGACGAGGGCGTTGGCGATACCCCTGGCCGATACACAATTGGAGCTCCACTGGCTTCCAGACCCCGGATTCCTTATCCAAGGCTTCCTTATTCAATGCTCCCGCCGTATCTGAACAAGCAGTCTGTGACTCCTTTGCGTTGACACCGTCTTGCGCATTCCCTGCAGCGTGGGTATCGGGGCGCCCAGGACTGGGAGCTGGAGCGAGAATTCAACGTGGATATCGTGGAGACGCTGAAGCAGTGTGGCAAAGAGGAACGCTGGACTATGGCTCTCCACGCATTGACATTCTGCCCATCGGGCGTCGACGGACAAAAAAAACAAACAAAGAGCGGGCTGCTCTTGAAATGGGGCGCTGGCACCCTCCGCAGCGCATGACGTTGTTTTTGCTCGAGGCCTTTTGCTGCCACGCTGTTGTTATTAGTTCTGTGCCGATTGCCTGATACCGCATTGTCCGTGTTATTCGGGGGCGGAAAAGAGGGGGTGATGACTAGGGGGGGTGGATATCATGGCGGGGGCCATGATATTTCCCCAGAACTCATGGCGCCTTTTCTTCTTTCATCGCGTCCCTGGCCCCCCCGCTGGGCCGCGCACATGCCGCCGGTCATGATTTGCACCCCCCCCCTCTTGGACACCCCTCTCTTGGCCGCTCCCGAGTTATGCGACCCTGTTGCGCTGGAGCACCTCGCCAGACCCTATTGCCGACTGGCGCCGTCATACAATTCGGATCCTGGGCTGGGCCTTTTGTTCTGAATGCAGGGCGATGGCTCAGAACATGCAGTCCCAGAACATCGTTTTGTCATCCACGTCAATCTCGCTCTTGTCAGACGGATGCATGTCGGTGGGGAGCTCTGTAGTTGTTCGTGAACGATGCGGACGCTTCAGTCGGGGAACCCGAGTAACCGTATCCGATACACTGTGTCAACAGTTGGTCAGTGTTGCAAAGGCTTATGACATTCGGATTGTGAGCGGGAAAAGCCCATCGGAACTACGCGAAAGACTTCTAATAGGAAAGAAGTGGCAATGGATAGTTGCATGACGCCACCAGCCGTGCACATATGTATATCTGTATATATGTGTGCGTATATATATATATATATATATACATATGTATGTATATACAAGACTGCATTGGCGCTTCGCGCCATGCACCTTGGTCCTGAGGCTTTGCACGTGTTGGTCGTTCGCACCATCCCTAGTGGCCTTGGAAATCTGGCCCCTTCCCTGCGGTGGTTTTCATAAGTCTTCGAGAGAAGCGGATGTGGACGTGGGGGAGGACGCGTGGTGGAGCGGCAGACTGTTGAGGATGAGGATGAGTGGGAGGGCGCCGTCGGGGGACGGCAAAGCATGTTGCAGCGGGTTTCAGCGGGATGCAGCGGGTCGCGACGGGGCACACGAACGCAAGTAATTCTTAGGGGATGCACCCAATCCCGGGTTCGCAACACATGTCCAGGATTTGTAGTTGCGAGCCCGGGATTCGGGTCAGTTAGGTGGAGCACGCCGTGTGGGCCTCATTGGAGCCCTGGTGGGCCAGCGGGTTTGGGGCCGTCTCGAGCCGTCTTGGGACCATCCTGGGCCGTGTTGGGGAGCTCAGGGACCTTACGGCGGCTGCGTAGGCCCTCCCGTTGGCCTCCCATGGCCTTTTGGGGGGCCTCCCATGGCCTTCTTGGGCTTCTCATGGAGGCCTTGTGAGGGCCTGTTGGGCCTCTTTTTGGCTCAGTTGGGGCTTCCTTGGGCAGTCTTGGGGTCGTCCAGGCCGTCTAGAGGCTCTCTCTTTGGCCGTCTAGGGGCGAAACAGGAGGCCTTCTTGGCTCTCCTGGAGGCTGCTAAGACCCGAACAGCGAATGTGCTGAACATGCACGTTTTCCTTGAGGGAATGACAGAAGAATTTCTGCGTTCTGAGAGCCCTGTTGAGGGCCTCCTGGGCCGTCTTGGGGGCCTCTGGAGGCCCTCTGGGTCCTTCTTGGAGCGCTTTTGTGCTGTCTTGGGTCTTTCTTCGGCCTTTCTGATCACCGCTCTCATCGCTTCGGGGCCTTGTGAGGGCCTGTTGGACCTCTTTTCGGCTCAGTTGGGGCTTCCTTGGGCTGTCTTAGGGCCGTCCAGGCCGTCTAGAGGCTCTCTTGAGCGCATTTGTGGTGTCTTGGGTCTCTCTTCGGCCTTTCTGATCACCGCTCTCATCGCTTCAGGGCCTGCTGGCAATACCCGGCTAAGCGCACTGGGAGGTCCGGGATGAGCCGGGGGACTTTTGGCAAGGATGTCCCCTGGCCCAGAAATCCGCGATCCTGGGGGTCCAATTTGGGGAGGGGCGGGGTTTTCCTACCCCCCCGACTTGTAAAGATATAAGATGACGGATAGAACAAGACATTTATTGTGATACACATTCGGAACACGCAAACACCCACATGATCCTTTGAGTGGCCACATCCAATTGCAATTCCAGGTGATGTGAAGTGTGAGAGGCGATGCAATTCAGACATGATGACAGTCGGATTAGTGTTTGTAACAGGCAGACAATGCTAGCACAGAGCCTCCAGGTATGTGCAAAACGTGTCGGTTGTGTGAATGTTCAGAGGCGCCAGAAATGGCCACGCTTACTGATTTAGTGGTGGCTCGGTCGGATGAGACACGAGAAAGTGTATGGAGTGGATGGTAAACAAGTTCAGCAACAGTTTGCACGGCAGCACTGAGCAGCGTTCTGCCAGTCACGCCACTACATGCGTGGTAAGGTACGGTACGCGAGCTCCTGTACGTGGGTGGTGTAGATGGTCGCTTCCCAGGGTTAGGAAATGTGGTTGGGGTGAAGGTAACTACTGCCACGCCAGGCCACAGGCCAGGCAACGCAGTCGAGTGGCGAGGCGAGGTGGGGCGCGGCTAACGCCTGGTGAGGTGCTGGCGGCAGGCGAGGGGTTGACGTCGGGTGAGGTGCGCAGGCAACTGCACGGCAAAGTACCCTGATTTTTTAGGAGGGCTAGAAAATAGCACCCGACTTAAAAACCTATCCCAAAGCCATTATACGTCTTGGTTTTAGGCTGTCTCGCTCAGCTTTTTAGGTTTTTAGGTCTGCAGTGCTAAAGCATAGCTCTCTGGAAGGTCAGGGTAATGTACATGAGAGCTGAGGTCGGATCGGGTAAGTTGGGAGTGTAAGCCGGGAGGCCGTGCACAACAGCGCAAGGCAATCCAATAAGATTTGGACACGGACGTCTAGGCAATGACAAGTATGGCAAGGCAATGCAGTGTCTGGGTATTTCCCGCGTGCGCAGGCGCGATTCCTAACCCTGGGCAAATTCAATTTGGCAGCACGAGGGCAAGGCAATGCACAATAAGATCATGTAAAGCAGGAATCGAGACGTTTGTCCGTCTCCTCCTCCTCCTCCTCCTCCTCCTCTCGCTCTCTCCTCTCGCCTATCATCTTTCTCGCTCTCCCACTCCAGCCTCCTCTCGCCCTCCTCCCCCTCCTCCTCCTTCGACACCCTCCTCCCCCTTCTTTCCTCCCCTCCTCCTTGGCCCTGGTCGGCAGCCCTCCGCTGGGCCTTCTCTCCGCAGCTGGGCTGCCCACCAGCCGCCTCGACAGTACGAAGGCGTGTTGGCTCCATGGACGCTGCCGCCGCGAAGAAGCGGTTCCTCCGGCTGTGGCAGGGCCTGCAGCTGTACGACGGGCTCTCCGCGAACGACGCGGCCGCGGCTGCGGTGCCGCTGTCCCAGCAGCCTCCCGAAGTCGCGGCTCCGCTGCCAGAGCTGCTGACAGGAGAGGTGGCTCCGCCCGACGGCGCGCCGCCCGCGCACGAGGCGCTGTCTGCACGCAGCGGAGGGCCCCTTCGACGGAGAGACCTCTTGGTGCGGGGACGCAGGGCTCGGGAGGAGACAGTACCGATCCCGCGGCTCGTCTCGGCACCGCCGGATTCTCCTCGGATATGAGGCTGGTCCAGACGTGCTCCGGGAGGGGCCCGGGGAGCGGCGGCCCCGGCACTGCCCCGTCCTCCCGGGGGCGCCCCCAGATCGCGGAGAGCGCTTCGGTGGCTGCGGCCTTGTTCGCGGGCGGCCAGCGTGCATCATGCCCGCGCCGGCGTCCCCTGAGCCTGGCATCGCTCGGACGTGTGCCTTTTTTCTCGGCGAGGGCCATCGAGGAGCATCCTTGATCATTCGGCGAAAAGACCACACACGAAGCCGAAAAAAGCACAGGGAATGGACGTCCGAGCGATGGCCAGTGGGGCGGCAGCGATATCTTCGACCGAGGAGTGGTGCGGTGCACAGCGGCTCGGCCCCCGGAGCGGGGGACGCCGGGCCCGAGGCGGTGCACGGCTGCCTCCCGTCCTGGCCTGCGCGCCCACGTTGGGCACCCTCCGTCCCCCCGGTGCCCCAGGGCCCAGCGATCCGATGTCGTGATGTTCTCAGCGCAGTGCCGCTTTTTAATGCATGCTCCGCGTGCGGATCATGCAATTCTTAAACATGCAGGGATTTAGTCTTGCAAACAACGATGAGTTCATACATGAAATTATCCATAAACGAATCATGCATTAGAATCCTACATTCAGAATCCTATGTATTAAAAACTGCCCTGTACGGGGTCCCCGGAAGGCTCGACCCAGTCCCCAGGACCGGTGATTCCTCATGGATAGTTTTTGACGATCCCGGGGCCCGGCGAGGGCCGCTAGAGGCCAAACATCGAGAGAAGCCACCGTCTTCATTTTTGTCAATGCGTCGGAAGTCTGGGGATGCCGCGCACCAGTTGCCGACCTCGTAGCTTGCGCGCCCGGGTTGGCCCCCTCCCCCCCCGCGCGCCCTGGGAAGCCGCGCACCAGAGGTCCCCGTGGCCTGCGGGCCGCTCCCTGCGTGCAGCAGCTGGAGGCCCTGCGGCGGGTGTGCGCTGCGGGCGCCGCCGCGGAGGCTGCCGACGTGGAGCGGTCCCTCGCGGTCCTGGATGACCTGGGTGCACTGGCGGTGGCCTTCCGGCGGGGTGGCGCGGAAGGCGCCGGGCCCAGCGTGACGGATCCGAACGTGGACACGGGCGCCGTGGAGGCGTACTTCCACGCTCTGGCCGCAAGGGACGCGCGGGCCAGCGGAGAAGCCGACGGGGGAGCGGGCGCGACGGGGGAGGGCGGCACCCCTCAGCAGGCGAAGAGCCTCGTATCGCAGGCGCTGCACAGACTTGGGAACCTGTTCACGAAGATCGGGCACGCCAACGACCAGGCACGGAAGTTTGACAGCGACCGTGCCGCAGTCCACGGCGGTTTGGCGGGCGGGGTGCCGTCTTCGCTGTCGGGGAGCCGCGAGGCGGGGCCCGTGACGATTCCGCCTTCCCCAACGCCGCTGACGAAGGAGGCGTTCCGGGACTGCAGCTGTGTGGGATGGGAGCTGCCCGCGGAGCCGTCGTTCCGTGCGCACGTGACCCGCTTCCGGGAGCGCCGTGAGAAGCTGAAGCAGGAGCTGGCCGCCGCGGCGGCGTCGGCCACGGGGCCGGAGACACAGCCGCGCCTGGAGGAGCCTGCGTATAACCCTGCCGAGTGTCTGGTGGGCCTGCGGGTGCTGCTGATCCCGCTGGCGTTCCCCTTCTTCGAGGAGAGCGACCACTACGAGGCGCTCGGGCGCATCCTGCGCGCGTACAGGGGGCTCTCCGAGGCGCAGCGGGAGCGTCTGGGCCGGTGGATCGCGGGCGGCGTGCTGTCGGGGACGTTCCCTTTCCGGGTCCTCGAGGGCCAGCTGCAGTGGCTCCAGCAGCTCGTGACCATCCGCTTCTGCACCGACTTCGAGGAGGGCGCGGAGCAGTTCGGGTGGGACTTCTTCTGCACGCGCACGAGCCAACCTGTGAAGAACGCGCTGGCCTGCATGGATCTGTTTTTCCGCGCCAACCGCGTGCTGCAGGCCAAGCACCGCGCTTTCAAGCGCGAAGAGCGCTTGCGCGGTACCGCGGCGGTCCTGCAGAGTCTCGGGGACAGCGCCGCGCCGCCGTATTTGAAGCGCATCGACTTCGTGAACGACGCGCTGAACGAGCATGACCGGGTGCTGAAGCACGACTACGAGTGCAGTCTGTATCTGCCTCGGCTCAAATGGAACGAGCTGGTGCAGGAGTTTCGGGGGGCCCGCATGCGCGGCCTGCCCGCGCAGCCGCCTCCGCGCCGCCCGAGGGTGCCCACGGCCATGGCGGAGGTGCAGGCTGGCAGCGCGTTGAACACGATGAGTTTCGGGCTGCTGGAGTACGCGTGGGCGCTGGACCCCAGCGGCAAGTGCCGCCTGCTGATGCTGAATATGAAGGATCAGCAGCGCGATAACGTGCGGCAGGAGATGTTGACCCAGGTGTTTCGCGGCCACGGGCGCGTGAACCCGTACCTGACGCTGTGCGTGCGTCGGGACAATCTCATCCAGGATGCGCTGCAACGGCTGGCGTCTGTGAGCCCCAGTGGGCTCAAGCGGACGCTGAAAGTGGTTTTCGAGGGCGAGCAGGGCGTAGACGAGGGCGGCGTGCAGAAGGAGTTTTTCCAGCTCCTGCTGGAGCAACTTTACGACCCGAATTTCGGTATGTTCACTTATAACGCCGACAACAAAACGTATTGGTTCTCGCACACGTCCTTGGAGACCAATCTGAATTTCGAGCTGTTTGGTGTGCTTTTGGGCCTCGCCATTTACAACCGTGTTATTATCGACGTCCGCTTCCCGATCGCAGTGTACAGGAGATTGGGCATGGGTGTTGGACCCCCTCGGCCCATGTTCCTCCTCTTGGCTTGTTTGTGCGCTACTGGATGTGTTTCCCTCGAAGGTGATCTGATACCCTCAATATGAGCGGGAAGTGTTATCGGGGAGTTTCCTTGCCCTGGAAGGTTTCCCAAACCCTCCTGAATTGGGTCCTTGTTCTCAGTACTGCACGCGTCGCTTCTCGTTTCTTCCCAGCTCCTCTCTTCTGCGCGTCTCCTGGTGCCCTGATCGCTTGCATCGTCGCTTCCTCGCCGTCTCTGGGTGGCACCAGGCGTGCTAATGTTGCCACCTTTCTGCACCCCTCGGGGATCGAGTGGAAGGGTATCCTACGCAGATTCAAACTAATGGGAACCTCGCTCCGATTGTGCGTGCCAGGCGTGCAACCGTCCCCCTTTTTTGCCTGTGCCCCTGGGGGCTCCATCGGAGAGACCCCACGAAGACATGTCGGTTCTCCTCGGATATGGAAAGGCCTGGGGCGGGGCACGCGGGGGGGACGACCATCATATGGGACCCACGCGCGGACTCAACCAGTGACCCTATGACCAATATGGGGAGCAGCCTGTGAGGCGCAGCGTGGTTGAATCCGCTCCGGTTGCGTGGGTCCCTCCCGGGTAGCAGCATCCACGAGGGGACTGCAGCGCCGACCACCGCCACGCAGCACCAGCCCTGTAGAGTAGTGAACCCGTCGGGACTGGAACCGGTCGTGTGGGACCTTCCCGTGTGAGGCCCCATCGCGTGGGAACGTGTGGTGTAGAGGGCCCCGAAGGGGGACCCCATCGTGTGGGACACTGTCATGCGGGTCTCAATCGTGCGGGGCCCTATCGCGTGGTATCCTATCGTATGGGACCCGACCGTGTCGAACCCTACCATGTGGGACCCTATCGTCAGGGGCCCTGTCGTGCGGGACCACGAAGGCTAGGAGCTTTGTGTGGGTGTTCCAACAGTGCGAGGCCCTAGCCTATCGTGCGGGACCGCACGGGACGGAACGTATCATTTGGGACCCTATCCTGTGGAACCGCATCGTGTCCGAACCTAAGTATTGTATGGGGACCACATCGTGAGGAGAGACCCTGACGTGTGGGGCTCTTTCGTGTAAGTATGACCATCTGGTGTGGGACTCTGTCGCGTAGAACCCTCTCGTGTGGACCACGTCGTGCTGGACCCTGGCGTGTGGAACCCTATCGTGTGGGACCCTGCCAATGTAATCAGGAGGGGACCCCAGGGCCGTTCACCGCCCCGCAACACCAGCCACCGCCGGAACTCCTGGGATCGTATTGCCGTGTACTTCCGCTCACCGCCGGCCACCGCCGCCATTCTTGACAGCCAGAGAGGGAGCCGCAGCTGTCGCCACTTGCTACCATCGAAGGCCCCAGCAACTGTCATCTCTCTTTAGAAGGTCAAAGGTATTCCTAAGGGCAAACGCTGCTTGGAAATTTGTGCCAAGAAGAGGGAGACAAGGAAACGCGAGGGAGAAAGGAGTGTTTTCTCCCAGGAAGTTGCTGGTGGCGGACGAGGCCGGAATCGCCCGGTTCACGGTGGACGACCTCGGCGCCGTCGCGCCTGAATTAGCGAGATCGTTGGAGAAGATGATGGGCCTGTTTTCCACCGCCACCACCATAAGTTGGAGGGGGGAAGGAGGAGGGCGACGAGGAGGAAGAGGACGAAGAGGAGGAGGAGGAGGAGATGGAGGAGGTGGAGGAGGAGGAGAAGAAGGAGGACCCCCTCCCCCTCCAACTTATGGTGGTGGTGGTGGTGGACAGCAGGCCCATCGGAAGATGTTAGAGTTCGAGGGGGACGTGGAGGCCGCGTTCTGCAGGGACTACGTGGCCACGTATGAGGCATTTGGGGCCACCGTAGAGGTGCCGCTCACCAAGGACGGAAGCCGTGTGCCACTGACGAACGCCAACCGCCACGAGTTCGTGGAGGACTACGTGGACTGGTACTTCAACACGTCGATCGCGGATCATTTCAAGAGCTTCAAGAGAGGGTTTCTGAGGTGCCTCCAGGTGGACGGGGAGGGAGGGAGCGGCGATGCGCACTTGAACATGTTTTTGCTGATGTTCGAGGCCGAGGAACTGGAGCTGCTGATCTGCGGCAGCCCCGTTCTGGACTTCACCGCGTGGCAGGGCAACACCGCGTATGAGGGGTATTCGCAGAAGAGCGACGTGGTGCAGTGGTTCTGGAGCATCGTGATGGAGGAGTTCTCCGAAGAGGCGCGGCGAGAGCTGCTTGCTTTCGCAACGGGGTCCGCACGTGCGCCGCCCAAGGGTCTGGGGTCGCGGGAAGCGCGGTTTGTGATCGCGCGCGCAGGGCCCGATTCGGAGCAGCTTCCGACGGCCCACACGTGCTTCAACCACCTGCTGGTTCCAGAGTACGACTCTAGAGAAAAGCTGGGCAAGAAGCTCCGCCTGGCCATCTCGAACAATCAGGGCTTCGGCCTGATTTGAGGCGCCATGTGGACCTGATCGCGCCCGCCCAGCAAAATGTATGCCGCATGATGATGCAATGCTTACGCAAAGTTGAAGACGTTAGCACGTTGACAGAGGAAGTGTGTGCATGTGACTTTTTATTCAGTATCCGCAACACTTCATTGCTACACTGTCCTGCTCGCGTGTTCGCTGTATACCGAATGGTGATTGACGGGCGAGTATCATATGTTTGGTGTTGCAATCGTCACCATGGCATTGGTCGCATGACAAGTGTTGCACAAGCCGGAGTAAGAAGATGAGGATGTGGGGTAAGTCAAAATTGCATCGTTGCCGTTTCATATTTTGTTGCCACGGTCGCAACAGAATCAGTGGGCACCAGACGGGGTAAGAAGATAAGGGGGTGGAGACGGGGCGGAAGGAACGGGAAGAGAGCAGGGACATTAGATGAATGAGGGTGAGGCGGGGACGCGACATGCACCTGACAGTAAGGATTGAATGGAATATTTCAGGCCAGTCTTCGTAGCCAAGGTGTACGAGATGTAGCAGCAAGCGGCACGAGTGAAGCAATGGCCACGGGATAAGAAGAACACAAGGCAGAGGGTGAGGCTGTGAAAACGATCCCAGGACTACGACCTCAGCAATGTTGACATTGTCACCAGCCTTCCGATGCTCAGGACGGGGCACCTGAAATATGTGTGCGCTGGGCGCGCGACAGTTGCCGAATAGTCTTCATCACGAAGGCCCCTTTGAGTGTCTTCGTTCCGTTGCCAGTACCCTGTTCTCCCCTATTGCTGGTTGTTTGTTGTTCGTGTTATCCCTTTGCTCCCTTGATCCTATGCCTCCCCGCCTCTGGATCAGTCTCCTGCATTATACTCAGACTCGATGTTGTAATATCTATTCCTCTTCTTTCTTATCTTTGTCTTTCCCAGGTTCCTGCTTTTCATGTGACCGTCCATTTACCGTCAGTTACGTACCCATGTGCGTGTCCTATTATTCTATTTGTTTGTCTTACATGGTTATCCTTTCGCATCTTGCTTCTCAATTGGACTATCTGCATCAAGCACGCTGATGCGCTGAGACCAATGTTCTGCCTTCCCTGGGTTATCTCCAGACGCCATGGTCATGCCGCATCGCCCGAGCCTGTGGATACAGGGCGCTTTCTTCGTGGATGCCCCGCACGGAACGTCTCCACACGACCGCGTATCCACGGGCTCTGGCTCACGAATCTTGACCGCGAGGGCGTGGACATGGACATACTCGCTGCCCGCGAGGAGGGCTCCGTGTGGCCACGAAGCGTCCGAGGCGGGTGCCGCACACGGGGACCCGGGGACGCTGTGCGGCAACAACACCCCCCCCCGGGGCATCGGCGAAGCGAAGGCCCGGGCCTCTGGACGCCCGGAATGGGTACGGAAAGAATGGGTACAATGCCCAACAGCAATTCCTGTTCATCTTGAGCAGGATTCTCATTTTGAACCGGATTCGCTGTCCACGCCGCCGCGGCCTGTGTCCATCCGAGAAAGAAGGCCGCCTGCCCAACAGCGGCCGCTGCTGGTCTGGGGCAACACTTGTTGTGGGGCACTGTGCCCCTGTCTGTCGGTACCGTGCCGTTTTTGATACCTGCTCCGCGTGCGGAGCATGTGTCAAAAAAACAGGGTTTTAGTATTTTAAAAGCAGCGATGAGTTCATGCACTCATCTATTCATATATTGATTCTATATGTTGAGAAATCCGATGTGTTTAAAATCAAATCTATATTTTAAAAAGATCCCATGTATGAAGAAACTGCCCTGTACCCCGTCCGGGCGTCCAAAAAGCGCCGCCCCGCCCGCGCTGCGCGCCCCGCCGCCCGCAGCCGCTCTCCGGTTCCCGAGCGCTTGCCCGCGCCCGGCCCGCGCCCGACCCGCCCCGCGGGGCTCCGCCTCCGTGCTGCGCCCCCCTCCCCAGGCGGCGCCCGCCGCCTCGCCGCGCGGCCTCGGCGTCCCGCCGTCGCCCTCCTCGCCCCTCCTCGCCCCCCTCCTCCTCCTCCTCCTCCTGCTCCCTCCTCCTCTTCCTCCTCCTCCTCCTCCGCCTCCTCCTCCTCCTCCTCCTCCTCCTCCTCCTCGACACGAGGCTCGAGGCGCCTCGTCGGGTATGGCCCTCCTGCAGAGAGCAAGGGGCGCCTCCGAGGGCGCGGAGTTCTTCGCGCTTCGCGCTTTTCGCGGTTCGGCTCCGATGCTTCCTCGTCGGGCGCGAAGTGATTCGCACGTCGCGCTTCGCGCAGCGCGAGGCGCGAAGTTGGGAGAGAGGGTATACCCAAACCCGCTGTCCCTCGTCCCGTTTTCCCCTTCCCGTGGCCTCCTGGGAGGCAGGCCCTCGTCGCCGCCGCTGGATTCGCCTCGAGATTCTGGTCGGAACGCACCCCGGGAGAGAGGTCCAGGGAGTGCCGGCATCGGTACCTCCTGGTTTCCCCACTCCTCCTGGCATCGCTCGGGCGTGTGCATTTTTCCCTCGGCGAGGACCATCGAGGAGCATCCTTGACCACTCGGCGAAAACAACCACGCACGAAACCGACAAAAAGCACAGGGAATGGACGTCCGAGCGGTGGCGAGTCCTCGCCCTCTGCGCCCGCCCCTCCCTCCTCTCCGCTGGAGAGGAGCAGCGTTGCAGATGCCCGCGAGGAGAGGCCAGGGAGGCCACTGCGCGGTGCGCAGTGGTTTGGATGAATTGCGTGGTCCACGCGTCGGCCCCCTCAGATGCGGAGCGACGTTCGCGCGGAGTGGTGTTCCGACGTACGGCCGACGCGTGCCTGGAGAGGACCAGTGCTACCGATGCCAACGAGGAAAGGCCAGGGAGGCCCCGCGCGGTGCGCAGTGGTTTGGATTAATGACGTGGTCCACACGTCGGCCCCCAACAGATGCGGAGCGACGTTGGCGCGGAGAGGTGTTCCGACGTGAGGCCGACGCGCACAGGCAAAGCCCGCACAGCAAGGAGGGGCAGCCTTCCCAAGGGTAACGGAGGATGACGATTCATCAATGGCCGGGGGTCGTGTTCACGCGGCGGCGCCCAAGGTGACGATTCGAAAACACCGGCCGCGGGCTGGAAAACTATGTATATATATATATATATAGAATCGTTCTCTTCCAGTCAGAAAATGATGCAGAAATAGCAGAAAAGTATGTGTTTTAATCGTTCTCTCCTATTTTTTATTAATCGTCAACCCGCGCAGTAAGGATGGGCAACCTTCCCAAGGGTAGCCTTGCATCCTTGCCTCCTCGGCTCATCCTTGGCCACCTTCGTTGGCCGCGCCCCGCCCGAAAAGCCTCGCAACGGCCTTCCAAGGCCCTTGCGTCCTCATCGCGCATCCTTGTGATACGGGCCAGCTGGCCAGCTATAAGTCCGACGCGTATCCGCTACGTGCATCCGACGTGAGCCCGACTTAGATCCGACGTTGATCCGACGCGAAGATGAGGTCTTAGGTTGCCGCGCGAGGCTTCCAGGGTGTTCCTCATTAACGCCGCTCGTCGTGAAGAGCCCTCGTCGCCGCGGCTGGATTCTCATCGGGATTCTGGTCATCGGGCACCCTGGCAGAGGTCCAGCGGGTAGCGGCAGCAGTGTCTTGATGCTCATCCCTCCTCCTCATGCTCCTCATCCTGCTGGCTCCGACCGTTGCACGGTGCCGCTCGCGAAGTGCCCGGGTCGTCGAGGCCCTGGGTCGGGACGGGCTTCCTCGGCAGGCGTTTTCCCCGCCAGGCGCTCGCGCGCGCGAAAAGCGCGGCGCAGAGGCAGCGCGCTGGCGGCGCCGCCCGGCTGCGCTCTCGTTGCGAGCCCTGGCATTGCTCGGACGTGTGCATTTGTTCTCGGCGAGAACCATCGAGGACGATCCTGGACCATCGGGCAAAAAAAACACGCACGAAACAGACAAGTGCACGGGAAATGGACGTCCGAGCGATGGCGAGGAGCGGACGCCGTGCCCAGGGCGCCGCGCAGAGCTTCCAGTGGGTTCCGCCCCGCGAGGGGGCCGGGCGGAAGGCGCAGGGCGCAGGGGCGCACGGCTGGGGGGGGGGAGGACGAGGAGACGGCAGGCGCGGCCCACGCCGGAGGAGGGGGAGGCGACGAGCGCTCGGCTCCGCCCCGCTGCTGCCGCTCCCCTTTTGCCCCCTCAGGTCGAGGAGGAGGAGGAGGAGGAGGAGGAGGAGGAGGAGAGGAGGAGGAGGGAGGAGGAGGAGGAGGAGGAGGAGGAGGGAGGGGGGAGGAGGAGGAGGAGGAGGAGGAGGAGGAGGAGGAGGAGGACGAGGACGGCAGGCGCGGCCCAGCCGGAGGAGAGGTAGGACGAGCGCTCGGCTCCGCCCCGCTGCTGCCGCTCCCCCTTTTCCCTCGGGGGCGGACAGCACCCCCAACAGTGACACGTCGATTCGTGGATTGTCCTTTTTCGGCTCTCGAGGGGGCGCCGTGGCCGTCATTTTCCAGGCTCGCGCCCGCCAGGTTTGGGGCCTCAGGTCGTTTCCATTGAACCACGTTTTGCTAAAGGGAGGTCTGTCCATCCCCGAGTTTCCCCCTCCAGAGGGGAGGAGGATGGTCGGTCACTCTGCAGCCTCGGGGGGCCTCTCCCGGTCTGTGAAAAAGGCCGTCTTTTCTTGTGCTCCGGCGTGGGGTCGACGCGCGGATCCGACACGGATTCGACGTGGATCGCGGCGCGATGGGACAGACAAGGCCCCCAGAGGTCGGCGGAGGGCGGGGCGAGGGAAGAGGAAGGAGGCGGACCTGTATGGCTGCTCGCCTCCTGTGAGAGGACGCAAGGGCGCGAAGTTGGCTCCCGATCCCGACCCGCCGCCGCGGACAGGCGCAGGGAGGGACGACGACGACGACGACGACGACGACGACGACGACGACGACGACGACGACGACGACGACGACTACGACGACGACGACGACGACGACGACGACGACGTCAATGACGAGGACGACGACGACGACGACGACGACGACGACGACGACGACGACGACGACGATAACGACGATAACGACGACGACGACGCCCCCCCTCAGCACGGGAAGCCGAAACAGGCGCGGCGATGACCGTGGCGGCGCAGGCCCCCTTTTTTGCTTCGCTTTTGCCGCGCCGCGGCCCTCTCGCTGCTCGAACTCTACCTGCGGCCACCGCGCTGGGACCGCAGCCCTCGTGATGGGCCTCGTTCCACCACCACTACCACAGGTAGGACGGAGGAGAAGGGAGGGTGGGAAGGTTCTCCTCGTCCTCCTCCTTTTCCTCCCCCTCTTCCTCCTCCTTCTCCTCCTCCCACTCCGTCTCCTCCTCCTTCTCCTTCTCCTCCTCCTCCTCCTCTTCCTCCTCCTCCTCCTCCTCCTCCTCCTTCTTCTATTCCTCCCTCTCCTACACATGTGGCAGTGGTGGTGGGAAATCGCCCCATCCTCCGGGGCCACCGTGCTGGGACCGCAGCCCTCGCCTAAAAAAATCGGGACACAGCCCACCCGCATAGCAAGGCTGGGCATCCTATGCCCCTTCGGCCCATCCTTGGTGTCTTTCGCTCCTCCTCCTCCTCCTCCTCCTCCTCCTCCTCCTCCTCCTCCTCCTCCCATCCTTGGTGTCCTTCTTCGGCAAGCGTCAGCACGGGCCTCCAAGGCCCTTGCATCCTTAGCGTGCATCCTTATGACACAGGTTGACTGTAAGCAGAAATTTTGGAGCTCCGTGCGGATCTTCTGGATCTGCGCCGGAGCCCCCTGGCTGCGCCTCCGGCGCCACCTCTGGCGCGCTCCGCGCGCAAGGGAGGGAACCCATCGCAGATCCAAGAGATCCGCGCGGACCGTCAAGATTGCATGTTTGTCTGGTTTTCTCATGCAGTCAACCCGCACAGTAAGGATGGGCAACCTTCCCAAGGGTACCCTTGCATCCTTGCCTCCTCGGTCCATCTTTGATCACTTTCGTTGGCCGCGCCCCGCTCGACAAGCTTCGAGGTGGGCGTCCAAGGCCCTGATGATACTCATCGCGCATCCTTATGATACGGTCCGAATGCAGCACCAGTACTTCTACGACCCCCAGATCCCCGATGTGGAATTCTGGGGGGGGGGATGTGTGTGTGTGTGTGTGTGTGTGTGTGTGTGTGTGTGTTCGTAGGCCGTTCGTGGGCCGCTCATGGGCCGACCATCTCGCCAGCCCCTCTCGGAGTAGTAGGAGGAGGAGGAGGAGGAGGAGGAGGAGGATGAAGGAGGAGGAGGGGGAGGAGGAGGAGGAGGCATCCTTGTGATACGGTCCGACCGCACATTAGAACCCGGCGGGCGTTTTGCTCGTGCCCGGTTCGCGAGTCCCCGCCCAGAGGATGGCGTTGTGCACGGCGGGTCGCGGCGCCGGGGCGAGCCTACGGCGCGGTGGGAGCCGGGGCGGGGCGCGGGGAGGCGATTTCGTTGGCACGCCGAGAAACAGGATGGGAAGAGCGCCCAGAGAACGGGCACTCCAGGGGAGAAAGAAGACTCGGGGATCCCCGCCCAGGGGCCACGCGGACGCACCCGTGTGGAGGGCGGAGGATGGGCGCCCCCCCCGTCGCACATCCCCGAGAATGGGCTCCGGCGCTTCCTGGCCAGCCGGGGCCCGCACGAAGCCTGGGGCGGCGGGGCCGCCACACGCTTCTCGGCAAATCCTCCGGCGGAGAAGGAGGAGGAGGAGGAGGACGAGGAGGAGGAGGACGAGGAGGAGGAGGACGAGGAAGAGGAGGACGAGAAGGAGGACGAGGAGGAGGAGGAGGACGAGGAGGAGGAGGAGGAGGAGGAGGAGGAGGAGGAGGAGGAGGAGGAGAGGAGGAGAGGAGGAGGAGGAGGAGGAGGAGGAGGAGGAGGAGGAGGAGAGGGAGGAGGAGGAGGAGGAGGAGGGAGGGGAGGAGGAGAGGAACCAGGAGGATGGGGCGGCAGCCCGGGATCTGTGCTTCCCCGCCCAGGAAGCCGCTCTCTCTGGACCTCGGGAGGCGCTGGGTAGACGGATGTCTTCTTAAGTCGGGCAAGACCCTTCCGAGGGCCACATTGCCACAGGAATGTAGGAAGCATGGGTCGCGAGACACAGGACACAACGGTACCCTTGACTTGGCAGGGTCGACCTACTAATCTGGGCCGACTAATCTGGGCCAGCTATTTGGACGGATGGCTTCTTAAGTCGGATGTCATCTTAAGGCTTCTTGAGTCGGGCATTCAATAATGGTAAAAGAACAGTCCGGGGGCGATGGTTTTGATTGTTCCCGGCCAGTTTTTTTCAATCTGTTTGACTGCTTGTTGTTTGTCTCCCAAAGTCCGCCTGGAGGCTGACGCGCCCGACCCCACTAGACTCGGGCCCCTGCAGGGGGCCACCCCGCCTGGCTCAAAGGGTGCCCTGGGCCGCCTGGGCCTCCATGGCTCTGCTGTGGAGAGCGCGGCGCGCCCACGCCGGAGAGCAGTGGACGCCCTGGGGCCTCGGGTGATGATGCTCCAGCCTACTGAAGCCTTGACCACCAGGAAGGAATCTCGAGCGCCCCAAACAGTTCCGAAACTCGAGGGCTTTCACGTGTCGGGCCCTGGGAGGCACTCGCCCGACACTGTTTCGACACTGTTTCGACACTCTTTTGACACTGTTCCGGGTGCTCGAAATTATTTCTGGGATGCGGTCCTTACGTAGGATGGGAACAACATAAGCCTCGGGGCTCAAGAGGCGGGGGTCACTGCAAGCGGGGGTCAGCCAGGGCACCGGATCCTGCAGGATCCTGCGAAGACCCCCTCTGGCTGACCCGGGTCAGCGAGCCGCTCGTGGCCGCGAGGCGGCCGCGCATATTGGCCGACCTGGGTTTGCGAAGGCCTGCGTTGCCGTGGTTCTTTCCTGCACTGCAGTTGTTTGGTTTCCTGCTGACCCGGGTCTGGATTGACCTGGGTCAGAAGATCCCCGATGGGGCCTCAGGGCTGGGCTTCCTGTGGGAGGTCTCCTGTGGACTGGCCTCCGCTGTATCGCGCCTCCTCGCTCGCATCACGTGCAGCGAGAGGGTCGGGTGCGCATCCCCAGGGTGCGCTCGCTCCGGTGTCGTCAGACCGTTGTTGTTGTTGTTGTTGTCGTCGTCGTCGTCGTCGTCGTCGTCGTCGTCGTCGTCGTCGTTGTTGTTGTTGTTGTTGAACATTATTTCTTCTTAAGAATAATTATTGTTGGGACCCCTGGTGCACGCCCCCCCCGCCGCGCCTAGGCCGCAGCTACATTTTCATCATTTTCGTGAGGAAGCCTCAGGTAAAACGATGTGATCCAGATCCGGTTGTTTTGTTGTAATCCGTTTTCCCTTGCAAAAAACACTATAAAATGACATTTCTTGTTCTAATATAATCAAATTTCAAGAATCCCTTGCAAAAAATAAGGTAAAGTGGACATTCGCGCGCGCAAGACGAAATCCTTCCAAAAGCTTAGTGTTCGGAGCGATTTTAACATAAAAACATCAAAAAACCAATGGTTTTTCAACAAAAAATGTCAAAATCTCATCCCGCGCGCTCTTGCGGATTCGTAGGAAACCCAACACTTTTTAAACATTTCTGTCAAACGGGCTTTTGCGAGCAACTTTTTCGAACTTCTGCGACAACGGTTGCGCACCTGCCAGGGCCATCATCCCTGTCAAATAATACCATGCGGGACACATTCGTTTTTTCTTCGCGCGCGCACGCCGTCGTCGTCGGCCGCGGGGCCCTGAATAGTAGCCACGGTCGTCCGCATGCCACGAAGTGAAGTGTCCGAACGTCATAGGGCGGGAAGCTGGGTGTGGGTGGTGGCGAAGAGTCGTTTGGAAATTTGGTAGAGCTTGAACCGGCCCCCCCACAAAGTGGGGGTATTGCCCGCCTCCTATGAAAACCCTGGCACTGGTGAGAACGGAGTGTCCCCAGTCTTAATGATTGTTGAACATTATTTACTTCTAAAGAATAATTATTGTTGGGCCCCCTGGTGCACGCCCCCCCTGCCGCGCCTAGGCCGCAGCTACATTTTCATCATTTTCGTGAGGAAGCCTCAGGTAAAACGATGTGATCCAGATCCGGTTGTTTTGTTGTAATCCGTTTTCCCTTGCAAAAAACACTATAAAATGACATTTCTTGTTCTAATATAATCAAATTTCAAGAATCCCTTGCAAAAAATAAGGTAAAGTGGACATTCGCGCGCGCAAGACGAAATCCTTCCAAAAGCTTAGTGTTCGAGCGATTTTAACATAAAAACATCAAAAAACCAATGGTTTTTCAACAAACAATGTCAAAATCTCATCCCGCGCGCTCTTGCGGATTCGTAGGAAACCCAACACTTTTTAAACATTTCTGTCAAACGGGCTTTTGCGAGCAACTTTTTCGAACTTCTGCGACAACGGTTGCGCACCTGCCAGGGCCATCATCCCTGTCAAATAATACCATGCGGGACACATTCGTTTTTTCTTCGCGCGCGCACGCCGTCGTCGTCGGCCGCGGGGCCCTGAATAGTAGCCACGGTCGTCCGCATGCCACGAAGTGAAGTGTCCGAACGTCATAGGGCGGGAAGCTGGGTGTGGGTGGTGGCGAAGAGTCGTTTGGAAATTTGGTAGAGCTTGAACCGGCCCCCCCACAAAGTGGGGGTATTGCCCGCCTCCTATGAAAACCCTGGCACTGGTGAGAACGGAGTGTCCCCAGTCTTAAATGATTGTTGTTGTTGTTGTTGTTGTTGTTGTTGTTGTTGGTGGTGTGTGTGTGTGTGCGTTTCTGCCGCCTGAGGCCCCGCCCGCCCGCGCCCTGTCTCCTCAAGTAGTGCTTTGCGCGGCCCGCCTAGCTCTTAACCGGAAGAGGCCCGCTCTCGACCCGCAGACCAAATGTGTGTCTGTGTGCGTGTGTGCGTTTCCCCCCTCAGCTGCTGCCCAGCGCCGCGGCTGGCCCCCTTCTTTCTTGGCGCTCCCTCCGCCGCGCTGCAGCCGGGACTTGCCTGGGCGGGCACGGCGTCCTCTCTTCCCGTCGCGCCGGGGCCTCCTCCTCGCCTCACGTGCACCGCGGCCTGAGTTTGCATCCAGTGCGCCCCACTGATGCCCGATCGCCGGAGCAGTCACCCTCTGCCCAGCCGCCGACGCAGACAAAAGTGCGTGTGAAAGAGAGAAGGTCCATTTCCCTCCAGGTGTCCTGCTGGATGTTCAACGGCGTATTCGACCCATTCCGTCTTGCCACTGCGCCCCAGAAACCGCTTCGGTGATGAGGGCATCCAGCGTTCAGCACATCGTCCTTGACTACTTTGTTTTGACGTGGCCGCCTAAGGCGTTGGATGAAGCATTGAACAGTCGTTGCAAGTCAGTCGGCGTCGTGCCACATAAAACTTGACCCTTCAGGAAGAGACGGTCATGGCTGGAGAGGCCGCGTGGGACCCGAATGAAGGCGAAGGTGGTGCTGACAATTTCGAGGACACTGAAGACTTCGCCCCATTATGTGCACCCCCCGCTGCTGCACACAGGGACCTGTTACATTCTTGTCTTCTCAGCGATCTCTCACGCCTAGCGGGGTTTCCGAATACTTGTGATACAGTTGCAGCAAGATCGCTACCTGTTGGCGCGGCGGTTGCCACCAGTGTCCGGGGATGGGCTGGGAGGACGGATTCTCACAATAGCACGGACACCCTTCAATCCTTGGCCATATATGATCCAGGGCCGAGCGTTCACAGGCCTCCCACCCCCCCGGATGGGATGGGTCCCAGGGTTCACTGGCCCCCGTTCCGATGGGACGGGAGGAGGAGGCCGAGGACGAACGACGACGACCACCACCGCGACCACCACCACGACCACCACCACCGCGACCACCACCACCACGACCACCACCACCACCACCACTACCACCACCACCACCACCACCACCACCACCACCACGCCACGACCACCCTCACCACCACGCCGCGACCACGGGGCCACGACCACAGGGGGGCTACCCATCCAGAGTGGGAGGGGGTGGGCCGATCCCATCAGCATTGGAGGGGGGGAGCGGCGTAGCCCTTTCTCATATACCAGCCAGGGCTCTAGCCGCCCCCTAATGCTAATCATGAGATCGGGCCCCCCCCCTCGCTGGATGAGTACGCCTGTGGGCCTCGCGAAGGCCTCGCGAATGGGATCGCCGATTCCCCCCCCCCGTCCCCTGTGGTCGTGGCCCTGTGGTCGTGGCCCTGTGGTCGTGGCCCTGTGGGCGTGGCGTGGTGGTGGGTGCTGGTGCCCCCCCCTCCCCATGTGGGTGTGGAGTTGATCGTCATCGTCGTCGTCGTCGTCGGCGACGTCGTCGTCTTCCGCCGTCGTCGTCGTCCTCGTCCTCCTCCTCGTCCTCCTCGTCGTCCTCCTCGTCGTTGTTGTTGTCGTCGTCGTTCGTCGTCGTCCACCCCAATCCCACCTGGGGGGAGGCTGTGGAACCCCGGGGCCCATCCCATCTGGGAGGGAGGGGCTGTGAAACCCCCGACTGGGATCATAGATGGGGATGGCTGCGCGGGGGCTGCCACGATGCCTGCCTGCTGCCCTGACCTCGATGGCGCCGCCCGCTTTCCTTTTGCCCTTTCCTGGCCCGGCCGAGCACGCTGCTTTCCGCCTCGTTGCCTCGTTGCCAGTTGGGTGCGCGTCCGCCGCAGGTGCTTCGGCCTCCAGCAGCCGACCTGCTGCCCCACTGATGGGCAGATTTTCCACCACCACTACCATATGTAGGAGAGGGAGGAGGATGAGGAGGAGGAGGTGGAGGAGGTGGAGGAGGAGGAGGAGGAGGAGGACCTCCCCATCCTCCCTTCTCCCCAGTCCTGCCTATGGCAGTGGTGGTGGAGAATTGGCCCCATCGCCCACCCACCGTTCGTTGATCTGGCCCCTTCGTGGCCTCGTCGCACCCAGGCCCCGTGGCTCTGGCGGCGCGGAGTGCAGTTGAAGCCAGTCCGGCCGGAGCCACGGGCCCCCATCATCCAGTGGGCCCCCAGCTGAGAAGGCGTAGGCAAGAGAAGGGGCAGGAGGAGGAGGGGGCTCGCTGCCGCGAGACCCTCTGCCTCGTCGCGTGATTGTGTGGACCGATCGTTGTTAGCCTGGATGCCCTGTGGCCCGTGTTGCCACGCTGATTCGCCCCCATTCGCCCTTTTCGTCAGTCGCCTCTCATACTTTTACAGCGAACTGCTCACAACAGGGATGAGATGCCTTTCCAGGAATACCCGTGCGTCCTTGCTCTCTTGCCTGTTCGGCCCACGGTTGCTAAGCTTTGGTGGGCAGCCGTTACAAGGTGTTGCAGTTTGGACATTCGTTGGTCTTGCATCCCTCACCTTACCCTTCTGATGCAAGGTCAGTGTGATCCTCCTTCTCTCCTCCTCCTCCTCCTCCTCCTCCTCCGCCTCCGCCTCCGCCTCCTCCTCCTCCTCCTCCGCCTCCTCCTCCTCCTCCTCCTCCTCCGCCTCCGCCTCCTCCTCCTCCTCCTCCTCCTCCTCCTCCTCCTCCTCCTCCTCCCTCCTCCTACGTCCTTTTCCTTGATTCCTCCTGCATCAGGAAGGATCGGGGGGCAGAGTTTTCCGTCTTCCCTCGTTCCTCCACTTCTCTTCTCCTCTTCATTTTCTCTTTTCACTCGTCATCCATCACCAGCCTGGTTTACGCGTTGCGGGATCTCTGTTTTCACTACGCTTTATGCAGCGTGGTGCTGCGGCAGTGCGCTGGCGCTGCTTCTTGCTCGCCATCCTCGGGCTGTTCAAAAGCCGCCCGGCAGGACGATGTAGACGAGGAGATCGACGACGGGCAAGGAGGCTCCCGCACTATTTCATCTCCCCCTCTCTCTATCTATAACATGTATGGCACGGAGGGGAGGCAGATGGGGGGGGGACGAGAACAGCCCAGAGAAGGCATCTACTGTTCAACAGATGCATCAACATACACGTTCGGAGGTTTTCGCCAGGGGGAGGTCCTGGCTCCAGTCCAAAGGCTCCGCGCGGCCCCCCCGAACCTTTCATGCTTGTGCCGTGTTTTTGTTTTGCCTGCCTCGAGGTGCACCACTACCGTGTCTGAACTGGTGCACGGTGCTCACATTTTTTCTGCAAAGTTTGGCGTTACAAGTATAGATAGGGGAACAATAAGCGACATAAACATAACAACTCGGAGGTCCGCGCGGATTTCTCGGATCGGCGCTGGGGCCCCCCAGCGGCGCCTCCGGCGCCGCCCCTGGCGTGCTCCGCGCGCCAGGGAGGGGGCCCCAGCGCCGATCCGAGAAATCCGCGCGGACCTCCGAGTTGTTATGTTTATGTCACTTATTCTTCCCCTAATAAAGGGGACCCGACTGGACGTTGAAAGTGCAGGCCCCGGAGGCGGTTGCGGGGCAGCGTCTGCCTGCCCAGGGGGCCTCGTGGACTCTACTCCAGACTTCGTAGTAAAAGGGAGGGGGTCTGGACCCTCCAAGACAAGCCATTTCAGACCTCCCCCGAGGGAGAACCCTCCAAAACATCGTCCCCAGACCCCCCAGGCCCTCCAAGATAGCCTGGAAGAGACCCCCCCCGAAATGAGACCCTTTCCCTTTATAGCGAAATCTGGAGTACCGTGTGTTGCCTCGGCGCACGCGCCCACGACGCGCACGCACGCACGGCGATGCCTCGTGTTCTCACGCTGCCGTGCGCGCTTGTTTGTTTGTTACAGTGGCCCGCGCGACTCCTGCGAGCGGTCGGCATCCCGCACCCCCCACGCCCCACTCCTTAGCCTGCTCGTGCGCTCCCTGTTCTCGCCTGTGGATGCTCATTTCCTCCGTCGCTTCTCTCTCCTCTCCTCTCTCTCTCTCTCTCTCTTTGTTCTCTCTCTCTCTCTCTCTTCCTCTTTTTATCCCTGTCTGTCCCTCTTTTTCTCTCTCTCTCTCTCTCTCTTCCTCTTTTTATCCCTGTCTGTCCCTCTTTCTCTCTCTCTCTCTCTCTTTTTCTCTCCCCCTTTTTTCCATCTGCGCTGTATACGGCTGCCTTCAGATTCCTTGCGCGCTGCATTGTCGAGTAGTTACTGTCTACTCTTTCTGCTCTACTCTGCCCAGCCTTCTCGGGTATGTAGACTTTCCTCTCCACTCTCTCCTCCTACTATCCACTCTCTCATTCTGACCGCGTTTGCGCAGATTCGGTACCCTTGCACCTAGTACGTATTCTCTACTACCTGCTCCCCACTCTCTCTCTCTCTCTGGTCGTCTCTGCTCGCATCTCTCTGGCCCCTTTACTGTTGCGTTCAAAGTCTTGAGGCACTGGGCGAAAACGAAGACCTCCCAAACCCTGGAACCTGACAGTGCCAGGATACCTGGAACAGGGACGCGGGGAACCGCCAGGAACCTGGCCGCCTACCGCAACCTGGCACTGCAAGGCACGCCGGAACCGAAAACCGGGAACCTCAACCATCCAGGACCCGACCGCCTACCAACATCGGCGCCGATGTTTCGTTTCCTCTTTGACATTCTGCTTGGACCCCCTCAATGCAAGCACCGATTGGGGAATCTCAGAGCGTGAATTACCTACCCCGCTTTCGCTTCCAGGCAAAACCAAGCCATACCACGCGCCTCCTCGTCAAGCGGCCTGACCAGTACAGGCTGCAATTTGGCATCGTTTGGTATCGCTTGGAAGCGAGGGTGGTCAAAAGCAAGGTAGGTTTATATTCCCCCTAGAATCATGCATTGTGGTCACGTTTTCCGATGTATGAGCGGTGTGGCGATGATATCGATGAGTGGGTCATGCACGGACCTGCAAGTCTAACCCCATGGCGATTGCGGCTCATTGGGCCACTGTCGTTAGCGATACGTTGCGCAGGACCCCGTTCGCCTGCCAGGGGCACGTGTACCTTACTGTATTTTGACAGGCTCATTCGCTGACGACACGTATGCACGGCGATCCCCTGTGTTCTCGGTTCTTTGCGCGTCTTCTTGTACGCGAAATTTCTGCAAACGGTCAGCATCGGCACCCCTCACGCCCCATTCATTAGCTTGATTATGTTTGTGCGTTCCCTGTTCTCATCTGTGGGTGCTCACTTCCTCCGTAGCTCTCTGTCTCTGTCTTTCTTCCTCTCTCCGTGTTTCCCTTTCCCTCCCTCTGTCCGTAGACGTTGTGTACTGTTGCCTCCAGATTTTTGCGCACTACATAGTCCTATACTCACTCTCTAATATCTGTGTCCCACTCTGCCCAGCACTCTCGGGTACGTACTCCTCTCGACTATCAAGTTTCTCATTCTGACCGCGTTTGCACATAATCGGGAATATTCTATTATCTTATATCTATATATAAACTTCCCACTCTCTCTGGTCATCTCTGCTGGCAACTTTCCAGCTTTGGTACTTTTTTTCGTTCGAGCTCCTGAAGCACTGGGCCACAAGCAAGACCTCCCAAACCCTGGACCTGAAACGGGGAACCAGGGAACCGCCAGGAATCTTGCCGCCTACCGGAGCCTGACACTGCAACGAACGCGGGGGTCGAGAAGTGGGAACCCAGGACCCCCTGGGAACCCGGTCGCCTTCCGAAATCGGCGCCGAACTGTCGCCTATTCTATCGGCATCCGCTAAGGCCTATTCAGTTTGAGCACTGATTGGGGAACACATGTGATCCAGGATCTGGGCATACTCCCCCCTGGCATGCGGATGCCTTCGGGTTCCCCCCCCCCGCGCGATTGGGGTCTTCCCCCCCCCCCCTCCCCTGTTGACCCGGCGTGCTGGGGCCGTCGGCCTCTGGGAGAGGTCCAGAGGTCGTCCCGTCTCGTCGTCGTCGTCGTCGTCGTCGTCGTCGTCGCCGTCGCCGCCGCCGCCGCCGCCGTCGTCGTCGTCGTCGTCGTCGTCGTCGTCGTCGTCGTCGTCGTCGTCGTCGTCGTCGTCTTCGTCGTCGTCGTTCACCCCCCGCTCCGTTCGGCGGGAAGGGGGAAGAAGGGACGAATGGGGCATTCGAGGGAGAGGAATTGAAACGAGGAGGAGGAGGAGGAGGAGGAGGAGGAGGAAAAGGAGGAGGAGGAGGAGGAGGAGGCGGCCTGCGTGCGCCCCGCGGATCGCCTCGTCGAGAGGGCGGGGAGACGCTGCGGCCGCCCCCGTCAGGGTAGTGCCAAGGCAAGGTGGTCGTCGTCGGCCGTAGCCACCGCCTCCTCCACGTCCTCGGGGGGGGCGGGGAGGGGGCGACGAGGGGGAGGGAGAGGGAGAGGGGAGGCAAGCTGGGTGCGCTCGCGCCACATCTGACGTCCTATCCCTCCCGCCCAGCCCTGCCGATCGCGCGGCTTCGTTCTGCATCCGCGGAGGCGCGTCGTAGCCGGCCTTTGAGCTCCAGACGACGACCACACTGTGTTAAGCGCAGTCGTAAAAGAAGGAGTTGCGTACATCGCAGGAGAAGGAGAAGGAGGAGAGGAGAAGAAGGAGGAGGAGGAGGAGGAGGAGGTGGCGGATGAGCAGGAGGATTGACAGGAGGAAGGGAGGATGTGGAAGGAAGAGGACGTTGACGCACAGCAGCAGCAGCAGCAGCAGCAGGAATTGGGGGGGGAAGGGGCGGGAGGAGCAGGAGTGCCAGGCAAGAGGCGGAGGAGGGGGAATGAGCGGGCCAACAACGATGAGAAAGGAATCGGATCCGGAAAAGTGGCCCGCACTGGGGCGAGAGCGTCATTCTGAACGACGGGAGCAAAGCGCCGATTCGAACGTGAGGCCCCAGCTGCAGCGGGATCAGCTTGAACCGCCGAGAAGAATCGGACTGCCCAAACCGCGGGGACGACCACCTTGTCCAAGTCTTCGCCCAAACCGTGCGGCACGCGGAGAGAAGCGGCCGTCTTGCGGACGGGGTCGGGGAAGCGAGGGGAGCAGCGACCCTCATGTGCAACTGTGGAGGCGGGCTGCGATCCCGCTCGGCCGTGCCAGCGGGGTGTGGCCCTCGGGCCGCGGCGGCAGCCCGCCGCGTGCGCGCACCGCCCACGGACCTCCGGGCCATCGCGCCAGGGATGCGGGCCCCCCCTCCTCCTCCTCCTCCTCCTCCTCCTCCTCCGCCTCCCCTCCTCCTCCTCCTCCTCCTCCTCCTCCTCCTCCTCCTCCTCCGCCTCGCCTCCTCCTCCTCCTCCTCCTCCTCCTCCTCCTCCTCCTCCGCCTCCTCCTCCGCCTCGGCCTCCGCCTCGGCCTCCGCCTCCCCGCCTCCGCCTCCGCCTCGCCTCCGCCTCCGCCTCCGCCCCCGCCTCCTCCTCCTCCGCCTCCGCCTCCGCCCCTCCTCCTCCTCCGCCTCCGCCTCCTCCTCCTCCTCCTCCTCCTCCTCCTCCGCCTCCGCCTCCCTCCGCCTCTGCCTCCTCCTCCGCCTCCGCCTCCTCCTCCCTCCCTCCCTCCCTCCCTTCCTCCCTCCCTCCCGGGCCCTGGTGCCTCTGTGGGGCGTGCTCCGCAGGGGCCTCGGCGCGCGCACGATGCCGCACCCACAGGCCCGCGCGGCCGGGCCCACCGAAAACGGCACTTGGCCGCTGGTTCCCCCACGTCCAGCGTGGCACTTCGCGCGGAAGGGCCGCGGAATGGCTACGGACCCTCCCCCTCCGCCTCCGCCTCCGCCTCCGCCTCCGCCTTCGCCTCCGCCTCCCCCGCCCCCGCCCCCTCCCCCTCCTCCTCTCCTCCTCTCTCCTCCTCCTCCTCCTCCCTCCTCCTCCTCCCTCCTCCTCCTCCTCCTCCTCCTCCTCCTCCTCCTCCTCCTCCTCCTCCTCCTCCTCCTCCTCCTCTTGCTTGCGCAGGCCTTTTGGGCGATCCGCACGCGGCGTCAGACTCCAGCGGGGAGCCGTGCGGGGGAGGTGTAGGGCCGCGAGGAGGGATGCGGGGCAGAGCATGGGGGAGGGATGTGGCCCGAGGAGCGCACGGGGGCCTCGGGTCCCACGCTGGCCCCGAGTGGGCCCCGGCCCGCGGGAGGGCCACCTGGAGGCCGGGGCGACCCGCGCGCAGGCCCCTGAAGGTCTCAGCGGCGCCGCGCCTCGCCGTCATGGCCGTGGTGGTCGCCGCCGCCGCCGCCGCCGTCGCGGCCGCCGTCGTGGTCGCTGCCGTCGTCGTCGTCGTCGCCAGTGGGCGCCGCCCTCGTCGCCGTCGTCGCCGCCGCGGCCGCCGTCGCGGTCGCCGCCGTCGCCGTGGGCGGCGCCGCCGTGGTTGCCCCCGGCCAGCGCCCGGCACGGGGCCCTACGAGACGCTGGCCGTGCAGGGGCCGCGCAGCTCGGAGGGCAGCACGGGGCACCCTGAAGAGCGCCGCCCTCGGCCGGCGCGGGAGGGCTCGCGCCATCCTTCAGTCGGGCCCCCCCCTCCTCCTCCTCCTCCTCCTCCTCCTCCTCCTCCTCCTCCTCCTCCTCCTCCTCCTCCTCCTCCTCCTCCTCCGGCGCACTGTAGCATACCTTCGCGCTTCGCTGGGGCAGAGAATTCCAGAGTACGCTTCCGAGGCACTGCAGGGGAGTGTCTGCACGAACCCCGTTCTAATGCACATGTGTTTCACGTAGCCAGTTTTCTTTGCGATGCGCCGTCCAGGCGCAGCTCTGCTGTTGTTGTTGTTGAACATTATTAATTCTCAAGAATAATTATTGTTGGGACCCCTGGTGCACGGCCCCCCTGCGCCGCCTAGGCCGCAGCTACATTTTCATCATTTTCGTGAGGAAGCCTCAGGTAATTCGATGTGATCAAGATCCGGTTGTTTTGTTCCCCCCCGCTTTCCCTTGCAAAAAACACTATAAAATGACATTTCTTGTTCTAATATAATCAAATTTCAAGAATCCTTTGCAAAAAATAAGGTAAAGTGGACATTCGCGCGCGCAAGACGAAATCCTTCCAAAAGCTTAGTGTTCGGAGCGATTTCAACATAAAAACATCAAAAAACCAATGGTTTTTCAACAAAAAAATGTCAAAATCTCATCCCGCGCGCTCTTGCGGATTCGTAGGAAACCCAACACTTTTTAAACATTTCTGTCAAACGGGCTTTTGCGAGCAACTTTTTCGAACTTCTGCGACAACGGTTGCGCACCTGCCAGGGCCATCATCCCTGTCAAATAATACCATGCGGGACACATTCGTTTTTTCTTCGCGCGCGCACGCCGAAATCTCCAAAAACCATTGGGCTTCTTAAGAATTTTAGCACCGCGCATCATAAAATCACACGAATCGCACCGTAGGTCCTCGAAAAACACCTGCACGACTTTTCAAAATTTCTACCCGCGCGCGCTGTCCGAATCCTAAAAAAACCAATGGTTTTCCAACATTTATGTTACATGAGCTTGCAACTTCTTTTGCTTGCAACCGGGGCTTAACAACTTCTGTGGGTGTGTACTCCACGCCAGTGTAGTAGCCACGGTCGTCCGCAGGCCACGAAGTGAAGTGTCCGAACGTCATAGGGCGGGAAGCTGGGTGTGGGTGGTGGCGAAGAGTCGTGTGGATATTTGGTAGAGCTTGCACTGCCCCCCCACAAAGTGGGGGTATTGGCTGGCGTCGCATGAAAACCCTGGCACTGGTGAGAACACTGAGCGTTCGGGTAAAGTGATTGTTGTTGTTGTTGTTGTTGTTGTTGTTGTTGATTTTGGACAAAAGTTCAAGATAGTCAAAAAATACCCCACAGGGTCAACATAATGCTATAAACATCATCCCCGTACTATTTCTTACTATTTCAGAATTCTGCTCCTGTAGAAGGGACAGGCCCGACTTAACGCCATCCACGCGCAGGCGGGACAGCTCTTCAGAAACGCCCCTGCTTCTTAGGGGGCGCGGGCCTCAGCTGTAGGTGGAAGGCCGGCGCTTTTTATCACCGAGCGCGTTCCAGTACTCGCACAGAGCCAATTTGCAAACGTCTGGAAAAAACAGGTGTTTGCTTCGACGTGATGTATCGTAGATTCCCCACGGCGGGTCCGGGCCACTTGTGAGCCGCTACTTCTCGCGAGTCGTGGAACGCGCTCGTACATTCTAAGAAGCAGCCTCCTCCGATGCTGAGCAGCCCCCCCCCGCACCCAGACATGATCGCGTCGTAAAAAAAGCAAGACGGCAAGTTGTCCACTATCTTCGGCCCTATGGGGGCCCTCGCCGGGCCTCCCGACCGTCAAGATTAACGATTCAGGACGCAAAGACGGTCCTGGGGAAAGGGTCGGGACTTCCAGGGGCGCCGCCCTGACAAAAATCAGGACGTCGCGCGTCTGGGCAGCCCCGCGGGCCCCGCCCGCTCCTGGCCGCCTGAGGCCCCGCATTCCTGTGCCCTGCCTCCCTAATTAAAGCTGTGCGTAGCCCGCCTAGCTTTTGGCGGAAGAGGTTCGCTCTCGCCCCGCACATCAAAAATGTCTGGGCAGCCCCCTGGTGCGCGCCGCCACCGGGGGGGCCCGCCGGCAGGGGGCCGAGGCTCAGGCGTCAGGGGCTGCGCCCGGGCGTCGGCCCCCCATAGGTGGCCCGCCTGGCCGGCCTCGGCGGGCCTCCCGAGCAGCCCGGGGTGGTCTCAGCAGCCCAGCAGGAAGTCGGGCGTGTCCCTCTACAAGTGGCATGTCCAAAACTAGTCCAAAAAGAGTCGGGGAGCTATGGTTGGAACATGTTTTGACCATCTTGGAGCATTTTTGGGGCAGTATATTATTCGTCGAACATCCCCCTGCATAGGGGGACGCGCCTGACTTCAGCCCAGCACCGCCTCCAGCGGCGCTCCTGGAGCGCCACCTGGAGGCCCGGGGCGGCCCGAGCGCATGGGCCCCCGGAGGTCTCCACGGGGCCGCGCCTCGCCGTGATCGGCGTGGTGGTCGTCGCCGCCGCCGTCGCTGCCGTCGCGGCCGCCGTCGTGGTCGCTGCCGTCGTCGTCGTCGTCGGGGCGGCCCCAATCGGGCCCCGGCCCGCGGGAGGGCCACCTGGAGGCCGGGGCGACCCGCGCGCAGCCCCTGGAGGTCTCAGCGGGGCCGCGCCTCGCCGTCATGGCCGTGGTGGTCGTCGCCGCCGCCGCCGCCGTCGCCGCCGTCGCCGCCGTCGTGGTCGCTGCCGTCGACGCCGTGGGCGCCGCCCTCGTCGCCGTGCCGTTGCCCCTGCGGCGCTCCGCGCCCTGGGGGCTGGGGCGCGGAGGCCGTCCCGGGCAGAGCGTGCTGGGACCAGCCGGGGCTCCTCGGATGGCTTTTGTTGGGGGGGGAGGGCGGCCTGGACAAGAGAGTTGCCTGGGGGGGCCTGTCCGAAGCCTCACCGAGCAGAGCGCCGAGGCTTCCAGACCCCCTCGCGTCGCCGGAGCAGTCGCCAGCCTCCTGGTGGCTCCTAATTAGCGTGTCTTCGATCACTTGGTCGCTCCGGGATGCCCTCCAACAGCAACGCCGAGCCGAGGTCGCTAGGGCCCGCGTGCCGTCAGAAGGCGGCTCGGGAGGGACGCGCAGCCCTTGCGTGAGGGGTCCAGGCCTCAGGGGGGCAGCCACGCTGTGAAACATGCGCACGACGCCAGGGGTCCTGGCACCGACATGTCCTCTTATCTTCAGGAGGGATCACACACACACACACACACACACACACACACACACACACACACACACACACACACACGCACACACACAGACCCAATGAATCGTCGATTCCCCAGAACATATGGGAACATATGGGAAGTGGGGGGGGAAGACAAAAATACCGGGAAAATGTAGGAACATGGGGGGAGTCCGGCTATTTGTGTGTATTTACTGGTGTGTCCCAGGGCCCCTTCATATCTCCCGGGGGAGGAGGCGGAACCGTCCAGGCGAAGCGCCTTGCACCCGTCTCCAGATCTCCCCTCTGGGAGTCCCGGGAGGGGGAGGGGCGATGAGGTCGAGTGAGACAAGAGGGGGAAGGGGGGAGAGGGGGGTTTCAAGCAGTGGCGGAGCGTCCCGGCTCGCTTCTAGGCCTACCAAAGAACGTTCTAAGAACCTGTTGTGGTTTGCGCGAAGTGTTCTTCGAACAGTTCTGGCTGGCTCTGTCTTGTTTTAACCCCTCGGGCTTGTCCTAAGAATATGGTTTTTGTTGTTCGAACTCTTCGGGGTTCTAAGAACATTGCGTGACAGGCTTCTAGGAATGCCGGGACGGTCGGTCCCTGCTCAAGAGTTGAGACGGTGGGGAGAGTGACGAGATGTGGCTAGGGGCCCACGGACATGCCTCATCCCCCGATGGCCCCATGGATCCACGATCCACGGAAGCTCTGAGGCTCCTTGGGACCCTCAGGGATCGACATATGACGGTATGCCTCAAGAGTTTTGAGAGCACGGCTTCTTGTTGCATGTGTCGGGTTTATGGGAATTCTGCGGTTGCTCAAGGTCGAACGGTCCACGCGTTGTCAGATCACAGCACGAGCTTGCCGTAGTTGGTTTTGCGTGCGAGGGCGATGTGCAGCCAAGACGAGCGCGCGCGGTCCACTGACGGGAGAGGCCTTCTTGACCATCTCAGGAATTGCCGGTCAAATGTCGTAGTAATGAAGCAGTGTTTTACCAGAGCTCCCCTTGCATGTTCGCCTCTTCGTGTCACCCTTTGACCATGCCCAGGGCGTTGGAGAAAGGGATTCGCCGTTGCTGCATTTCGCGCCTCGGCGAAAGCCAGCGGCACCCCTACCTTGTAATATCACACTGGATTTGGGTTGGAGGTGTATTTGCTTGTGTCATTCGTGGGCGAGCGACTCGGGAGTTTTGAGAGGGGATGCCGTGTGTGTCTGTGTGTGTGTGAGTGTGTGTGTGTGTGCCCCATCCGACCGAGGTGCCTGCCGTGCACGTTTTACTGCTTCACCCGGCGGGGCTGCAACCGCGGCACCGATTGCCGCTTCTGCCACCTGGTTCACCAGTCCAAGCTTCAGCTGGACACTTTTTTTTGCCGGCGGCCGCGAGAGAGAGCATCGCGGAGGCAGAACCAGGCGCATATTTGTCGTCTTCAGCTCAAACGAATTGTACCAGGTGCAATGAGAGCCCCTGGGGTGGACAGGAGGGCAGCGGCAGCTTGAGAAGAAAGAAGGGCTGCGCATCTAGTTTGACGGGTGCTTGTTCAAAACAGCCCTGCCGGAAACCAGCCTGTCAGACAACGGAAGTACAGTCAGACCGCATAGTGAGGATGGGCAGCCTTCCCAAGGGTACCCTTGCATCCCTGCCGCTTCGGCCCATCCATAGCGACTTTCGCTGGCCAACCTCGTTCGAAAAACGTTCACATGGGCCTCCAAGGCCCTTGTATCTAGGCCTCCTAGATGGAATCGGAGTAGATGGGGTCGGAGGATCGCGCCGCATGTCCGATGCATCGCCGATGCGGCTCGATGTGGAGCCCGATTTGCTTCACGTCAGCGTCGCCGATGCATCGCCGACATCGACGATGCGTCGCCGGTGCATCGCCAGTGCATCGCCGATGCATCGGCGATCCAGCGCAATCCTCCGACCCCATATACTCGGACCCCATCTAGGAGGCCTCTATTGCACCCTTATCGCGCATCCTTATGATACGGGCCGACTGTACTCAGGAGGGGAAAAACACACAGACAGTGAATCGTCAATCCCCAGGAAGGTATAGAAAAGTCTGGGAAGTGGGTGGGGGAAGACAACAACCCAGAAAATGTAGGAAAATATGAGAAATCCTGCCATTTGTGTGTATTTAGTTATTTGTGTGTGCCCCAGGGCCCCTTCATATCTCCCAGGGGAGGAGGCGGAACCGGCCAGGCTAAGCACCTTGCACCCGTCGCCAGAACTCCCCCTGGGAGTCCCAGGAGGGGGAGGGGCGATGAGGTCGAGTGAGGCAAGTGGCGGAAAAGGGGGAAGAGGGGGGGTTCGAGCAGTAGCGGAGCGTCTTGGCTCGCCTATAGGCCCACCAGAGACTGTTCTAAGAGCCTTTTGTGGTTTGCGCAGACATGTTCTTACAACCTTTCTGGCTGGGTCTGTCGTGTTTTAACCCCTCGGGCTTATGTTCTAAGAATATGGTATTTGCTGTTCGAACTCTTCGGGGTTTTAAGAACATTGCGTGACAGGCTTCTAGGAATGCCGGGCCGGTCGGTCCCTGCTCAAGAGTTGAGACGGTGAAGAGAGTGACGAGATGTGGCTAGGGGCCCACGGACATGCCTCATCCCCCGATGGCCCCATGGATCCACGCAAGCTCTGAGGCTCCTTGGGACCCTCAGGGATCGACACAAGAACATTGCGTGGCAGGCTTATTAGATGGCCCCCCGCCGGACCTTTGGGGGGGGGGCCTCGGAGGGCCTCCCGCCCGGCGCCGGCGCGGGCCGAGGTCGGAGAAGAGGCCCACCCGGGCCCTCCCGGGCGGCGCCTCGCCCCGGGCACGGCCGCCTGGAATGCAGTGGGGCTGGCCTCGGGCGGGACGAGAAGGGGGGGGAATTGGGAAAGGGGGGGGTACTCCAGATTTCGTAAGAAAGGGAGGGGGGTCTCATTTCGGGGGGGGGTCTCTTCCAGGCTATCTTGGGGGTCTCTTCCAGGCTATTTTGGGGGGGACTGTCAGCCACGCGCAGAGGGGGATAGGGGGAGGGGGGAGGACTTCTTAGAAGCACCCCTGCTTCTTAGAAGGCGCGGGCCTTCTCTGTAGACGTAGGGCCGAGGCCTTCTAAGAAGCAGGGTGCTTCTAAGAAGCCTTCCCCCCTCACCCTCTGCCCCCTTTTGCGCGCCGCCAAGATTGGGAAAGGGGGGGTTACTCGACTAGACGTAAGAATGACCTTTCGCCGGAGTGACCTGTGGTGCGGGCACTGATGGGCCCCCAGATGGCCGGACGCGCAGCGGCAGCAGCGGCCAGCGCGCCTGGATTTGGCCTCCCCGCGGCCCCCCAAAAGCCGCGCACCAAAGGTCGCTCTTACCAGGGTCACTCTTACGTGTAGCCGAGGTTGCGAAATTTGCTGCATGCAGCTGGTTTTGGCCTCACCGAGGGGCCCATTCCTCGATACATGGCCGCCTCTGGCGCCGGGAGGAGCCGGGGAAACCAGCTGCGTGAGCTGATTCTCAAACCCCCCCTTTGCTATATCCCCCCTTTCGCCCACCCGATTGTCCCTCTACAGGAGGAGTATTCAAAAATAGTATAAAAAGATAGTCCGGGGACGATTTGTCGATTATCTTTGCTAATGTCTGGAGCATTTTTGAATCTGATTTATCTTTTGTTCAAAATCCGCCTGTAGGGGGACATGCCCGACCTAAACCTAGAAGCAGTGGGGCCTGCCCCCGAGGGGGTGCCAACATAGGGGGACGAACAATGACATAAACAGAACAACTCGGCGGCGCTTCCGGCGCCGCCCCTGGCGAGCTCCGCGTGCCAGGGAGGGGGGTCCAGCGACGATCCGAGAAATCCGCGCAGAACTCCGAGGTTTTATATTCATGCCATGTTCGTCCCCCTACAACAGGCTCTCTCGTGCATCGCCCGTCCATGCCGAGTATTCTGCCACTGAATGCTCGTGGGGCCTCCCTGGCGAGGTTGCTCGCCCAATGGGCCGCTGGCAATGCGTATCCGAATCACTGGGACCTCATTTCGAGGCTGCTGGCCCCGCGAGTTCCTTCGAACGCCAGTTCTTGGTGCGCTCTGGTGGGGAGGGTGGGCTCTGTGGGGAGCGCAGCGGGGGGCCGCCTTGCAGTACCTGCCCTCAGCCTGGCTCCTGAACTGGGGCATTTGATGATGAAGGATGTCAGGGCCCCCTGAAACGGGGACTTTTAGATGAACCAGGAGACCTGGCTCGCCTGAGAAAACTGCAGCCTTGGGTCGAATTCTTCGCCGTTCTTCGTTCTGTCCAGACGGAATCTTCGAAGTCCTCCTTAGCAGGGTGATGTTTTACCGGATCTCTTTGAGGATATGTCCCCTTCCGTGCTTCCTACGTCTTGCAAAAATAACTGCGATGTTGTTGAGGCACGTTCGGCGTTTGGAGGCCATTCCTGGGCTTTGGGAGCGTCAACACAACGATCCTCAATGGAAAGCCAGCCCGAAAATGGAGGAGGAGGAGGAGGAGGAGGAGCAGGAGGAGGAGGAAGAGGGGGAGGAGGAGGAGGAGGAGGGAGGAGGAGGAGGAGGAGGAGAGGAGGAGGAGGAGGAGGAGGAGGAGGAGAAGGAGGAGGAGGAGGAGAAGGACGAAGAGAGGAGGAGGAGGAGGAGGAGGAGGAGGCGAAGGAGGAGGAAAAAGAAGAGGAGAACGAGGTCCCGAAGCAGGAGTGGGAGCGTGAAGAGGAGGAGGAGGAGAAAGAGGAGGAGGAGGAGGAGGAGGAGGAGGAGGAGGGAGGAGGAGGGGGCTGATATGATGATGATGATGATGATGATGATGATGATGATGATGATGATGATGATGATGATGATGATGATGACGATGATGATGAGGATGAGGATGAGGATGAGGATGAGGATGAGGATGAGGATGAGGATGAGGATGATGATGATGATGATGATGATGATGATGAGGATGAGGATGAGGATGAGGATGATGATGATGATGATGATGATGCTGATGATGATGATGATGATGATGATGAGGATGATGATGATGATGATGATGAAGTTGATTATGATGCTGATGCTGATGATGAGGAAGAGGAGGACGAAGAAGAGGAGGAAGAGGAGGATGCGAACCAGGCCCTTATACAAGGGTCCATTCCCACTGAGGGAAGTGCCTCGTTGGGAGAGCCGTTTGAAGATCCTGAAGTGCGCCAGAACATCATTATCATGATACCGACGACGCGAGTCAACCGGACTGTTGCGCCTTGACGATCCCGAATCGTGCAAGAACACAGTTCTTGGGACTTCCACATAGCGAATGAGCATAACTGTTGCGCCCTGATCGTCCTGACCGTTCCAAAACACAGTTTTTGATACGCCGACCCAAAAGCAGCGAAACTCCTGCAAGCTTTCTCTTCATGTGCGCGGCCCTACGTAAGGCGAGGGCCACACGTTGAGAACGAGCCGCCCTGAATATGTGAATATTCTGCGCGTGTTGCACGGGTGTGCGCGGCGCTCAGGTGAAAGCCACATCTTGAAAAGGAGCCTCCATCGGTCCGTGAAGTTCTTGCACACGTGTGACATGAGTGTGCGCGGCGTTAAGGCGAGAGCTACATTTTGAAAACGAACCGCGTTCAATCCGTGAAGCTCATTCAACTAGTTAGAGCGAATGTGCGCGGCGCCAAGGCGAGACTCGCACGTTCAAAACCACTCGCCCTCAACCCATGAAGCTCTTACACAGGTTTGAATCGAATGCGCGCGGCCTAAGGCGAAAGCCACATTTTGGAAGCGGCACGCCTTCCATCTGTGAAACTTTTGCCAGTGTTTTAGCCTCAGGCTCATACACGGTAAGGAGGTCTCAGGCGAATCGCCCGGCCCGCCCTTCCGACGGACCTCGGGCTGCGACAGGGAGAGGTTTTTTGTATGAGGAAAAGAATAGGGGGAACAGGAGTGGTCCGCCATCGATCGGCCGCGATGACCCGCACTCAATGTGTTCTGCGGATGAGGAACTTAGACTAGTACCAGCGCAGGATGCTTTTTCTCTTTGTGTTGCCATCCAGTTTGATTCGCAGGTCGACCCCGCCAAGGCAAGCGTGCCCTTTTCGTAAACACTTGACGTGCCTTATCCAATCGATATGTGTGAGAGAGAGAGAGTACCGCTTTCTAAACTCAGGGGCATTGACATCATTTCGGTTTGACTCCATGTGAACCGAGACGAAGCCAGAGCTACACGAACAATTCGTGGACAAGTCGTTCAAGATTCACCGCGAGCCAAGGGACAGTTGAAGACCTCAAGCCCTTCACGACCCTTGTGTCCTGTGTTTCAGGGCTGGACTTAAACGGTATGTTGCTGGACTTCGGCCGTGTTTTCTTTTCGTTTTGGGAGGGAGGGACAGGAAACCAGATAGAGCAACACGCAACACAGAACGAACACCAAACGAGAAACAACGTTTCGGTCCAGCCCTGCCACTTGCACTCATGGGGCAGGAGGTGCTCCTCCCTGTGCCCTCCCATTTCCTGCAGATGTCGGGGGAATGGTCGGCGGTCGCGCTTCCGGGCAAGGCACCCTCGTGTGTTCCGAGATTCGGGGCTGCCCGTCGTCTGGGCTGGCGGGCGCGACGCCGACTTGCACGAGGCGCTGCAGGCGCGCTTGGCGCAGCGCCCGGGGCCACCAGACTAGTTCGTAATTCGGGCAGCCTGCGTGCAGGCTGCGTGCCCCCCGCTCCCCCCCGCCCCTCCCTCCCCCCTCCCCCCTCTGCCGCCTGTCCCTGCCGCTGGGCCTCTTCGATGGGTACAAAAAAATGTTCCGAGATTCGGGGCCATCTTCGCCGCATCATCGCCGCACCCCTGGCTCCGCGTCGAAGCGTGCTCTTCGACGTCCTCCGGGAACCACGCCGCGCCGCCTGCGCACCGACGAGGTGCTGATTTCGGGGCCGCCCCAGCGCAGCGCGGCACTCTGCGCCCTGCGCGCCCTGCACCTTTCCAGCCCTGCAAGGTCGCTCGCTCTCGCCATCATGCAGAGGCGACCCGTGCCTGGAATCACTACACACCGTTCGTTTCTAATTTTTCGAGTTGTTTGCTTTTCTGGGGGGCCAGGATCCTTTCAGTTCCACTCGTTCTATCCTGGGCCTCTCCCTGGCCACCAGGGGGGCCCAGGAACACCTAGAAACACGACGTGTACCAAACATGCTATTTTAGTGAGTATCCCAGGGTCTTTCTATGATCCGCAAGGGGCCTTCTCTCGGGGCCGCCGCCCTGGAGGCCCTCTCGGGGCCATCTCGGGCGGCAGCGCCCGCGGAGCCCCCCCCCGATCGGCCGGAGATAGGGGGGGGGGGGGGGCAGAGGGCGGAGGCCCCGAGCCCTCTCTGGAAGAGCCCACGCAAGAGAGCGCCGAGGGCCTGGCGCGCCGAGCGCCCCACGGACAAATCACGGGTGGTCTGTGTTTATGCCTCGCTTTGCCGATCGGCGCGCCCCCCCCCCCTCCCCGCCCCATGGAGTACAGTCGAAAACCCCGATAAGGACGCGCGACTTTGCTCAGGGTGCCCTTGCGCCCTTGCTCTTCCTTGCTCTTGCGGCTCGTCTGTGGCCTCTTTCGCTTGCCCGCTTGTCAGGGTACCCTTGGGGCGGGCGGCCCAAAGAATCCCAACTTCGGCTTCCAAGGGTCTTGCGTCCTTACCGCGCGTCCTTATTTTGGGTTTCTGACTGTAGATCTGGGCTGTTTCTGGCGCCTGTCTCGAGCAGGTGGGGTCTCCACCGCAGGTCGCACTGCTGCCAACAGTCGCATCAGGCAGACGTCCAGAGCCAGACCTCCCCCCCTCCCCTGGCATCGCTCGGACGTGTGCATTTTTTCTCGGCGAGAACCACTGAGGACGATCCTGGACCATCGAGCAACAAAAACGCGCACGAGACCGAAACAATGCAGGGGAAACGGACGTCCGAGCGACGGCAAGATCAGGCAGACGTCCAGAGCCAGACCTGCCCCCCTCCGCCCCCCCCCTCTGCCGCCCAGCCTCGAGACGCCGAGTCCGAAAAAGCGCTCCCCCGGAGGGGCGGCGGCGCCGAGGGGGGCGGCGCCCCCCCCTCGGCCGGCCCCCCCCCCGGCGGGCCGAGGCGTGCTGCTGCTGCTGCGGGGGCCGTGCGGGGGGGGGCCTCGCTCTCGGCCTTTTCCCGGGCATGGAGCCGGTTTTTTTTTGTGGATTCGGGCAAGTTTACTTGCATGGCGTTCGCCCCCTCCCCCCCCCCCTCCCCTCGCCCCTCCTCGAGCGAATACTAGCGTGCGAGTGCCTTTCGACTCTGCGTGATTTCCCCGCCCCCCCGAGCGTGCAAGTCGTTTGCGGCTTGCCTCAGGCTCAGCCCCCCCCCCCCCGTCCATGCAAGTAAACTTGCCAGAGCCTAAAAAAAAATAAAAAACAGGCTCCATGTCGTCGCAGGCCTAGAGATTGACACCAACACCAATTTCGGAGGTGTGCCTCCACCGGGGGAAAAAAGATCCCGATCTCGGCGATTGGTGGTAATATTCTGGCTTCCGAGGTGGCCGAACTGTTACCACCAGCACCGAAAATCTAGGATCATCCTCCCCCTGTGGAGGCAACCCCCCGTCTTGGTGTTGGTGCCGATTTC
>CAUYUJ010019405.1:55000-60000 GCA_963575745.1 Prorocentrum cordatum | reverse complement strand
CAAGAACTCGCTCGACGCTCGCCATTTGCTTGCCGACAGCTGCGTCTCAGGCCCTTCGCTTGTTGACTGGGGCGCGGACGACAACTCGCAGGTCTCAGCGGATAGAGCCACGCATGCGCCGCCATGGCCCCTCCGACCCTCTCGTCCGCGCGCGTGATGGTCCTGACTCTCTTGCTCTCCCCTCCTTTGTTTTTGTGGAGTTATCCAGCATCCCCCCCTTGCCCGCCCCACCTGTCGCCCGGTTCGGTCTCGTCAACCCATCTCCTGAGTCTCTCTCAGGTCCAGCCGCAGCGACGCACCATTTTGCTTTCGCCGCGCGCGGCGGCGATGAGGGGATGAACACGCGCGTCCGCCTCGGCCGCGCGCGAAGAGGAGGAAGAGGAGGCGGAGGAAGGCGAGGAGGAGGAGGAGGAAGCTGGAGGTCGAACTCGGGAGCAACCCCTGCTTCGGGAGCAGCCCCTGCTTCGACGGCCTCGCGCCCCCGACTATCGCAGTCCTCTCGCGACCTGTCTTCTGCGTGTCTTGTCGCCGGCCCTCGGACTGCTCGGCCCTGCATGATCATCCTGATCATGCTAGCCGACGGCCCCAGGGCCTGGGAGCCGTCCTGGGGCGCCGAAAAAGCGGCCAGCGCCCGCGCGAATCTTCCTCCGCGCTGCCCCGACGTCTCTTCGATGTCTCTGGCGGCCTCGGAAGCTCCCATCAATCCCCGCCCCTTCCCGCTTCCCCACCGGGGCCCGCCGTCGATGATCGTGCATCCTCACCACCGTTTTCGACTATATGGAAAAACTCTGGCGGCGCGCAAAAGGGGGTAGGGGGAGGGGGGAAGGCTTCTTAGAAGCACCCTGCTTCTTAGAAGGCCTCGGCCTTACGTCTATAGAGAAGGCCCGCGCCTTCTAAGAAGCAGGGGTGTTTCTAAGAAGACTCCCCCGCTCCCCCTCCCCCGCTCCCCCTACCCCCCTCTGCGCGCCGCCAAAAACTCCTCCTCCTCCTCCTCCTCCTCCTCCTCCTCCTCCTCCTCCTCCTCCTCCTCTTCGTCCTCTTCCTCCTCCCCCTCTCCGCCCGCAGCGGGGCCGAGCTCCCTGCCAGGCGATCCGGGAGCGCATGGCGACCGAGGCGGCGCCGCGCCGGCTGCCGGCAGGCCCAGGCCGCCCGCCGCCCTCCTCCCCGGTTCCTACTCCTCCTCCTCCTCCTCCTCCTCCTCCTCCTCCTCCTCCTCCTTTTTCCTCCTCCTCCTCCTCCTTCCCCTTTTCCTCCTCCTCCTCCTCCTCCTCCTCCTCCTCCTGCTCTCCCCCTCCTCCTCTCCTCCTCCTCCTCCTCCTCCTCCTCCTCCTCCTCCTCCTCCTCTTCTCCTCTTCCTCCTCCTCCCCTTTTCCTTCTCCTCCTCCTCCTCCTCCTCCTCCTCCTCCTCCTCCTCCTGCTCCTCCTCCTTCGCCGAGCCCCAGCACACGGGGCGTTCGCAAACGGGCCTGTGGCCAAAGGTGCGTTTTCCATGGCGTTTTAAAGGTACGGGTTTGCCGCGCACAAGTGCAAGGTAAGCGTGCCCCCCAGAGCTCTGATGATGCATCGGCGTTTTGGTCGTCCTGGCGTATATCGCGCACCCCTTGCGAGGCAAATGCCCTGTCCCCCCGTTCTCGCTTGAAGACGGCCCTTGGCTACCACCCCGTTTACGAGCGCCCCGTTTGCAGGTGCTTGGCCTCCTCCCTGGGCTCGAGGCAGCCTGCCGGGGGCTCTCCCCTGGACCGTCCAGGGGCCCATCTCTCTGTCTCTTTCTCTCTCTCTCTCTCTCTCTCTCTTTTTTCTCTCTCTCTCTCTCTCTCTTTCTCTCTCCCCCCTCTTTCTCTTTCGAAGAAGAAGAAGAGAAACAAACGCCATAAACAAACGCGTATGTTTATGACATGTTTTCGTTTTCTACTCCTCCCTGGGCTCGAGGCAGTCTGCCGGGGGCTCTCCCCTGGACCTCCCACTGGCCCATCTGTCGGGACGATCGCAGTGGAGACGGAAAGACACGATCGCAATGGAGACGGAAAGATTTGACGCGAGGGCCTCAAGCATTTCCGATTCAAATTGAGCAGAACTCACTGTCCGCGCTGCCGCGGACGTTGTGTACTGAAGAAAATAAGCCGCCTGCGCAACAGCGACCGCTGTCGTTTTTGGACAAGCTTTGTTGTTGGGCATTGTGTTTATTTTTGTCCGTCGGGCGTCCGAAATCCCGTCGGGAGCCTTGTCGAGACGGGGGTCAGTGTAAACAGGGTCAGCCAGGGCGCCAGATCTTGCAGCATCCTGCAGAGTCAGGGGTGCATTGACCCGGCTCAGGGCGCAGGATCCTGCAGGACCCTTCAGGATCTTGCAGGCTCTTGCCAAGCCTGACGGACCCGGGTCTGCATTGACCCGGGTCAGTGCGTCCCCGAGTCTCGTCAGGGGCTTCACGAACCCACACACCCTGGAGTCACAAAAAAACACCACGGAGGGCTTCTCGGTCTTTTCGGCCTGTGGGGGCCCTTGCCGGCCCTCGGGACCGTCAGACGCGGCGCAGGATGAGAAACCAGTCTCGGGGAATGGTTTGAGACTTCGCGGGGTCGACGTCACTACAGTCGGGGCCCTGAAGAAGGAACCCTTTTCGTTGGGGAGGGGCTCCGTGTTCCTTATTTGTCTCGCAGCTTGCCTGAGGTTGTCCGTAGGTTTTCGATGGGGAATCGAAGCTTAACTTATGGAAACAAGGGGCCTCGTTCCTTATTTAGGGTTCCTTAGGACAACGCCCCGACTGCACCAATGCACCAAGTTTGGGGTCTGGGTGCGGGGGTCAGCGCTGACGGGGGTCCGCCGCTTCCCTCTGGCCGGCCAGGGTCTGCGAGCCGCGCGGGGCCGCGTCGCCCCGCGTGCCCTCCGCGGGCCTTACGCTCCGCAACCCGAACACAGCTGGCCGGGCTCCTCGCGACAGGGCCCATGGCAGGCCCGGGCTCTTGTGCTGGCCCGGGTTGGTGGCTGGTTCGCCCCCTATCGCGACGGTCTTTAGACAGGGCTCTTAGCATCGCTCGGACGTGTGCATTTTTCCTTCGGCGAGGACAGTCGAGGAGCATCCTTGATCAGTTGGCGAAGAAGCCTCGCACGAAACCGACAAAAAACACAGGGAATGGACGTCCAAGCGATGGCGAGGGCTTCAAGGGCCCCTGGCGGTCCCTTCCGTTTCGCGAATCGTTCCTTGCGTGTATGGCGCCTTGTGGTTCTAGATTGTCGCCGATGCCTCTGTGGGCCAAGCGACAAGGTTCATACAGTTACGGTGACCTGTGGAATCGGGACGTCTACCCACCCCTACCTGGACAGCATCAGTAGATACAATCCGCTCTGGACCCAAGGATACGGAGGGAAGTGGAGCCGTCCAATGATTGTAATCAGTGATTGTGGAAATAAGCTCTTCCAGGCTTGCAGGACATGATCAAGCCAAAGAACTGGACATGTGAGTGTGCTGCAATGTTCTCTTCTCATTTGCAACATGGTATTTCGTGGTTTCGTACAATCTCCACTGCTCAAGCTTCCCCGCCGTAGCAGATCCAGGCCTTGGCAGCTTAGTTGACAGCCGGTGGCAAAGCAGATGCCGAGAAAAGCGAGCTGCAGATAAACTGATCCAAGCCTTGCAGAAGGCTAGCCCTGGGGCCATACCCAAGCCACCTGCACAGGAGTTGCAGCAGGCCGCGGCCCGCCTCGAGCGAGGGCGCAAAACTCTTGACCAGTCCAAGCAGCGGTGGATTTGGGCCAGGCAGGAACTCGAGCGCAGCGAGGAGAAGCTGCGCAAGTGCACGGGTGAGGTTGCGGCTGCAGAACAGGAGGAGATTGAGAGGGCGCGCTCTTTCCTGCCACTAGTCGAGGGAGCTGCACTGGACATCCGGGAGGTGTTAGATCGCAAGCTGAATCTGGAGGTCTCGTTGGGGGGGTCGACCTCCACGAGCTGGGCCCGGAGGCTGCGCACCATGACGCACTCGAGGAGGCTGAGACAGATCGGGAAGCCATGCTCCAGGAGGCGGCGCAGGATAGCTACGCCGTCATCGACCCCAGGAGCACCAAGGCCAGAGTGGCCACCGTCATAGAGCGCGCGGAGGAGAGGAGGGGCAACGATGGCGCAGCCCGCGCGCCATGGGCGAGGCCAGGGGCAGACGCCGCCGCCAGCCGCAGGCTCTGCGGCGACGGGCCCAGCCGGCCAGCGCCGGCCTGCGGACCCCGCCCTCCGGAGTTGCCGCGGCCGTGTCGGCGGCTGCGCGTGGCGGCGCCGCGCGCGGGCTCCGGGCGGAGGTTGGCGGCATGGTGGCGAAGCTCCGTGCCGGGACGGAGCCACGGGGCGCGTCGAGCGTTGAGGGCACGCAGAAGCTTTCACATCAGCAGTCTGTCCGGACGGGGACTAAGAAAGGGCAGGAGCACTCTGAGTGGTGGAGTGCAGGACACAGGCGTCATGCTTGAGCTGCACGTGCTGGCAGGGGATCGCACGAGTGTCCTGCATGATTGGGAGCGGCTCGGCATACAGACCAGTATTTCCACCACCGCACGCAGTGCAGGCGGTCGCCCGGGCATGTGGCATCAGCGCGGGCGTCAAGAAAAAATACCCGTTTCAAAGTCCTCGTTGCCGGGCGAACAGGCCAGGGCAACAACGGGGGCTTCGGACGATTTCTGGACCATCAGCGACTACTAGTTGCACTTATTTCCGAGGCATTGCGAGTGGCCAATCAATGTTCCTCTTCGATATCTGGCTTGCCAGCGGTGTGGGTTCTCCGGGGATGAGTGTCGCAATGTTGATCCAAGTGGGACATGTGAGCGGTAAAGACGCTTTGGATTGTCATCGGCAACTTCAACGCGACCCCGATGGAGATACAGACATCAGGATGGCCGACCTTGCTTGACAGCATGATCAAAGTGGCACTGGGGGCCGGGTACACATGCACGGCAGGACAGAAGAGGCTCATCGATTTCTTTGCCATCTCGCGGAGCATGGTCAGATTCATGGTTGGTGCGCG
>CAUYUJ010019405.1:42500-50000 GCA_963575745.1 Prorocentrum cordatum | reverse complement strand
GGTAGTCTCTGACTGCGCAAGCAGACAGCCATAACCACCATCGCACTATACGAACTAACCACCAAGTGGCTCATTCCAAGTCTTTCTGTTTGTCGTTGTCGCCGCCGCTTCATCCTCCTCCCAGGCACAGGCCAGGGCGCATGACCTCCTCGTCGTCGCAAGAAGATTGGGGAAGCTTGATGGGGAGAAGGAGGAGGAAGATGGAGGAGGAGGATGAGGAGGAGGAGGGCCGGGTGACCCAACTGGGGGGTGGAGAGGAGGAGGAGGAGGAGGAGGAGAGGAGGAGGGAGGGGAGGAGGAAGGAGGATGAGGAGGAGGAGGAGGAGGAGGAGGAGGAGGAGGGAGGAGAGAGTAGGAGGAGGAGGAGGAGGAGGAGGAAAAAGAGGAGGAGGGAAAAAGAGGAGGAGGAGGAGGAGGAGGAAAAAGAGGAGGAGGAAAAAGAGGAGGAGGAGGAGGGAAGGAGGAGAGGAGGAGGAGGAGGAGGGAGGAGGAGGAGAGGAGGAGGAGAGGGGGGGAGGGGGAGGGGGGGAGAGAGTAGAAGGAGGGGAGGGAGGAGAGAGTAGGAGGAGGTAGGAGGAGGATGGAGGAGGAGGGAGGAGGAGGAGGGAGGAGCAGGTCGTCGTCATCGTCGCCGCCGTCCGCACATCCCCCCCCCCTCAGGCAATGGCCAGGGTGCGCCGCCGCTGCTGCCCCAGGGCGGCGCCGCCCGCGGCACCGAGGGCGCGAGGGCCGCGGCGGCGAGGGCTGGCAAGAGCCTCCAGGTCGGGGGGGGGCAACGACGATGTTCGTCGGCCACGTGCGCAGGGGACTTACGGTAGGTTTGCGTCGTGTCGACCAGCGGCGACCCCAGCGCGGGCGTTCAAGGTTGAACGCCGCTGGCGACCCAGAATCGATCGATGTTGAATGATCGGACGTTGCGGCAGCGGCCGATCGTTCAAGATTGAACGATCCCTGCGGTGTCAAAAACCAACGCTGGGGTCGGCACGACACGAACCTGCCGTATGGGGGAGGGGGGGGGAAGAGGCTTCTCAGAAGCACCCCATGCTTCTTAGAAGGCGCGGGCCCTGCCTGCAGATGTGAGGCCCGCGCCTCCTCAGAAGCAGCCGCCTTCTAAGAAGTCTTCCCCCCTCCCCCCACAGTCGGGGCCCTGAAGAAGGAACCCTTTTGGTTGGGGAGGGGCTCCGCGTTCCCTGATTGTTTCGCAGCTGGCCTTGGATTTTCCTTAGGTTTTCGATACGAAGTCGAAGCTCAACTTATGGAAAAAAGGGGCCTCGTTCCTTATGTAGGGTTCCTTAGGCCAACGCCCCGACTGTACCCCCTCTTGTGCGCGCCGCCACGTTTGTTCTTGCTCAGCGGCGAGGGCGGACGCACAACGCGCTCGGGCCAACCAGGAGCACGCGATCGGTCGGTCCTCGGTGGTTCTCGACGCCGGGGGGGGGGTCCACCAGCGGTGCCTCGTCGAGACCGTTCCGGGGGTGCCCGGATCGCCCCGAATGGCCGCTGGAGGCCCGAGCTCTGGCCCGAACACCAAAGGCGTGGAGGAGGAGGAGGAGGAGCAGGAGGAGGAGGAGGAGGAGGAGGAGGAGGACGAGGAGGAGGAGGAGGAGGAGGAGGAGGAGGAGGGGAGGAGGAGGAGGAGGAGGAGGAGGAGGAGGGAGGAGGAGCGAGGAGGGGCGAGGAGGAGGAGGAGGAGGAGGAGGCCTTTTTAGGTTTTCCCAGTGAGAGAGGCCATTCGCCAGAGTGGCCTCCAGGTGCGTGGCGATAGCAGCGGCCTGCGCGCTGGTGCTTCCCCCCCCTCCTCTTCCGCGCGCGACCCCTTGAATCCCCGCACCGGAGGCCACTCTTGCCTACGGTAGGTTCTTAACGTGTCGCCTGGCGGCGACCCCGCTGCCACCGTTCAACGTTGAACGCCTCCGGCGACCCAGAATCGGTCGTTTTGAACGACCTGACGTTTCGGAAACGGCCGATCCTTCAAGGTCGAACCACACCCGTGGTGTCAGAAGCCACCGCCGAAGCCGGCACGGCACGGACCTGCCGTCGGGCCTGTCTTGCTTGTCGCAGATATCTCTGAGTGCGCTCGCGAGTCTCGGCGCCGTGCGTAAGAAAAGTCGAAGAAGAAAAAACGTAGAAACATAAACTATTGGCGCTCCGCGCGGAATTCTTGGTTCTGCGCTGAACGCCCCCCCCTGGCGCGCGGAGTGCGTCAGGGGCGGCGCCGGAGGCGCCGCCAGGGGGGCCCAGCGCGGATCCAAGACATCCGCGCGGAGCGCCAGAAGTTTCTGTTTTGGGCGTTTTTTCTTTCCCGACAGATATCAGCGAGCGAAGAACGGTATAAAGTAAACTTTTTCGCCGTTGGGGACACCTGCCCCTGGGCGGCTGGAAAGTTTATACCCCAACGGTGCCACCGTAAGGGTATAAACTTTCCAGCCGCCCAGGGGCAGGTGCCCCCGACGGCGAAAAAAGCTTATTTTATACCGTTCTTCGCCCGTTAAAGATAGGAGCACGGATGACCGCTTGCCAGGGAGCGTCCTGATCTTCTCCTTGGGCCTCTGCGGGCAGGCAGACACCACGGGGAGGCGCCATGGGGGCCTCAGAGGCAGGCTCGCGGAGGGGCCTCGGATCGGGGGTGGCGTGGGAAACTCGCGCCACACCGGTGGTTTTCTGCGGAGTCCTTCGGGCCCCCTGCAGGGGTCCTCGTTCGGATTCAGGAAGGCATGCTCGTCTATAGGAGTAGTATGCTTACGATGTGTGGACAATTTCTGATTAATTGGGAGTTTGTTGTTCATTATGTTTCGTCTATGTTCGTAAGGATACAGGAAGGCATGTTCGTCTATAGGAGGAATGAAAAAAAGAAACAACAAACAAAACATAGTCTGCTTACGATGTTTGGACCATTTCTGATTAATTGGCAGTTCTTGTTGTTCATTAGTTTTCGCTTGTTTTCACAAATCCTCCTGTAGGATGACATGCCCGACCTAACGTTGGGACGGATCTCTGGCTCGATGTCCGAAATCCTGCAGGGAGCTGGGGTCGAGGGCGCCTGCCGCGAGAATCTTCGTGTCGCTGTCTGGTAAGGCTGCGGGTCGCGCAGAAACAGCCTCCTCGGGTAGGCCCAGCTGGCCTCCACAGCGCCCCACGCTTCCCTCAACAGGCCCCCCCGCATAGCCCCTGGGGCGCTCCGCGCCCCAGGGTTGAGGCGTTGAGACTGCCCCGGGCTTACAGTGGAGGCCCATGCCAAGAAACACCCCGCTTGCCTCTAGGGTGCCCTGAGCTTCTTGGGTTTTCGATGGTTCTGCTATGGGAAGCGTGACGTTGCCGCACCAAAAAGCCCATGGACGTCCTGGGGTCTCAGGGCTGGGGTGTCTCGTGGAAGGTATCTCGTGGACTGGCCCCCACTGCGCTCGGGGGGGCCTGTCGAGGCCAGCGGGGGCGACCCGGGGGGGGGCCGGCTGAGGCCGGCTGGGGGGCTGCCTGGAGGGCCCGCCTGTGCGCCACCCCAGGCCTCGCCCGTCGGAGTGCGGGGCACACCGACGCCCGCCCCTGGCCGGGCCAAACGCGGGCCCACGATCGATGCGCACGCCGTGTGGGCGCGGCGAGGGGTGGTGGTGTACTCACCGATGTGGCGGCGCGCGCCAGGGCAGGCGCGCGAGGGGGGCGGCCGTCGGAGAAGCCTGCAGGGCTCGTGAGCAGGTCGGGGGCCCCCTCTGCGAAGCTCTCTGATCACCGAGCGCGCTCCACCACTCGCAAGGTGCCTACTCGCAGAAACGTCCAGAGCACACACACACACACACGCACGCACACATACACACACACACACACGCACGCACGCACGCACGCACACGCACACGCACGCACAAACACACAAACACACAAACACACAAACACACAAACACACAAACACACAAGCACACAAACACACAAGCACACAAACACACAAACGCACAAACACACAAACACACAAACACACAAACACACAAACACACACACACACATGCATACGCTTGCCTCGATATGGTGGGTCGTGGATCCCCCGCGGCTGATCCAGGCCATTTGCGAGTAGTTCCTCTGCGAGTCGTGGAGAGCGCTCGTGGGGCAGTTCCTTTACGAGCAGTCACTCGGCGAGCAGTTGCTCTGCGAGCCTGGGGAAGCCTTCTGGGGAGCCCCACTGGGGCCTTCTGCGAGGGCGCCTGCCTTCCGAGAGGGCCCCCGCCCTCTTGCAAAAGCCCCTCGCGCCGCCCCCTTGCGCACGCCGCCCCCCCCCCCCCCGCCCGATCCAGGGCTCGAGCTCCACGGTGGCCTGGCGATCCCGTGGGCCGTGTCCGTTTGGGTCTCGTTCCGCGGCAGAGGCAGGCATGAGGTACAGTGAGCGGCTTGAGTAAGGAACACTTACTTTTCAAAAGGGACTCGGTCGTTCCTTAGGTTTCACATGCGTTATTTACAGCTCTTCATGCGTTATGGATTATTCATCGTTCCTTATGCGTTATTCCTTGGGGTAAAAAAAGGGGCTTCGTTCCTTATTTATAGTTCCTTAGGTCAACGCCCCGACTGTAGAACGAAGGACAGAGAGCGAACACACACACACACACACACACGCACGCACGCACGCACGCACGCACGCACGCACGCACGCACGCACGCACGCACGCACACACACACACACACACACAATTCACGCACGCACGCACGCACGCACGCACGCACGCACGCACGCACGCACGCACGCACACACACGCACGCACGCACGCACGCACACACACACACACACACACACACACACACACACACACACACACACACACACACACACACACACACACACACACACACACACACACACACACACACACACACACACACACACACACACACACACACACACACACACACACACACACACACACACACACACACACAACGAGAGCGGGAACAACTGCTCCGCTCGAGTCCTGCCCCGACCTTGGGCCAGCGCCGGTGGCTGCTAATCGTTGCCGGCCGCCTGCCCAGGGGGCCGGCAGGGCCGAGCTGGGGCCCGACAGCGGGAGGCGCCACGCCCCCCCCCCGCCGGCGCGCGGCTGCCTCGCGTGTCGTCGCCGTGGTGGCGGTCGTCGTCCTGTTCGGGTGTGGCTAGAAGTGCCCATGGCCCAAGGTGCCCCCAGTATTTCCAAGGAGGCTCCCTTCGCCTCCAGAGCACCCCTCACGAGGCCGAGGAGGCGCACGGGCTCCAAATTCGAGCGAACAGCTGGGGGCACCTTCTGCCAGGGACACCTTTAGCAACCCCCAACCTGTGTCGGCAGGCGGGAGGGTTCGGTGGCAAGTCATTGGAGCCTGGTATGCCCCCTTGATTCCGTCTTCAGCGTCGGTTAGGCGTCGATCAGCGTCTGGAGCCGATGAGGTAGCGCCGATCTGGCGTCGGTGAGCGTCGACGAAGCGCCGATGATCGTCGAGTGTCGTCGATAGGGGCGTCGGCGAGCGCCGATGCGCACGAGCCGACAAGATGGTAGGGGAGGCCCTCGTGAGTTGCCACCGAGGGGGGGGGGGGGGAGGAGGAGCAGGCAGGAGGGGGGGGGAGGAGCGGGAGGAGGCCGCCCGCCCGTGCCCCACTGCGGCTCTCCGTGCCTGCCCACGCCCCCGCCCCCCCCCCCCCCTCTCCCTTCCCGGAGCTCCCCGCTCCCTCGGAGGACGCGCAGTGGTAAGTCGGGCATGCGCTTTCGGGCGAAGAGAACTATGCACATGCACCGATCCTGGCAAGGCCCATGCTTGACCCACGATCGGTGCATATGCCTTCCTGGCCAAGGTCGGAGGGCGTATGCACCGATCCTGGGCTCAGGATGGGCCTGGCCAGAATCGGTGTATGTGCATGGTTCTTGTTCCCCTATCCTTCTGCAGGTGGACGGGTGGAGAGTATCCCAGAAGAGTCCAGAAATGGTATGGGGGCGATGGTTCTGGTACTTTTGACCACTGTTGGTTAGTATTGGACAAAGTTGAATTTGTCTCTCAAGATCCGCCCGTATAGCGGGGCATGCCCGACCGAAGCGTTATTGGGGGGCACGACATTGGGGGGGGGGGCAGCGAGGGCTGCAGAAGCGAGGGCCCGAAAGGGGCCCCCGTCCGGGCCCAAGAAGGATACCTTGCTCTTCCCCCCCCGACACCACTTGCAGTGGACGCCCATGCCAAGAAACACCCTGCTTGCCTCCAGGGTGCCCTGGGTTTCTTGGTTCTCGATGGTTCTGCATGGTTCTGCTATAAAAAAGCGCGACGTTGCCACACCAGAACATCCATGGGCCTCCTGGGATCCCAGGGCCGGGTTTCCTGTGGGAGGCTTCTTGTGGTCGAGCCCCTACAGTGCCGTTTTTAACACATGCTCCGCGTGCGGTCACGTATTAAAGAATGCAGGGGTTTAGCATTAAACACAGCGACGAGCTCATGCACACAAGTTTAGTCATGCATGAGTCATGTATTTAAAAATCCCATATTCAAAAAACATCCCATGTATGAAAACTGCCCTGTACTGTGTCGCCCCCCCCCCAGTAAACCCGCACGGCTCCGAGGGAGCGACGGGAGAACTTCGGGCCCGCCCGCGCGGGCCGTCCCCCGCGGGAGCCGCCCGCGCCCGCGGCCCGCGGCCCGCTCAGGGCCGTTCCTGGGGGGGGGGGGGGGCCCGCCCGCTCTCTCCGCTCTCGAGGGTCGGCGCTCCGAGGGCGAGGGGCCGACGCGGCTCTCGAGGGGCGAGGGCGCTCGAGGGGCGAGGGCGCTCGAGGGCGCTCGAGGGCGAGGGGCGAGGGGCCGCTCGAGGGCGAGGGGCCGCTCGAGGGCGCTCGAGGGGCGAGGGCGAGTGGGCGAGGGCGAGGGCGCTCGAGGGGCGAGGGCGAGGAGCGAGGGCGCTCGAGGGCGAGGGGCCGACGCGGCTCTTGTAGGACGACCTCGATACCTTTTCCATGTTCCAGGCACAGTTCCCGAACTTTGGCCACAATTCGCCCCTGGCGTTTCCGGGGCGCCACTGTGCGGCCTGGCGGGGCTTGGCCAGAGGAGCGAGGGGCCATGCCGATCATGCGTGCCAATACGTTCGGGAGTTCTGGGAGATACACGAGTGCCTGCTGTTCCGCACGGGCTCCGGAAACCCGGGCCGCCGGATGCTCTGGGATTCCTGAAGGGTGCCCTCCTGAGCCAGATCGGCGGAGAGCGAGGGGGTGAAGTGAGAAGGAAGAGACCCTCTCAGAAGGCGGTGGGACTTCTCAGAAGCCCTCGCGCCTTCTGAGAGGTCCCCTGCGTCTTCAGGGAAGGCTTATGAAACTTCTCAGACGGCCGGGGGAAATTCCGAACCTTCCGAGAAGGCCGTCTCTCGACCAGACGCAAGAGTGACCTTTCGCCGGGGTGACTTCTGGTGCGGGCCCGATAGGGGACCCCCCATCGCTGAGCGCGAAGCGGTGGCAGCGGCTTGCGCGCCCATTGGCCACCCCGCGTCCCCCGTGGAGCCGCGCACCAAGGGGCCACTCTTGCCTG
>CAUYUJ010019405.1:0-37500 GCA_963575745.1 Prorocentrum cordatum | reverse complement strand
CCAGCTCTCGCTCTCTCTCCCTCTCTCCCTCTCTCTCGTCATGTCTTTCTCTCGCTTGTTTTTTCCCCCACAGCCTGCGAGAGGCCCAGCACGGCCCTATAGGACCCTCAGAGCGCCAGAGATGACCCCCAAGACAGGCCCCCCACGAGGCTGGCGACGTCCCAAGCGGGCACGACGACGACCCAACAGGCCCCCCAAATGGCCCCAAGAGACCCCCAGGAAGTGCCGACTCGCAACCCTGGATTAGCTAGCCGACGGCCGGATCATCAGTAAATGCGTAGGTGTAGATGTATGTACATGTGTATATATATATATGTATATGATACAGCCGACGGTCGGGCCATCAGCTAATGTATATATATATATGTGTGTGCACATGCAAGTGTTTGTTTCGTGCACAAACTACACCAGCATCTCGCAGGTGTTATCCAGAAAGGTGCTTGTGCTCAGACCACCTGTCACTGGATACATGTGCGTTGCCGCCTGCGCAGCAGGCCCAACTGCGATCATGCGATGTTCTGCTACTCGTTGGATGAGCAGATCTACACCGTTGGCCAGGACGCGTGTTGCTAAGAGGGTGCATCTTCAGTTCGACTCGTCATTACCCTTCGGCTCATCTCGCTCTCGCTCGACTTGTCTCCCTCGGTTAGCTCTTCATGCCTCGCCGCTTATCCCGCATGCATCCCCCTTTTCGTTCATTTATCTCCCTCCATCTCCCTCTCTTCATCCCTCTCTCTTGTGTTCTCTGAGTTCCCTCCCTCTCCCTTTCTTCCACACTTTGCCTTCCTTCTTATCTGTATCTCAGTCTCTCTTGCTCTCTTTTTCTCCCTTTCCCTGCCTCTCTCTCTCTCTCCCTCTGTGCCTTTATGTTGATGTGTCTATATATATATATATACACATGTATGTGCGTGTGTCTGTACAGACATGTATTCACACGACATGTGTACGTGTATGGCGCTCTCTCTCTCTCTCTCTCTTCCCCCCCCCCCCCCGCTCCCTTCCTTGTTATATTTCCAGACATCCTGAGTGGAGTTCTTGTTTTCCTAGAACACCCTCTCCTTCTCCTCCTCCTTCTCCTCCTTCTCCTTCTCCCGCCTTCCTACCATAACATACCACACCACCTACCATACCATAGCACACCTACAATACCAAAGTTACCATACAATACCAAAGCTACCACACCATACCTAACACTCCAGGGAAGCCACGCCGGAGCGAGTACAGCATCGGGATACCATACCATTTACAAGGTTTCGTGCCCCTCCCAACCCTCCTGGGAGGCCCCGCCTGAGCGAGGAGGGTATTCGAAGCCATACCATTTATCAGGTTCCGTGGCCCTCCCACTCCTCCAGGGAGGCCCCGCCTGAGCGATGAGGGCATTCGAAACCATACTATTTATCAGGTTCCGTGGCCCTCCCACTCCTCCTGGGAGGCCCCGCCTGAGCGAGGAGGGTATTCGTAATCCATGCTATCTATCAGGTTTCATGTCCCTCCCACTTCTCCAAGGAGGCCCCGCCTGAGCGAGGAGGGTATTCGAAAACCATGCTACGCACCAGGTGTCGTGCCCCTCTCACTCCTCCAGGGAGGCCCCGCCTGAGCGAGGAGGGTATTCGAAAACCATGCTATGTATCAGGTGCCGTGTTCCTCTCACTCCTCCAGGGAGGCCCCGCCTGAGCGAGGAGGGTTTTCGAAAACCATGTTACGTATCAGGTTTCGTGCCCCTCCCACTCCTCCAGGGAGGCCCCGCCTGAGCGAGAAGGGTATTCGAAAACCAAACTATGTACCAGGTTTCGTGCCCCTCTCACTCCTCCAGGGAGGCCCCGCCTGAGCGAGGAGGGTATTCGAAAACCATGTTACGTATCAGGTTTCGTGCCCCTCCCACTCCTCCAGGGAGGCCGCGCCTGAGCGAGGAGTGTATCAAATACACCGCACCCGCGTTGGGTCCCAGTGGCGGGTTCCACATGCGTCTCCCCCACCCAGCACAGCGTTTCGTGGCCCCGTAGGGCGCTCCACCTAAAGCACCAGTTCTGGTGTCCGTATGCGCTTCCCCCACCCAGCATAGCGCTTCCTGGCCCCATAGGGTGCCCCACCTAAAGCCCCAATGGCGGTGTCCACATGCGTCTCCCCCACGCAGCACAGCGTTTCGTGGCCACACAGGGAGCTCCACCTAAGGTCCCAATGGCGGTGTCCACATGGGCCTCCCCCGCCCAGTACAGCGTTTCGTGGCCCCATCGGGTGCTCCACCGAAGGCCCCAGTGGCGGTGTCCACATGCGCCTCCCCCACCCAACACAGCGCTTCGTGGTTCCAGAGGGAGCTCCACATAAGGCGCCAATGGCGGTGTCCACATGCGTCTCCCCCACGCAGCACAGCGTTTCGTGGCCACACAGGGAGCTCCACCTAAGGTCCCAATGGCGGTGTCCACATGGGCCTCCCCCGCCCAGTACAGCGTTTCGTGGCCCCATCGGGTGCTCCACCGAAGGCCCCAGTGGCGGTGTCCACATGCGCCTCCCCCACCCAACACAGCGCTTCGTGGTTCCAGAGGGAGCTCCACATAAGGCGCCAATGGCGGTGTCCACATGCGTCTCCCCCACCCAGCACAGGGCTTCGTGGCCACATAGGTGCTCCACCTAAGGTCCCAGTGACGGTGCCCACATGCGTCTCCCCCACCCAGCACAGCGCTTCGTGGCCACATAAGGGAGTTCCACCTAAAACACCAGTTGCGGTGTCCACATGGGTCCCCCCCACTCAGTACAGCGTTTCGTGGCCACACAGGGAGCTCCACCTAAGGTCCCAATGGCGGTGTCCACATGGGCTTTCCCCACCCAGTACAGCTCTTCGTGGCACCATCGGGTGCTCCAACGAAGGCCCCAGTGAGCTCCACATAAAAGCGCCAGTGGCGGTGTCCACATGCGTCTCCCCCACCCAACACAGCGCTTCGTGGCTCCATTGGGAGCTCCACCGAAGGCCCCAATGGCGGTGTCCACATGCGTCTCCCCCACCCAGTACGGGGCTTCGTGGCCACATAGAGAACTCCACCTGAGGTCCCAGTGGCGGTGTCCACATGCGTCTCCCCCACCCAGCACAGCGTTTCGTGGCCCCAGATGGAGCTCCAACTACGGTCGCAGTGGCGGTGTCCACATGCGTCTCCCCCACCCAGTACGGCGCTTCGTGGCCCACACGGATTTCCACCGAAGGCGATACAAACAACGGCGGCATTCACAGCTAACTATAGCTGGTTCCTTCGCCAAGCTATTTGTTTTTTTGTGCTCTCTCTCTCTCTCTCGCTCTCTCTCTCTCTCTCTCTCTCTATCCGCCTCTGTCTCTCGCTCTATGTCCCGCTGCTGCCTTTATTCAATTGCTTTGCTCATTCCGCTGGCCCTGGAGCGCTCTTTGGGGCCTCGTGGGGGCCTCTTGGAAGCCTCTTGGGGATCCTTGGCGGCGTCTTGGGGGCCCCTGGGGCCTCTTGGGGGGCTCTCGGGGGCTTTTTGGGGTTGGAGGGGGAGGCCGTGGATTGCGGCTGCCTTTATTGTTCTGTATGCACATCCACCTCATTCTATATTTCCGCTGGTCTGTATTGCGAACGCCTTGCGGCGGGTACCGCCGACGCTGAAGGGGGGCGACGGCGGCGGCGGCGACGACGACGACAACGACGACGCCGACGTGGGTGAGAGTCTTCAGGAGAGCTTCTTGGGATCTCGTCGGAGCGCTCTCGTGGGCCTCTGGGGGGCAGTTTGGGGGCCTCCTGGCGGCCACTTGGGGGGGGGGTCTCTCGGGAGCCTCTTGGTGGCCTCTTGGGGTTTCCCTGGGGCTTGTTGGGGTCGTCTTGGCCGTCTTGGGACCTCTTGGAGGCATCTGGAGGGCTTCATGCTGCCCTGGGAGCTTCCCAGGGCCGAAGGCTCGAAATTTCCATTCGGGTCCCCCGTATGGGTGTCCTCTTGGAGCCGTCTTGGGGCCCTTTTTGGTGCCCCCTTGGAGGCCTCTTGGGCCATCTTGGGGCGGTCTTGGGGGCCTCTTGGGCCGTCTTGGAGCGTCGGGAAGCCGAAAAGGCGAGCACACCTAAATCTGTCGACACCCGTTCTGGGAAACCAATCGGACCACGTCACCTCTTCACGGATGTCACAAAAATTGCGCAGCTGCCAGCCCCCACGGGAGCCGCAAAGTCTCGTCTGGATCCACGTGTCCATCCGCCCCGTTGGGCCTCCAAGGAGCCCGCGAGAGTGGGGTGAGCTGCGCAGGTGGCTGCACCCTAGGGGAGCCGCGGGCTCACGGGGACATCCGCACAGCGCCCTTGCCCCTTCGCCTCCTCCTCCTCTGTTCCTCCGCCTCCTCCTCCTCCTCCTCCTCCTGCTCCTTCTCCTCCTCCTCCGCCTCCTCCTCCTCCTCCTCCTCCTCCATCTCTTCCCCCGCCTCCTCCTTCTCCTCGTCCTCCCTCTCTTTCCTCCTCCTCCTCCTCCTCCTCCTCCTCCTCCGCGCCTCCTCCTCCTCCTCGTCCTCCTCATCCTCCTCCTCCTCTTCCTTTTTCTCTTCCTCCTCTTGTTCTCCTCAGCCTCCTCCTCCTCCTCCTCCTCCTCCTCCTCCTCCTCGTGTGCAGTTTAAGGGCGTCCTGCAGCGGCACGCTGGGCAACAAAGTGTGTCACGTCGGTGCGCATGGGCTGGCTCCGGTTGTGCCGTGATCATTCCTCTTGCTGCTCTTGTTCCTCCGCGTCCCTAGTCTCTGGCCGTTTTTGGTGGCCATGCTGCCAATCGGCTTGCCACCAATCGCATTTTCGGGTGTGCGTGCCCCCGTTCCGCTGGACCTCCGAGGAGCTGAAGACAGCTTCGGCAGCTGCGGAGTTGGCAGCCGACCAGGTGGCCGCGAGGTCTCGTCAGGGTCCGCGTGTCCTTCCACTCCGCTGGGCCTCCAAGGAGCCCACGAAAGACCAAACAGATGCGCGTATGATACCACTCCGCTAGGCCCCCCAGGAACCCACGACGGCGGCGACAGTTACGCGGGTGGCGGTGCCACCAAGCAGCCACGAGGTCTGGTGCCGATGCGCGTTTGACACCACTGCGCTGGACCTCCCAGGCGCCCACGAAAGAGGCGACAGTGAGGTCGGTGGTAGCACCATGAGGCAGCCGCGACATCGAGCCTGGATGCGCCTGTGACAGCTGAGCTGGGCATCCGAGGAGGCCACGAAATTGGCGGCAGCTGACACCGCTGTGCTAGGCCTCCAAGAAGCAGACGAACGAGGCGACAGCCGCACAGGTGGCAGCACCTCGAAGGAGCCTTGATATCGAGTGCGGACGTGAGTACGACACCCTGGCGTTGGGCCTCGCAGGAGACCACGACATCGGCGACCGTTGCGCACTCCACAGTACCCCGACGGAGCAGCGAGGTCTAGTGCGGATGCACGTGAGACACCACTGCGCTGGGCCTCTGAGGAGCCCGCGACATAGGCGGCAGTTGCGAAGGTATCGTATCACACCACTGCACCTGACCCCCCAGAGCTCACGACGGCGGCAACAGTTGCGCGAGGTGGAAGCATCCCCCAGAGCCGCGAGTTCTTGGTTGGCTGCGCGGTTGACACCACTGCGCTGGACCTCCCAGGAGCCCTTGACAATTGCGACAGGTGCACCGTTGGCAAGCCCACCACCAGGCAGACGCGATGTCAAGTCTGGATGCGCGTGTGACACACCTCCGCTGGGTCCCCCTATGAGCTCACGAAAGAGGCGACAGTTGCGCAGGTGGCAGCACGACCAGACAGCTCCGAGGTCTTGGGCGGATGCGCGTATGACACTACTCGGTTGGACCTCACAGGAAGCCACGAAAGTGGCGACAGCTGGGCTGGTGGCAGCACCACCAGGCAGCCGCGAGGTCTAAACAGTGCGGATGCGCGTGCGACATCACTCTTGTGTGCGTCGCAGGAGCTGACCAAAGTGGCGACAGTTGCGCAGGTGGCAGCACCCCAGGGAGCGCGAGAGGGCGGTGGGGGAAATGAAGGCAGGAAGAGGATGTGGACGAAGAAGCTTAGAGCAAGCAGCGCTCTTTGCAAAGCGAGTACCCAGGCAAAGGGAAGGCCAGAGAGAAAAACATCGATCCTCTGTATCCATCCTCCCCCTCCTTTTCCCCCTCCCCTTCCGTCTATTCCTTCCCCTTTCAACCCCAGGAATCGGGCCCTGACCTTGCCTGGTGTGGTTTTTTGATTGATACAGCGTTGAGTGGGACCCAGCCGTGTCGACGAGAGAATCTCTACGAGGCCAGAGCATGGCGAACATATCAAAACTGACTCGATCGTTGCTCCTACTCATCCTTCTCTTTCGGCCCGCGTCGCCCTGGTCCTTTTCAGCAGGCACGCCCAGGGGCAGGGGCTCGTCAGACATGACGTCTCTTTTACGCTGATCTCCTCTTGGAGGAGGAGGAGGAGGAGGAGGAGGAAGAGGAGGAGGAGGAGGAGGAGGAGGTGCATGCGACGGCCCTCTGCGCGCCATCCCCCTCCTCGCTCCCCCGTCGGCGCGAGGACGTGGAGCTCACGCCGCAGGCCGCGAATGAGCACAGGAAAGAGAATGAGGACGGACAGACAGAGAGGCAGAGGAGGAAGGACAGGCAGACCGAGGCATCAGGCGGACGAAGGTGGGACGGAGCAGGACTGGATAAACAGGCTGTACTAAGCACGCTCGGAGGAGGAGGATTGAAACCCGAGGTTTCGTGTTTTTATCCATGTCATCTTGCCTTGCTGAGCCTCCAGGGAGCCTCTCGTCGCAGAGGCTGGGTTCCACCGCGGGCTTCTGGTCGAAGCGCACCCCCGCGCAGGTCCGGCAGCGAAGTGTGGAGGGGGAGTCGGAGGAGGAGGGGGGATGAGAGGCTCCCGTTGCCTCAGGCGATCGGAGGAAACCTACACGCCGGTCGTTGAAAGCAGGCAGTTTTGGACTCCCAGATCCCAATCTACCTCAAGCGCCTGCCTGCTTCAAGAGTCGACGTGATTCTGCTGTATGTTGCTGTTCTCTGGGAGGGCCTGGGCCCGAGTCACTGTGTCCGCCTTCCTACTTTTTGAGTTTTTGCCTACTTCTTCTGACCGACGTGTGCTGTCGGCCAGCGTGGGCCCCCCGCACGGTGAGTGGCGGTGCAAGCCGTGGTCCCCGCTCTGTGATGCAGTCCGCGAGGGGGCGGACCGCGCGTTGCCGTGCAAGCTGCGTGGTGCAACATCTTAGCTATGCCAGCGATGTGCTGCAGTCCCATGCTCGAACAAGAACGAGCGGCAGAAACATCAAGCTCTCGGCGCTCCGCGCGGATTCCTTGGACCTGCCCTGGGCCCCCTATGCAAGCGATGTGCTGCAATCCATGCTCGAACAAGAACGAGCGGCATACACATCAAACTGTCGGCGCTCCGCGCGGATTCCTTGGACCTGCCCTGGGCCCCCTCTGGCGCGCTCCGCGCGCCAGGGAGAGGGGGTCCAGCTCAGATCCAAGAATTCCGCGCGGACCGTCACAAGTTTATGTCTTGCGACCTGGTTGTTCCCCTCTATGTGGCACAGGCGGTGTCGCACAAGCCATGTGGCGGATTCCGGGAACCCTGAACCCAAAAACGTGTTCACCTCTTGGGGGCGCATCTTTGGCTTCCGCCGCCTTCCGCCTGCCTCCCGCCGGCTTCCGACGGCGGAGGCGGCCTCCCCTCCGCCGCCTCTCCTCCGCTGAGGAGAGGAGGCCAACTCCTTCCATCCTCGACGGCAGGGCCCTCTCTGCAGCGCCTCGTGCGGGTGGCGACGGGGCGCCCATGGGCGGCGCGTGGGCGAGCACCTCGGCAGCCCAGCAGCCACCGCGCGAGGGGCCTCCGCCGAGGGCGCCCACGGGCGGCGCACCCGGGGGGCGAAGCCCTGGGGGGCCTCCGGTGCGGGCCAGCCGGGGCCCCCCGATCGCCGCGTGCGCTGCGGTGGCGGCGGCCCCCCGAAAGCCGCGCGGCAGGGGTCGCCTCTCACCCGGAGGGCCGTTTTCTGCGCGCCGTCGCGCGAGGCGCCCACGGGGCCCGCCCTCCGGCCCCCCGGCGACGGTCCGGCCCGCACCCCGGCCACGAGGCACGGGGCCCCTCCGGGCAGGCACGCCCGGCCCTCGGTCCAGCGGGAGCCGTGCACGTCCTGCCTGTGGGACGGGAGTGCCCCCCAGGCTCCTCCTTCCCTCCTCCCTCGCCTCTCCCTCCTCCCTCGCTTCTCCCTCCTCCTCGCTTCCCCCTCCCTCCTCCTCCTCCTCCTCCTCCTCCTCCTCCGCCTCCTCCTCCTCCTCCTCCTCCTCCTCCTCCTGCGCAGAGGAGCACGGCAGTCTGGCGTGTCTTGTTCCACTCCCGCAGGCGTGCCCTCTGGCAGGCTGAGCCTGCGCCCTGCTAGCCCAGCTGAGGCGAGATTGGTGCGGTGGCTCGCGCCAGCGACGGGTGCAAGCTTGATATATACAAGCTTTCTTTTACACTAGCTGAAGCCGCCCCGACATCGAGTTATTGTTTTTTCCTCCTCCTCCTCCTCCTCCTCCTCCTCCTCCTCCTCCCTGTTTCATCTGTGCTCGCCCCCGGTATTCCATGGACGCCCAGCCTGGGCACTCGCGAAGTGAACGGCTGCATCGCACGTTTTGGTGGTGATCCCGCCTCCGCTGCCCACTCCCTGTCCTTTCCGCCAAGGCTCGGCGTGGCAGCATCTGAGTTGTGTAGTCCCTCATGGGAGGGTCCACAGGCTCCCCTGAAGGCTCACCCAATCTGAGGCCATGATGCTTTTTCCGGATCGCTCGTATTTCGTGTCGCCTCGACGGGAGATTATTCAGACGAGGACTGGTCCCTGCATTGGCCCCTCCTGGGCCCCCTTGGAATCCTTCTTGGTCATGGGGGCCCCCTTTGGGGACCCTCTTGGGTCGTCTTGGGCCCCTCTGGGCCGCCTGGGTGGCTGCTTCAGGCTACAGTTGGAGCCATTCGGGCTCCTCTCGGGACGTCTTGGCGCACCCTGGGGGCCGAGCCCGAGCCCCTCCCGGGCCGTCGCGGGGGCGAGGCGGGGGCCTGGCTGGCAAGCTCCAGCCGGGCCGCCGGGCACGGCCTCCTGGCGCGCGGGCGCACCTCGGGCGGGCCCGGCGCGACGGCGACCTTTGGAGCTCGTCGGACGGGCGCCCGCGCGCGGACGCGGCGACACCTCGGCCGCGCCCTGCCGCGGTCGACTGTCCGATGCAGCCGGAGCGGCGCGGGCGTCCATCCAGCAGTCTGTCGTGGTCACCGTCGGCGGCGACCGCCCACTCGGCGGCTGTCTCGACGAGGGCGTCCACATCAGGATGTGCCGCCAGGGCGATGGCAGCAGCTCCCGCTCGGGCACGGCAGCCCAGGAAAGCGGCCGGCAGGTCCGACGGCCGTCGTGGTCGACGACAGCGCTGTGGGCAGCTATTTGGAGGACCGCGGCAAGAGGGACCATGGGCAGGTGGAGCGCGCGAAGCTAGAGTGGTCGCAGGGTGCCGAGTTTCACGCCGCCAGCATTTGCACGAAGCGGCAGAAGGTGCAAGTTCTGCCGTGCGCCACGCCAAGGGAAGGACAGGGCACGCACGCCCGAACAAGTTCGCCCGATTGCAGTGCAAGAAAGTGGCCGCGATGCTGGACAGCTTGGAAGGCCAGCGCGGCATCGAGGCTGACACGGGGCCGCTGGACACCGAGACCTATTACGAGGTGGTGAGCATCATGTCCCCCGCAGGGAAGAAGTACATGCGCAGCGTCCTGTCGGCACTGGGCGCCAAACGACCGGACAATGCCAGTGACCAGGCCGCGGCTAGTCCCGAGCATGCGGTGATCTCGGTCACCGCGTGATGGCAGGGCTGTGCCTTCAGGATCAGAAAGGATAGTCGCTAACAGCCTTGTCTCGCAGTCCACGGCTCACCGCATGAGCTTGCCCATGGCAGGTTGGCTCGTATGGCCTTGCGGCTATCCGCTAGGATGCCCGAGGATGCCACCGTGCGAGGCTGAGGCCAAGGGGGGCTCTGCACATCGCATGTTCCAAGCTGCCCGCACGTGTGCGGCATGTCGCACGGCATGGTGCCGTGCACGGAGCTTTCGCCGAGCTGTCAGATGTTTATTTTCCGGTGTTCGAGACCGTCTGCGCTCGCGGACGGGACCTGGGTTGATGCGCGTTTCCCAGCGTGCGCCATGGAGCACGGCGCATCCTTTCGGCCTCGGCACCCTTCTCCGCCAGGAAGAACGTCCCACTATTCCTACTGGTCCTCTCCCCTGGGTCGGCCACCCCGCTCTTGCCTCCGAGTCTGCATGAACTTGGAGGACCCTGCCACGCGGTGCCATGCAACGCGCCGTTCGGACACCTTGCTTTCGTCAAGCCCTTAAGTGTGCTGCAATGAGCTACTGTGTACTGTTGTGCAAATCGCCTGGACGTCAGCCTTCCCCGACGCCGTGAGCGTGTGGGTAGACAGCTATTCTAGCGTGGTCGACCTACGGACGCGGAGAGCGCTCTTGTTGCACAGCTTCTCTGCATTGTACGATGTAAGACTTCGCTCTGAAGAGCAGCGCTGCGCTTCGACACATAGCTCACGCGTGTTTGTGCACATTCGACCCGCGACACTGGTCGTTCGTGCGCTCTGGGCTGCGTTTAGTATATAGATATATAAATGTATCGGGCCCACTGTCGCCAGTCGAAGACCGCTAGTTGCTGAGCGTCGTGGTGTAAAGAAGGTCAACCCTCTGTCGGACTAAGATCTCCACGTGTGTTCTGCTTATGATAGGCCATGGCCATCCGAGGCGTCCCAGTAAGGGCGTCGTCGTTAGGGCATCGAGACATTGATGATTCCTCCTCGGAGGAATGGCGGCGGACGCCTGCGGAAGCAACACTGAGGCGGATCCGCCCGCGGGAGCCAGCGGCAGGCCTGCGGAAGCTGGAGAACATAGAAGTTATCCTCCCAAGGGATAACACTTGGTTGATCCGGGACTTCCGATCTCGCCATATGCTGAGCACGCGAAGTGAGTGCGGGCCTGAATTCGCATCTGCCCACACACCCCTCGCCCTGAAGAAGAAGTCACAACTGAACCTCCGACGGTCCGCGCGGACTCCTTGGATCGGCGCTGGAGCCCCCCTGCAGGCGCCTCTGGCACCGCCCTTGGCGCGCTCCCCGCGCCAAGGAGGGGGGGGGGTCCAGCGCCGATCCAGGAAATCCGCGCGGAGCTCCCACAGTTTATGCTTCTGCAGTCCTATGGCTCGTCTAGTACACCCCCCCGTTCGCCTCGTTGCAGCACCCACCCAGGCCCACCCTCCACGGTGATACAAAAAATTGTTGTTGATTACATTTGTTTTTATCACATATGTTATTATTTTTATCACATTTGTCTTTTATCACAAGGTGTTCGAACCTGCGGCGAGCCAGCGCGGTCCCCACCCTTCCAGCGGGCGCTCACCAGACAGGGAGCAACGGGTGCAGGCGCACGCATCCAGGACGGCGGGGCCTGGAGCGGGAGGCTGCGCTGGGGCAGCTTGTATTCATTGCGGCGTTGACTCGCCCCCTCGCTACCCCCCGTCCCTGTCCTGCCCCCTCGCTACAGTCGGCCTGGATTAGTAGGTCGACCCTGCCAAATCAAGGGTACACTGGTGTCCTGTGTCTCGCGACCCACGCCTCCTACATTCCTGTGGCAATGTGGCCCTTGGAAGGGCCTTGTGTCCTCTCGCGCTTCCTGTCCAATCGCGTCCGACTGTACCCCCCTCCTCCCCATCCTCCTGGGCAGTCGGCGTGCAGGTCATGATGGACGTGTCGGCCTTCCGGCTCACCACACCGCTGCCGCCAGGGCTGGCGCTGGACCGCACATCAGGTGCCAAGTTCTGCAACTCGTCATGCTTTAAGCTGCATCCTCTGCATGTGATGACTCTATTCGTGGTTCTCCCCCTCCCCTTTCATCGGGCCGTCTGGCTCAGCGCAGCTTCTAGTTTGCTGCACGTCAGGTCAAGTGCGCTACAATCGAGTAAGCAGCTTTCGGGAGCGTAGGAGGCGGGATAATCAGAGGAGTTGTTTTGCAGTGGGCGGTATCGCGAGCTTGTCTAATGCAGTGTTTTGAGCAGACATATCTTGTCATCTCAGTGGGCATGATCAGAAGCTCAAGCTCACATCGTGGAATCAAGATAATGGAGCAGGTGTATATTTGTTTTGACGGGGTCAGATGCAGCTTCGATCCGTGGCCGGTCGTGCGGGACGCCCAGCTGCCAGGACGCCTCCCGAGGCAGGAAAACCGCCGAACACCGACGAAAACCACGTCCGGAGACCTCGAACCTCTAACCTCGAGCCCCCCTCCGCCTCCCCCCTGGGCGAGCCGCCAAGCTCGGTACTCGAAATCCGCCGCCTCGCCCGCGCCGAGCGAGGTGCGATCCATGGTACCGCGACGGCGGCGGCCCCGGCCTCCACCGTGGTCGTGGAGGCGGACGTGCAAGGTCCCGCGCCTCGCCGCCCGCGTTAGCCGTCCGGGGGTGGGCGGCTCGTAGAGGCCCGCTCTGGGTCTCCTCGTCGTCTCGGAGGCGGTGACGACGACAGGAGCGAATCGCCCAGGGGCGAGCAACACGTGTATACGACGAGCGAGCAACAACAGCAGCAGCAGCAACAACACCACCACAACCACCAACAACAACAGCAACAACAACAAACACACACACACACCCATGCCCACAAGGGGGGGGGGTCGGAGGGAGGAGGACCAGCCATGGGTATGGGGGTGCGGGTGGTCGGACCCTGGGGGGGGGGCGCCCTTTCGAGCGGGGAGACCCATCCGACAGCACGCGTACGTAGCCCTGTCCGCCCCCCCTATGGTTAAGTCGGGCGCGTCCCCCCTCTACAGGAGGAAAATTCAGCAATCGTCAAAGCATAGTCTGGGGACGATTTGTTGAGTTTTTTGTATGGAGCATTTGTTCGAGAATTGTGTGTGTGTGTGTGTGTGTGTGTGTGTGTGTGTGTGTGTGTGTGTGTGTGTGTGTGTGTGTGTGTGTGTGTGTGTGTGTGTGTTTGTTTTAAATTTCGGAGCGTGAATTACCTACCCCGCTTTCGCTTCCAGGCAAATCCAAGTCATACCACGCGCCTCGTCAAGCGGCCTGACCAGTACAGGCCGTAGTTTGGCATCGCTTGGTATCTCTTGGAAGCGAGGGTGGTCAAAAGCGAGGTAGGTTTGTTTTCCTCCGATTATTCTTTTAAAAAATTTTAAAAAATCGCCAAACATCGGCCTCTAGGGGGACAGGCCCGACCTAACCCTATGGTTATGTGTGGTGTGAGTGGCTTCCCTTCGTCTCGCACCGAGGGGTGCCCGTGGCCCGTCTCTGCGGCGCTGCTCCCGTGTGGCTTCGTGCGGCGCCCGTCCCATGGGCCAGTCGCCCCCATCCTCGCCTCCGCTCGTCGTCGTCCTCCTCCTCCCTCCTCCTCCTCCTCCTCCTCCTCCTCCTTCTCCTCCCCCTCCTCCTCCTCCTCTCCTCCTCCTCCTCCTCCTCCTCCTCCTCCTCCCCTCCTCCTCCTCCTCCCCTCCTCCCTCCTCCTCCTCTCCTCCTCCTCCTCCTCCTCCTCCTCCTCCTCCTCCCTTCTTCTCCTCCTCCTTCCTCCTCCTCCTCCTCCTCCTCCTCCTCCTCCACCTCCTCCTCTTCCCTCCCTCCCTCCCTCCGTCCCTTCCTCCCTCCTCCTCTTCCTCCACCTCCTCCTCCTCCGCCTACGTAGGCATACAGTCAAGACGCTGACACGCGTAGTGCTATCCAGCGTGCTTAACGTCGATGGTTCTGGCCAGAACTCTGGGCGCCTCCCAGATGGGGTCGGAGGATCGCGCCGCAGCGCCGGTGCATCGCCGACGTTGCCCGACGTGGGGCTCGACTTTCTCAACGCCGACATCGCCGATACATGGGCGATGCGGTGCACTCCGCCGACTCCAGCTACTCCGACCCCCATCTAGGAGGCCTTTGAGAAGGCACCCCGGGAGAGGTCGTGCAAGTAGCGATTCCCTCGGTGCTGTGAGGTAGTGGGGATTCGGGGTGACCGCGCGGGTTTGGGACTCGGGTCGCTTTCCGAGAATGTCTCGGGCGGCTGGGGCCTCCATGGTGCCGAAACGGTTTGGTGACGAACCGCGGTGAGGTCTTTGGGGGTGATCCGAGGTCACGGCACGGTCTGACTTGTCACCGATTTTGGACCCCGATTTTTCGCCCACCTCGTTGCCCTCGTCCTCGAAGAAAGGAAGTCGGCACTGGCATGACGTCTCGGAGCTCCTCGCGGATTTCCTGGATCGGCGCACGGTCAGCCTTGGCGGCGGTCCCATCGTGAAGCTCCTCGTCGTCCTCCGCTCTTCGCGGGCACCCACAAGGTGCGGTGACCACACTGCCAGCCTGGAGCATGTCCTTGTCCCTGTGTTGGTGTTGGGGCTCTTCGGATTCATTTCGAAACCGTTCCCTTTGCATCGACATATCTACATATGTATACTACATATCTACGTATATGTATATCACTATGCTTGTGCATGTGGATACGTATATGTGAATGGGCATGTGCATGTGAATGTACGTATATGCATGTGCATATGCATATGTGTATGTGTATATTCGTGTATGTGTGTGTTTGTGTATATGTATATGTATATGGTTACGTATGTATGTAGGTGTATGCCTGTGCGTATGTATTTATAAACGTATTTGTATACGTATATGAACATGTGTATGCGTGTGCGTGGGAATGTGCTTGTGCATAGTTAAGGATGCATGCGTGCACGCATCTGGATATGCGTGTCTGTATGTGTGTGCATGCATGCGTAGGTGTATGCACAGGTGTATGTCTGTGTGCAACTGTGTATGCATACGTGCGTGTATACGCAGATGTATATGGATATGTCGATGCATAGGTATATGCATGTGTCTATGTATATGTATATTCATAGGTAAGGGGTATATGTATGTGGTTATGTACCTGTATGTGTCGGCGTACACGTGTACGCATGTGTGTACGGCTATGCATATGTATATGGTTATGCATCTGCATGTGTATATGCATGTGTGCATGTGCCTGTATCTGTATATGCATATGCATGTGTATGTGTATGTATATGTGTTGTGTATATATGTATGTTTATGCATACGTATATGCATATGCATTTGCATGTGTATATGCATGTGTATATATGCAGATGTACCTGGATGTATGTATGTATATGTATGCGTATATATGTATGTGCGTACGGTTATGCGTATATGGGTATGTATATGTGTATATATGTATAGGGAAAGCAAATGCATGTGTAAACATTTATTTGTGCATGCGCATGTGTGCATGCGTCTATGAATCGGTAGGTGTGTGTATGTATATATGCGTGCGTATGCTCATTCGCGTGAATATGTTTATGTAAATAAATAAGCATATGCAAAATACATATTTATGTGTAGATGTGTCTGTATAGGTGTATACACATGTGTATGTATACATATTTATATGTGTATATATATATATACATATATGTATATGAAGTCCATGGGGTTCAGCGGGGCGGCGTCCGGTGGCGCGCTGGGGTCTGGCGCTCACAGCTACGGTCGTTGACCCCGAGCCGTTTCTCGCCGGCTCTTTCCCTTGCAGAGTCCCCCATATTTTTAGCAGAAGGGGCCACAGTGCCCGACCCTGGCGAAGCTGCGTCCTCGTCGAATTCCAGCAAGCTGCAGGGAGCGATCGACGACCAAATGGAAATCGATGAGTCTGGCTTTTTGAGGCCCTCTTGGGCGGTCTGAAGAGCATTTCGCGCCGACTGGGAACCCTCGTGGGCAGACTCTGGATTCTTGGGCCGCAGTCGTCTTGGAGGCCGCTTGGGCCCCGCCTGGGCCCCTCTTGGGGCTCTCTTGGGCGCCTCTCGGGCCGCCTTGGCGCGATCCTGGAGGCCTCTGGGGCCGTCGTGGGGGCCGTGACGATCGAGAACGCGAGAACGCCAGACTCCTCAGAATACCGTGGGACAGCTAAGATGTTCGCACCCTTGGAGCCTCCGAGGCTGCCCCCCTTGGAGGCGTCTGTGGGGCCTCTGGTCGTAGAGAGTACAAGAAAACCCTGGCCCTGACAACACGGTGAAGACGTGGCCTCACCGAGGCACCCGTCTCTGCATCAGGGATCATGGACCTGGGCGGTCTGCTTGGACACGCGTGCAGCACAAGGAGCCCCTATCCCTAATGTCTTTGGCCCTCCGAACTTGGTCCCCTCCCGAAGGATTAGGGGCCCTTGCGACACCCGCTATTCCAAGACGTCATTGATGATGGAACTAGACAGGTTTTTTTTCGTCCACAAGCCCGGTTGTACCTGGTGTCGATCGGTTGGGGAGTTTATCATCAGCTGTGGGTGGTGCCAGCTTTGTGGACTAGTTCATGTTTTTGGCCCCCCCAGCTTAGGTCCCCTCCCGAAGGATTCGGGGCCATTCTTTTTGGTTGATTGCCCGGGGGCCGTCTGGAGCGCACCCCGGGGCCGCACGAGGGACGTCCCTCGGGACACCTCCGGCGGGCCGCGCGGGGGCACTCGCAGAGGGCGCTCATGGGGCCGTCTTGGGGGGAGGGGGCTCTCGCGGAGGCACTCCCGTGCCGCTTCGGGGCTCCTCCTCCTCCTCCTCCCTTCTCCTCCCTCCTCTTCCTCCTCCTCCCTTCTCCTCCCTCCTCTTCCTCCTCCTCCTCCTCCTCCTCCTCCTCCTCCTCCTCCTCCTCCATGGGGGCCTCGGGGAGCCCGGGGGCCCTGGCCAACCTGCAAAGCATCGTTCGGATTGATTGCGAAGGCCTCGCGGCCGGTGCCGCCGACCCCGAAGGGGAACGCCGACGACAACGGCGGCGGCGGCGGCGACGACGACGACGAGGCCGACGTGTGTCAGTGTTCTGGGGCCGTCTTGGGGGACGGGGGGCCCTCCAGTGCCGTCTCGGGGCTCCCAAGGGGCCTGGGGGAACCCGGGGCCCCTGCGGGCAATACTTCTGCTGTCCATGTCCACTGCAGTATGGAGGTTCGGGCCCCCTTCCCCCGAAACCCGAGGCGCACTGCATACTGATAAATTGGCCCACCAGAGGCGCGATGATTGTCCATACCGTTCCAAGAAAGTCCAAGACGCACTGGATATGGATGTACATCTTGCCCGCAGCCCTTGCCAGCCTGCAAAGCATATTTCGGATCTATTTGAGTGGATGTGGATATACATACCCGACCTTGAGGATCCCCTCAGATTCTGATGGCGCATCCCTCGGATTGTCCTCGCCTCTGAGCTTGTCAATCCTAGGGGTAGGATGAGCTCGAGGCCGGTTACCACACCGTGTGGGGAGTCAGTCGGGATTCGGGGCGGCCGCACGGGTTCAACCAAACTGTGAGTTCGTTCTGCTTTCTTTCTTGGGGCCACCAAACTCGTTGCGCGATACCCAACCCAGAGCCACACCTCGAGGGCGGTGTTGGAGGTCGCCCCGGCAATCGCGGCGGCCGCAAATCGGGGCAATGTTTTCGTCAAGGAGTGGCATGCCCCTCCACAGCCCCCCCCTCCGTCCTGCGTTGTACACGTTGCGAACGATTTAAGCTGTAGCAACAGATAGTTGGCAAGTCTTGCCCGACATGGGCGTTCTTGATTTCTCGTGTAGAGACTGACTATCGACTATGACGCAACAACCGACGGTGCGGTGACCAGCTCATTATTTTGGCAATGTCGTGAATCGTTTTCGTACACTGTACGATTCCGTCACGTTTTCGCTCTGGGGGCCATCACACGCCAATCGTGACGTCGGAATTGTGTCAAAGAGTTGTGTCGGGTAGTCGGTTGTTTTTTCTCTTCGAAGCGCAATGCGCACATGACAACGCACGCAAACACGACACGAACGCGCAAAACGAAAAACGACACGAACATGCAAACACTGTATTAGTCAACCCCTGTCCGAAGCTCCTCTTCCTCCTCCTCTCGGGGGGCCCCAAACGGTGCGGTGACAAACACCGTGCGTCAGAGGCTGCTACTCCTGCCTCGCTTCTTACCTCCTTGGTTCTCCTGGGTGTCCCTCGTGGCCCTCGCCAGATTCGCCTCGCAGCTCTGATCAGAGCGCACCCCGGGAGAGGTCCAGCGAATAGCGGTATCGGTACCTTTTGGTTCCCCCAGTGCGGTGAGTCAGTGGGGATTTGGAGTTGCCATACGGTGACCGGATTTGCGTAGCTCTCCCAGGATGCTTCGGGCGATTGGGGCCTCCATGGTCCCAAGACGGTACGATGATGGACAGTTCGATGAGGTCTTTGGGCACTCCGAGGTCACGGCATTGTCTGTCACCTGTCCTCGCACCGATTGGACCCCGAATCCTCACCCACCTTTTCGTCCTCCCTGCCCTCGAAGAAAAGAAGTCGGCATTGACATGAAGCCTAGGAGCTCCGCGCGGATTTCTCGGATTGGATCGGCGCATGACCATACTTGGCGGCGCCTTCGGCGCCGCACGCACCTGGCGCGCTCCGCGCGCCAGGGACGGGGGCCCAGCGCCGATCTAAGACATCCACGGGGACCACAAAGTTTATGTGTCTGCTTGTTCCTTCTTTGATCCAGGCCCGATCCAAAGCTTCTTGTCGTCCTCTCCATGCCGACCTCGTTTTCCTCATCCTTCTCCTCCTCCTCCTCCTCCTCCTCCTCCTCCTCCTCCTCCTCATCATCATCATCATCCTCGTTTTCCTTCTCTTCTCTGTATTCTGCGTGCTCGGGGGGTAGGCCCCGAAGCCTAGTTGGCCGTTCGGGTTGGCTGGATGACCAACATGGTGGCTATTAGTCCGATCCTACTACCCTCGTCAAAATTAACCTCCAAAATTGCGACCACGCCCCTGCGATGCCGGCGCGCCCTTCAATGTCGATAGACGCCCCTCCAATGGCGGGGCCAGGGCAAAAGTGGTCTGACCGGGAACGACTCGGAAGTTCGATGATGACTGACATTGGAGGGGCGGCGAATACAAGTACTTTGCAATCATCGCTACTCTGTCCATTATCACCCCACAGACAGTTCAGCCACGTAAGACATGTTTGAGATTAAGTTTGACGAGGGTTGTAGGGTGGTAGTTGCCGTTTCGGCATTCGTGTCCCGTGAGCTGTTTGAATCTTCAAGTCTAAAGAATACGTATCGTTGATCCCCCCTCTGGTGCACCCTATGTTTCTCCCAACCATCCTGTGGTGGTGGGTCCTCGGTTTGAAGAGACAGCGCCCCGCGTCCATTCCTCACTCACTCCTCCTCACCCTCCCCCTTCCTCCCATAGCTGCCCCCGCTCTCTGCATGTCCACCATTTCGGCACATCCCTCACACGCTTCGTGGCCCCAAAGGGAGCTCCACCGAAGGCCCCAGCGGCAGGTTCCGCATGCGTCCCCCCGCCCATTTTGGCACATCCCTCACGAGGTTCGTGGCCCCATAGGGAGCTCCACTGAGGGCCCCAGTGGGCATGCGTCCCCCTGCCAATTTCGGCACACCAGTCACGAGGATCGCGGCCTCATAGGAAGCTCCAGCTGGGTGTGGGGACATCGGCCCCTTATCATATAGTTTCCCCATGAGGGGTGGCATCATGATGGATGCGTGTGGCACGTTGAGCATGACACATCAGGGTAACGTGATTGGTGCCGTTGTGTTTCCTGCTATGTTTCTCCTCCTTTGCTGTTCAAAGGCCTTGTAGAGACGATCGTTGAGACACGTGGCCTGCATTTGGTTTCGTGGTCGCCCTTGTGATGGTTGTTTTTGTTTCGTGCTTTGCCGATCGGCGCCCTCGCACCCCCCCTCTCCCCCTCATGGGGTGGGTCTTGGCCGTTTTTGGCGCCCGTTTCGGGCAGGTGGGGCCCCCCCAGCAGAAACGCATCCAGCACATGTCCCAGAGCCGGCCCCCTCCCCCTCCTCTTCCCCTTCCGCCCAGGATCGAAGCGCCGAAGCCGACAACGTTCGCTCTCCTTCTGCTGTGCTGCACCCGACGAGGCTCGGGCGGTGTGCCGACGCGCCAGCAGACGCCCCAGAGGAGAGCCTGGGGCCCGTTCGCGGCCCCGCCGCCCAACAGGGGCAGGGCGACTGCCATCGGCGAGACACCACCATCGGCGGCGAGCGAGGGGGGGGGGAAATGACGAACGAGGAGAAGGCCTTCTCAGAAGGCGGCGGGGCTCCTCAGAAGGCCTCGCGCCTTCCGAGAGGTCTCTTCTGTCTCGGGGGAAGGCGCAGGAAGCTTCTCAGAAGGCCGAGGGGGCTTCCGAAAATCCTGAGCAGGGCCGCCCCTTCTCACGTCCGCCCCTCGCTCGCCGCCGATACAAGACACCTGCGTTGGCAGTGGGGGTTTTCACAAGGCCGCCCAGCCTGCTCCAGTCACTGGCATCGGCTGCAGTAGCAGCAGGGACAACCGTAGAGGCGAAGCCTGGCAGCTGGCAGAAACGGAGGCGAGGAGAGCAGCAGCGCGGCGTGGGCAGGCACGGGCTGTGGACCAGCAGCAGCAGCAGGCAAGGATTTGAGAGAGCAGCGCGGGGAGAGACACGGAGGCAGAGATGGGTGGGCATCCGGCATGTTCTGAGGAGTAGGAGCGGCTGAGCACGCTGCACCGCGGCACTTGGTCTGGCCTCCAGGTGGCGGCGCGATGCGGGCGACCATCGACATGGAGGTGATCGACTTCACTCGCGGCGGCTACGTTATGGGCCACATGTCGGAGGTCGAGAAGGGCAGGTGCTCGGGGTGAAGTGCCAGATGCCCTGATCTCTCATTCTCGGCCTTGGATATGCATCAACTCGGGTCCGTCCGTCAGACTAAATGGGAGTGATGCTCCACGGGTAGGGATGCGCTAATTTTAGATATGTGAGTTGAGAGTTGAGCCTGTCGCGTTTAGAATCGTGTATGATAACCCCATCCTGAACACAGCTTCTTCTACAGATCGCGTTGTTCGAAGAGCCTGGTGTCTTTCCGAAGCATGTCAGCGTCTATGTGTGCAGTCGTCTCGGCGCCGCCGCTGCTGCTGCTGCTGCTGCTGGTCATCCTCTACTGTCCCAGCCCTCTCTGTACAGTCCTCCGCAGGCAGGCTTGGGTGGTGGGAGAGCAGTCGGACAGAGGCGGCGCGGGGTCTCGGCCCCCCCCGCGCCTTTGGTGGCCCTGCCGAGGTTCATGATGCTGCTCTACACTCCAGGCGCTCGCCGTCGGCGCGCTCCCCCTGCGGCACTGACGAGCGCGTCGCTCAGGCCCCCAGAGACCTGGACACAGACTGACCAGGACATTGGCAAGTCGTGGGAACGGCACCCCTTCCTGCCAAGTCAGGTGCGGTCGTCCAGTGCAGTTTTTTTCCTGCTGCGCTGCAGGATTCGGGTCCTTGTCCGGGTCGATGGGGGGGGGGGTCGCGGGTTTTTAGGCCCCGTGTCTGACGTCTGGGTTGAATCCGGGAGCGTTGCAGAGCCGTTCCTTCTCGTGTCGCACTCAGCGAACAAAATTGCTTCGAGGGGTGCTGGCTGTCCTGGTCTGGCGCGTGTCCGGGTTTGCGGGGCCCCGAGCCGCAGCCGCTGGCACGCTCGCCGTGGAGCACGCGGGTCCCGAGGAGGCGGGGTCCGGAGGTCTTGTTCCTCCGCGCTCGGGCCCTGGAGGCCCTTCACGGGCCCCGGGGGGCCGTCGAGCAACGATCCGGGATGCAGAGGCGGTCCCGGGGGAAGCCCCGCGGCCCAGGGCTCGTATCCCTCAGGGCCCGCTGGTTCCGCGCCGTCACAGCATTCGATGATCGACGTGGAGGGGGGCGGGGCAGTGCCTACAGTCAAGACGCCGACATGCGGACCGCTTTGGTTCGGCAGGGGCCCGCTTTGCGTTGGGTCTTTCCGTGGTTGTTCCTCTAGCCTCCGCGTGCACGCAGGCTCTCTGGGTGCCAAACGGGGGCGTCGTTCCTTCTTTCGCGTCGTCCCTTTCTTGCAGCAGCTCGACGGTCCTTCGGTCCAGCGGGCGAAGAGCAGTGTGGTATCAGCATGTTTGCCGCGGGGGATGCCAGGGTGACTGGAAAGTTTGTACCCCGTGGCGGTGCGCACGTCTATCGTCTCTCCAGCCGCCCTGGGACAGGTGTCTCCAGCGGCGGAGGAGTTTACAAGCCATACCGTCCTTCGTCCGCTCGTCCTTCCTTCGCTGCCCCTGCGCCTCGTGGCCTGGGCTGGAGCGCTGCCCCCCCGCCCGCGCACGCGAGGGTGACGGCGCGCCGCGCTTCGCACGTCGCGGCGCCCGGAGGAGGAGTAGGAGGATGAGGAGGAAGAGGAGGAGGCGGAGGAGGAGGAGGAGGAGGAGGAGGAGGAGGAGGAGGAGGGTACCTAAGTCGCCGGAGGCATTCAGAGACCCCCGGGAGGCGCACGATGGGCCGGAGGTGTCAACGAGTCTGCGGCGGCTCGAGCGGCCCTCGGTCGACCCCCGCTTCTCCTCGAGGCCTCCCGGGCTCCCGGGCGGCGCGGGCCCCTGTTTCGCCGATGGCATTTGTTTGGGGGGAGTGTGCCTCCTGGGAAAGGGAGGAGGAGGAGGAGGAGGAGGAGGAGGAGGAGGAGGAGGAGGAGGAGGAGGAGGAGAGGAGGAGGAGGAGGAGGAGAGGAGGAGGAGGAGGAGGAGGAGGAGGAGGAGGAGAGGAGGGAGGGAGGGAGGGAGGGAGGGAGGAGGGAGGGAGGAGGAGGGAGGGAGGGAGGGGAGGGAGGAGGAGGGAGGGAGGGAGGGAGGGAGGGAGGGAGGGAGGGAGGGAGGAGGGAGGGAGGGAGGAGGAGGAGGAGGAGGAGCAGGAGGAGTGCCCCGAGGCCCCGCTCGCCGCAGCGGCCGAGGGCCCCCCTCTGCCGACGTCTCGCCTGCGGGGGCCGGGGAGCGCTGGCCCCTCGGGCCGCTGCGCCTGCAGCCGGCGCCCGCCTCTCAGCCCTCTCCTCCTCCTCCTCCTCCTCCTCCTCCTCCTCCTCCTCCTCCTCCTCCTCCCTCCCTCCTCCTGCTCTTCCCGCCAGCCCCCTCTCCCAGGGCACCCTCGCTCCTCTCTTCCAGTCCTCCTCTTTCGCCTTCATCTCTTCCCGATGCGCTCCTCCTCCGTAGCACTGATCGCTCCTCCTCTCGCTCCTCCTCTCGCTCCTCCTCCCCCCCCTCCTCCCGCTCCTCGTCCCCCTCCTCCCGGAGGAGGGCCAGCTGAGACATCGGTGGCCCTCCTCTCGTCCGGGAGGGTGCCGGGTGCCGATGATGGCTCGGCTGGCTCCCTTCCGATCCTCGCCCCTCCTCCGACCCATGCATGTGCTCCTCCCTCTCCCCCCTCCTGCCTCCCAGTCCCCTCCGCCCCGTCGTATGTCGTGTCGTCGCCGACGCCGCCGTCTCGTCCGCCCCCGTCGCCGTCGTCGCCGGCGGCTGCCTGCTTTTCCCTCTGCCTGCACCTCGTGCCCCTATCCGCGGAGGCCCGCGCGAGGCCGACCACTGGAGCCCCAGGAAAAGCCCCCCTCGCAGCGAGCCGCGCTGCTCTCCGGCCCCGCCTCGGCGAACTCTCTCCTCCTCCTCCTCCTCCTCCTCCTCCTCCTCCTCCTCCTCCTCCTCCTCCTCCTCCTCCTCCTCCTCCTCCTCCTCCGCCTCTCTCTCGCGCCGGCGCCTGCCGTGCCCCGTGGCTGCACTGGGCCGTCGCGCGCTGCCTGCCCCGGGCGGCGCAGCAGCGGCCCGCCCTCAAGGCCGCCATATCTCCCCCGCGCGGGAGCTGCCCGCAGCCCGCGGAGGGCTACGGCGGCGACGACGCCGGCGGCGGTGGCGGCGGTGGCGGCGGCGGTGGCCGCGGCGCAGCAGTTCCACAGCGTCGGGGCTGCCGTGGACCGGCTTTATGTCGGGCGTGTCCCCCTACAGGGGGATTTTCGACGAAAAATAAAATTTACCCCGGCAAAGCAACCTAACAGCGATGTGTATAAGCATATCTGGAAGCATCCCCCTTAAGATTCAGGTGAGGATCCAGTTGTAGAATTCTGCTGTTCTCGCAGTCGCAGTCGCATTCGCAATGACAGTCGCAGTGGCAACGGCCTTACGATCAAATGGAATCAGGTATCCATAGGAAATTTTAGGAATCCTTAGAAATCCTGATTCCTAGGGATCCCTCAGGATTCCTGGGGAATCCTAAGGATTCCAAAGGATTCGCCTGCCTCGACCTCAGCCTCAGTCTGCCTCAGCCTCAGCCTGCCTCAGCCTCAGCCTCAGCCTGTCTCAGCCTCAGCCTGCCTCAGCATCAGCCTCAGCCTCAGCTTCAGCCTGCCTCGGCTTGCCTCGGCCTCAGCCTCAGCCTGCCTCAGCCTCAGCCTCAGCCTGCCTCAGCCGCAGCCTGCCTCAGCCTCAGCCTCAGCCTGCCCCAGCCGCAGCTTGCCTCAGCCTCAGCCACAGCCTCAGCCGCAGCCTCAGCCTGCCTCAGTTTCAGCCTCAGCCTCAGCCTGCCTCGGCTTGCCTCAGCCTCGGCCTCAGCCTCAGCCTGCCTCGGCCTCAGCCTCAGCCTCAGCCTGCCTCAGCCTCAGCGTCAGCCTCTCAGCCTCAGCCTGGATCAGCCTCAGCCTCAGCCTCAGCCTCAGCCTGCCGCAGCCTCAGCCTCACCCTGCCTCAGCCTCAGCCTCAGCCTGCATCAGCCTCAGCTTCAGCCTGCCTCAGCCTCAGCGTCAGCCTCTCAGCCTCAGCCACTGTCTCAGCTTCAGCCTCAGCCTGCCTCAGCTTCAGCCTCAGCCTCAGCCTGCCTCGGCTTGCCTCAGCCTCAGCCTCAGCCTGCCTTTGCCTCAGCCTCAGCCTCAGCCTGCCTCAGCCTCAGCGTCAGCCTCTCAGCCTCAGCCTGCATCAGCCTCAGCCTCAGCCTCAGCCTGCCTCAGCGTCAGCCTCAGCCTCCCTCGGCTTGCCTCGGCCTCAGCCTCAGTTTGCCTCGGCCTCAGCCTCAGCCTCAGCCTGCCTCAGCCTCAGCCTCAGCCTGCCTCTCAGCCGCAGCCTGCCTCAGCCTCAGCCTGCCTCAGCCGCAGCTTGCCTCAGCCTCAGCCACAGCCTCAGCCTCAGCCTACCTCGGCTTGCCTCAGCCTCAGCCTCAGCCTGCCTCGGCTTGCCTCAGCATCAGCCTCAGCCTGCCTCAGCCTGCCTCAGCCTCAGCGTCAGCCTCAGCCTGCCTCAGCCTCAGCGTCAGCCTCTCAGCCTCAGCCTGCATCAGCCTCAGCCTCAGCCTCAGCCCGCCTCAGCCTCAGTCTCACCCTGCCTCAGCCTCAGCCTGCATCAGCCTCAACTTCAGCCTGCCTCGGCCTCAGCCTGCGTCAGCCTCAGCCTCAGCCTGCCTCAACCTCAGCCTGCCTCAGCCTCAGCCTCAGCCTGCCTCGGCGTGCCTCAGCCTCAGCCTCAGCCTGCCTCGGCCTCAGCCTGCCTCGGCCTCAGCCTGATTCAGTTCGGGCATTCAAAATATGGCACAGGACTGGTGTTCTGGGAACACGGAGAACACGAAGTGGCCTACAGTTGGCTCCAGGCAATCAAGATATGGTACAGGAGCGGTGTTCCGGGAACACGGAGAACACGAAGTGGCCTACAGTTGGCTCCGGGCAGTCAATGTGGCCTGGGAATTGTGTTCTGGGAACACGAAGAACACGAAGTGGCCTACAGCTGGCTCCGGGCATTCAAGATGTGGCGTGGGAATGGTGTTCTGGGAAGACGAAGAACACAAAGTGGCGTACAGTTGGCTCGGGGCATTCAAAATGTGGCCTGGGAATGATGTTCTGGGAACGCGAAGAACACGAAGTGGCCTACAGCTGGCTCCGGACATTCAAAATGTGGCTTGGGAATGGTGTTCTGGGAACACGAAGAACACGAAGTGGCCTACAGCTGGCTCCGGGGAATGGTGTTCAAAAATGTGGCCTACAGTGGCCTACAGTGGCATTCAAAATGTGGCCTGGGAATGGTGTTCTGGGAATGGGTCCCTAAGGATTCGCAAGAATTCTTAAGGATTCCTAAGGATTCCTGGGGCTGCACTTTTGTCCGGTTCCTTGTCCGGATCCCGCCCAGACCCCCCTGGGCGTCAAGATGCTCTCTTTTGATCCCACTAGAAACCTATCAGCAAAAGCTGTTAGGTAAATGCCCAAACTCGAGGGTTTTCACGTGTCGGGCCCTGGGAGACACTCGCCCGACACTGTTTCGAGACTTTTTCGACACTCTTCCACACTCATCCGAGGTACGATGGGAGCAACATAACTCCATGAGTCAAGGCGCGTGGATTGGTGACGGGTCGCGTTTGATGCGAAATCTGCACGCTCCGTCGCCAGCTGCGGCGGCATCGGTGCCAGGTTCCGGGGGGGGCTCTTCCCGTTTCGTGGGTCCGGCGCCCACGCGCCAGATCCACGGAGCCCTCATCCGTGTTAGCGTGCGCCCAAAAGGGGAGGGGAGGGACGAGGATGGGGAGAAAGCCAGGCAAGAGGAGGAGGAGGAGTTGGACGAGAGGCAGCATGCGCTTCACATCGCCACCGAACAGTGCAGTGGATGCGCTGGGCGCAGCGTCGAAAATCCGTCGGAAATTTGCGAGAGAGGGCTCAGGGAGAGATTGAGAGCAGGTCCTCTCGTGGAGGTCGCAGTCCTTGCTTCCAGCGTTGGCCCTCTCCCCAGAATCGCCGACCTCCCTCTGCGTCGATGCGCGCTGCCTGCCCACGCTGCGGCCGTGCCCGCCAGACGCTGACGAGAAGATCGGTGGCGCGGAGGGGCCCTACCTTCCGCTTGGCTATGCCATGCCGGGGTACTCCGTCGACTGCGTGGCCGCTCCTCCGATCCTGCCGGGCTTCTGCGGCGTGGACCTGTCCTCCGCGGCGCAGAAGGCATTTCCCGGTGCTTCAGGCTGCTGCCGGCGCTCTCCTCGCGCTCTGAGGAGGGGAAGGGGGAGGAGGGGAAGAAGGAGGAGGAGGAGGAGGAGGAGGAGGAGGAGGAGGTGGAGGAGGAGGAGGGAGGAGGAGGGAGGAGGGGAGGGAGGAGGAGGAGGTTAGAGGAGAGAGGAGGAATTGGAGGAGGAGGAGGAGGAGGAGGAGGGAGGAGGAGGAGGAGGAGGGGGGGGGAGGGGGAGGGGAGGAGGAGGAGGAGGAGGAGGAGGAGGAGGAGGAGGAGGAGGAGGAGGAGGAGGAGGAGGAGGTTGGAGGAGGAGAAGGAGGAGTTGGAGGAGAGAAGCGGAGGAGGAGGAGGAGGAGGAGGAGGAGGAGGAGGAGGAGGGAGGAGGAGGAAGGCCACCCGGGGGGCCACGTCCGAAGGGGGGGCCTCCCCGCCCTCCCTCTCTATATCGGGGGTGGACAGACCTCCTACCCTGACACGTCGATCAGTGAATTGTCTGTTCTCGGTTCTCGAGAGGGCGCCGCGGCCGTCATTTTCCAGGCTTGCGCCCGCCAGGTTTTGGCCCGAGGTCGTTTTCACCAAACCACGTTTTACGAAAGGGAGGTCCGTCCATCCCCGACTATAGTCGGCCCAGACTAGTAGGTCGCCCCTGCCAAGTCAAGGGTACCCTTGTGTCCTGTGTTTCGCGACCCATGTTTCCTACACTCCTGTGGCAATGTGGCCCTCGGAGGGGTCTTGTGTCCTCTCGCGTGTCCTGTCCAATCGAGTCCGACTGTAGGGGGACCCAACATGACATAAACATATAATCTCGGATGTCCACGCGGATATTTCGGAGCCGCGCTGGACCCCTCTGGCGGCGCCTCCGGCGCCGCCCCTGGGGCGCTCCGCGCGCCAGAGAGAGGGGTACAGCGCAGATCCACGAAATCCGCGCAGACTTCCGTTGTTTTAATGTTTATGTAATTTTTCGTTCCTCTACCCTCAGCATCCATGCTTTGCGACCCCGTGCGGATCGAGCCGCGGACTGATCGATGCTCGATGCCTTAGTCACGGCGTGCGGTCGCGGGTGCTGGCTAGCTTCGGGGAGTGCCAGCTCCACCGTGTTCGACAACTGTTTCCGATGAGGGGCGCGAACTTTGGCGGAAGCCTCCCCCGACGACGACAGGCCAGGCGCCTCCCTGGCTGTGACTCGTAGAGCTTCCCTAAGAGCGTTAGCGGCGAAGCTAGAAGAGTAATTCCGGCGCGCTGTGGGGCTAGTTGGCAACAAAAATCTCGACGGAAGTTTTGCATAATTTTGCTCGGTTTAAATTTGATTTCTCGAAATTTGAACACTCATTAGAGCTCTAGTATCTTTGTCCCCCCATATTCGATCTTATTTCCGCTCGCCATCTTAATTTCAGGTCGATCGGGTACCTACTACTGTCAAAAAGCATGTGGGCGGGATCGGTTGTTCGGCTCATCTTGACAGGTGCTGTCGGTTTTTGAACTTAACTCGAGCTGTAGGAGAGCTACAGAGCTGGCAGGCACAACTAATCCATCTAGAATCATCAAGCGCGTTCGTCTCAAGTATCCAGATGTCCGAACTCGGTGTGCTACCAGAACTGGGCCCGCATAACTACGGGCCTATCTGCTTATATCCTTGGAGATGATGATGATGAGTTGCTTGATCTAACTCGAGCTGCAGATGAGCTACAGAGCTGTTTGGCACTGCAATCGAATGGAAATCATCAGAAGCGCTAGTTTAAAGTCTCTAGATGCCCGAACTCGGTCTGCTACCAGAGCTGGGTCCGACAAGCTACTCGTGCCCTGCATTTTTTCGATATGCTGATGGTTTTCTTGACTGAACTCGAGCGCAATTGAAATTATTCGATTAGAATCGCAAGTCTAGAGGATCTAGATGCCCGAACTCGGTCTGCTACCAGGTTTGGGTTCGAACAACTATTTGTATTCTGCTATTTTTTAGAGAAATGATGGTGACTATCTTGGTATTCCTCGGGTTTCAGATACGCTACATAGCACTTCGTCACATTGATCGTAAGGAAATCATCAGGAGCGCTAGTCTCATTTATGTAGATGCCCGATCTGGGTCTGCTACCTGAGCTGGGTCCGCAAAACTATTCGTGTTCCGATGTTTTGCAGATGTGGTGATGGTTTTCTTGACCGAACTCGAGCTGCAGATAAGCAACACAGTTGTTTGTCACAGCAATCGGAAGGAAACCATTATAATCGCGAGTCTAAAGTATCTAGGTGCCCAAAGTCGGTCTGCTCCCAGAGTTGGAACTCAAAAACTATTCGTACTCTATTAATTTTTCCAGAGATAACGATGCCTTTCTTGATCCTCCCCTCCTTTTCTCCCGCTTCTTACTTCTTCTCTCCCTCATTCTCCTCCAGTCCTCCTCCATGACACCCTCGCGCGCGCGGTATGCGAGATTGCCACGCCCGCATTGCACGAGCAAGCTCTACGAGTTCCCGGCGGTAACCAAGGTTGACGGTTTACTGCCGGCTCCCAGTCTGTGGCGGGATGTGTGCAGCTCGAGATTCGCAGCCCTGGCCCTGGCGGAGCAAGACCGCACGGTGAGAGACACGGTTGCGTGCGATGAGTGGCGCGCTGCTTTTGACGAGTGCCCCACCGTGGCCGGACCTTAACTTGGGAAGTTCATCACAATTGTCTGACCCCGGAGCGGCGCTATACGGGCTCCCAAATGGCAAATGGGTCATCGCTTCCCTGCTCGTGTTGCGTGCGTCATCTCTCGGGCCCTCTTGGAGCCCAGCCAGCGGAGCGGTGCGACACGGGCTCCCAAACGGGGCCCCGCCTCCGCGGTTGTCCGCGGCGCATCAGCAGTAGCCAGAACAGTCATGTGCAGTCTGGGAGGGACAGGGGAGGCTGCCCCCGAAGGCTTCCGGAGGACCCATCAGAGCCACATGCGTCCAAACATGTGGGTCCTCATGGTGTTGCTCCTCCTCGCCAACCTCCTCGTCCTCCCCCTCCCCCTTCTCGGAGGGGGGGGAGAAGAATGAACCCAGGCACTGGCAAGTCATCCTCAAGGAGGTGGCCGGCTTGTCGCCTTGTGGTTGGTCTTTGGAGGCCGATGCCAGGCTTCTGGGCGAGTGTCTGGGACCGTTGGCGAGGTGATCGGGGGTCCCGCCAATAGGGTAACCCTACGCCGGTGAGAATCGCACCCTGGGGATCATAAGATTCGTGGTCCTGGGATGATAGCAACAATTTGCCCCCGAGATGCTGATGGTGGGATGTTTGGATGGGTCTTGAATGACGGAAGAAGGGGAGGGGAAGCTCGAAGCATTGAGCTTTCGCTTGGCACATTTTCGCAAAGCTAACACGTTCGCGACAGTGCTTGATACAAACCAAGCGTTTTGCTGGGCATCCTCGAAAAGCTGCTGGTCACGAACTCAGCGAATCTTCGAAAGTTTGCGTTTCGCTTGATACCTCCTCACGAAATTGATACAGTCAACCCGCGTAGTAAGGATGGGCAACCTGCCCAAGGGTATATTTGCATCCTTGCCTCGTCGGTCCTTTTTGGCCATTTTCGTCGGCCGCGCCCCGCTCGAGAAGCTTCGACATGGGCGTTCAAGGCCCTTGCATTTTGATCGTGCATCCTCATGATACGGGCCGACTGTAAAAAGGATTACTCATGGTGCTATGCATGCTATGATGATCAGAGCGACGATGCGAACATGGGGGGTGATCATAAAGTTCGCCCAACGTTTGCCCCCCCGCGCCTCTTGTGGCAAGTTGAACCCACATAAACCCCGTGGATAATGAGATAGCGAGGCTGAAAAGGGGTGGGTCACCTTTTATTGTCCGCAGCATGCGGTTAAATCTCTCCAGTGCGTTCCAAAACGTTCTCAGGTCGTTCTGGAGTGCTCTGGAACGGCCGCGGCGCCCAGTATGGACATTCTCCAGAGCCGCCGATGTCAAGGTACCCCCATCCGATGCTGTCCAGTTCCTGGTGTCTTTTAGATTGACCGACTGATGACAATCGGTCCATCGAGGATCGTCATCGTGCGTCGTCGTCGGGGATCGTCGTGCGCCGTCGCCGTCGTGGGCCGATCGATCGAGGTTCCTCGTTTTCGTCGTCGTCGTCGCCCGTCATCGTCGATCGATAGATGATCCATGATTGCACATGGCAGTCTTGGACGTCTTTTGACTGCCTGGCGGTCCGATGTTGTCCTCTTCTGTAGCTTCGTCTTAGGGGGCGGAGGCACTGGAGCTAGGGGGCGGATTGCTGCCTCCTGTGGCAAGCACATCCCTCCCTCCCTCCCTCGCTTGTGGCACACACACACGCCAAAAGACACTGCGTGCTGGTCGCGGCACTGGCGATCGAGCGGCGCGGTCGCTACCTACGCGGGGCCGCTGCAAGGCGAACTTCACACTAGCACGGGAAGCTGGGGGAGGAGGGCGGCCGCGGAGGGGGGGAAGAGAAGGGCGGCGGCCCACTCAGATCGTGAACGCCTCCGTGTGCTGCGTTGCGCCCCCAGGCCCCCCTGGTAGGCGTCGCCACAGGTACATGTTTTGTCGTCACGGCCACGCGTGCGGCGGGGCGGCGTAGGGCAAGTCCGCGCGAAGACGAGGCAATATGCGGGCCAGTTCAGTTCACGCAGCGCGGAGAAGCTGGATCCGCCCACAGGGTTTCAGACAGCAACGCTCGCGATGGGGGCAGTCGCGAGGGGGACGCGGGCAGGGAAAAGAGTGGGTGTGTGGGGGGGGAAAGACGGGGCAGAGGGAACGGGAGTAGTGCGACAGTGACGGGCAGGAGCCAGCAAGCGTGGCGCCGTGGGGCCGGTTATAGCAGCAAGCGACCAGGAGGAGAAACGAGGCATCGCGAGAGTGGCCCGAGACAACCACACACACACACATACACACCAGCACCCCAAGAGTATCCCGAACCCCCCCTCCCCTCTCCCCCCGCCTCCTCCCTCCGGTCCCCTTCCCCCCCCTCCTCCGCCCCTCCCCGCCCCCGCGTTCCCTCCCTCCTCCTCCTCCTTCGTCCCCCAAAAAAAAAAAAAATCCCCCCCCCCCTCCCCCCCTCCCCCCCTCCCACCCTCTCCCCCCCACTCCCCCCCCCTCTCCCCTCCCTCCATCTCCCCCCCCCTGGAGGAGGAGGGATGCAGAAGGAAGGCAGGGAGCCAGGAGGGAGGCGGGAGGGAGGAAGCACCCGGCGACTGCCCCTCCTCGACCGCCCCTGTGGCGCCGGCCCCCGAGAGGCGATCAACCGCAGGCGCGCGCCAGCAGGGCGGCGGCCGCCCCGACAAGTCCCAGGGCGTGGCGCCCTGGTGCGGGACGGCCCTCCTCCTCCTCCTTCCTCCTCCTCCTCCTCCTCCTCCTCCTCCTGCCTCCCTCCCCCCTTCCTCCTGCCCTCCTCCTCCTCCCCCCTCCTCCTCCTCCTCCTCCCCCTCTCCCCGCCTCCCCTCCTCCTCCCCTCCTCGCTCCTCCTCCTCGTCCTCATCCTCCTCCTCATCCTCCTCCTCCTCCTCCTCCTCCTCGCTCCTCCTCCTCCTCCTCCCTCCCCTCCTCCTCCTCCTCCTCCTCCTCTCTCCCTCCCCTCCCTCTCTCCTGGAGCCGCGCTGGGGACCCCGGGCGCCGCCCTCTGGCGCGCTGCGCGCGCCAGGAAGGGGGGTCCGGCGCGGGCCCAAGAAATCCGCGCGGGCCACCAACAGTTTGTGTTTATGTGGTTGTCTGTTCTTCTATTGCTCCATCTTTTTCCTGCTACTGCTCCGGCTCCTGCCTTCTCCCTCCTGCCTTCTCCCCCTCCTCCTCCTCCTCCTTCCTCCTCCTCCGCCTCCTCCTCCTCCTCCTTCTCTCTCCTCCTCCTCCTCCTCCTCCTCCTCCTCCTCCTCCTCCTCCTCCTCCTCCTCCTCCTCTTCCCCGATGACAGTGAGTTCTGCTCGCTGGGCACGGGTCTCACGTCACGTGCTTCCGCGCGGGTGCTCCACATGCGGTTCGGACCTGCAGGCTGCATCGACCGTCCTGTCAGATCACTCGGAGTCGCTGGCGGCACTGGCAAATCGCACCGCGGACATTTTGGCAGGAGAAAGAGATCAAGGGCATTAAAAACGCCCCTACCCTGGTTTACGAGGCGCTGTGCGCTGAACCTCCTGTGGGCTGACAGGGTAACCCTGCATATCGCGCGTGTCGCGCGGCGTCCTGGGCTCTCTGGCCTTTGGGAGCTCCTAGGAGGTTTGCGGACCACGCACTTGTAACCCAGGGTAGGGGCGCTTTTGCATCCCTCAAAGAGATGATAAGGGAGCTTGTGTCTTTGGATTTCAGCGAATATCGAGCTACGATTTTCTCGTTCAACACCGCACCCCGCAGGACTGGTCAGGACTGCGAGGAGGTGGGGGGGGGACAAGGAAGTCACACCGGTGGAGCTGACGCTCACGTGCACACGCAGGAAGGATGGAACGGAGAGCCCACCACCGGAAAATCGGTGCTGGTTTCGTGTTCGTCTCGTGCGTGCGGGCGAGGCGAGGCTGCGTGGGCGCGCGAGAGTAATGATGCCGCCGTGGCTAGGAGCTGTGAAGCCGGTTGTTCGCCCCTCCCCCCTAGCGCGCGGTGGCCGGGGCTTTCCCGTCGGTTGCGCGTCGCTGTCCCGTTGGTGTCCCGTCGATGTTCTGCGTCCCCGAGTAGGGCGGCGCGAGTCAGTGTCCTGGAGCAGGGCGGCGAGATCGATAGTGATATCGTTTGAAAGATCGGTCGTGAGATCCGCTGTGAGATCTATAGTGAGATCTGTTGTATTGGCAATGCCGTTCGCCCGGCCGAATCCGCGCAGGACGCTGCTGCGGAGAATACTCTGGGTGATCTTTCTTGACTCCCAGTGTCTCGATCGCGCCGTTCCTCATGTCTGGAGCGCGCAGGAGGAAGGGATGACAAAGAACAGCAATCATCGCAACCAGCATCATCATCATCATCATCATCATCATCATCATCATCATCATCATCAGCATCATCATCATCATCATCGTCATCATCATCATCATCATCACGCATCGTCGCCAACCCGAGGGCGCATCCCTGGCATCATCGTCATCACAACCACCAAGAGTGTCATCAGTTCTTTCTCTCACCCCTCCCAACCTCCTTGTCACCCGCAGGGTGGTCGCACAGGTACTCACATCCGCTGGCGCGTGCGTCGTGTGCCAGAGGGTCTACGCCACATAGGTGACTGCGAGCCGTCACTTACAGAGCGCCATTCTCCGTGATCGATACGATCCACGAGGGGCGTCGTCAAACGAACCCCTTCCTCGAGCCCGATCACACCAAACATCCGATGCGCGAGTTCGACGGGGCGAACTACGACGACCTCCGCTCTCACCTCCGTTGCACTTCGGGCCGCCTGTTGTTCGATAATGCAGGGCCCTTTGACGTGATCGGCTGGCGATGTCGGCTCCGCCACTGACCTCGCTCGCTCCGCCTGCCAAGCGTGGAGGCGCCCCTGCGACGGGGGCTCAGAATAAAGGCGAAAGGACGGGACGGAGGTCATGACCCGACCCAAGGAATGGTGAGGTCCGCGGTTGTCTTGGAACGGAGGACGGTGATGCTGGAGAGCGTGGCATATCGATGTTAGTTTGTGGACGAGGGCGCAGAGAGTCTGGGATTGGCCTGCACGGACGGTCTCAAGGGGCACGACGACGTCAGCAAGGCGATGAAGGAACGCGATAAGGGCGGCGGAAAGATCGATTGGAAGGCGAAGGGTCGCCACGGGTCGTACTGTTCATTCGCTAGGTCCAGCGCGCCCTCGGCGACCTCGCCGCCGACGGCAAGAAGCCGCATTCTGCGGGCCACAAGGCCTTCGCCGAGATCTGGCAGATGACAGTGGAGAAACAGTCGCCACAGGAGCTCGGGCAGTTCGCGCTGCAGTGCACTTGCAAGCGGGTGAGAGCTGCGGGAGAAGGCTGCGACCCTCAGATGGTGCGGAAGGGATTGCTCCGCGTGGCCTCTTTGTCCTGCAGGACTCCGAGGGCGCGCGGAGGCACTGGCCCACTGCTCAGGAGCGCCTCACCGAGGCCGAGCCGCCGGAGGCCATCCTTGGGCCTGCGCCCCGGGGTCCGACGGAGCGTTGGCTGGGCAGTCGGATCAAGCGGCTACGTCGGGATCGGCGACCGCTCGGAGTGCTGGTAGTGGCGTCTGTGCGATGGCAGGTCAGGCTGCTGCTCCCAGTTGGGCGACGACCCTGTCCGTCGATGTGGCTGTGCGTGTGACTCGCCACTGGGGTGCGGGAGGAAGTGAGTGCAGGGGGCTCTCGCCTGCCGGCCCTCGCTCCGCAGGTCCAGTTTCGACGCATGCCCATCCTGACCTCCCCGCGGTACCTGTGATGGTTCATCCCAGGGTCGTGCCAGCGCATCAGAAGGGGAGGGGCGGGGGTCCTGGTCGTGGGCGCCGTGGTGGTCGTTAGGACGGCGGGGGGCGTGGGAACAAATGAGCACACCTCGGGACTAGTTCCCACTGCTGCTCCTCCTCCTCCTCATCCCCCCCTTGGAGACATCGGCTGAGAGGGCTGGAGGTCATCCCGTCTGGTTTGTCCGAGAAGATGTGGTCCCCGATGTTGGGCACCCCCCTGGTTGCGCGCCAGTTCGGGGGGAGGCCCGGTAGGGGGCCGCGCGGGTGGCGACCGTCAGGCCACCTGTGCTGCGAGCGGGGTCGAGCTGCACATAAAAACACCGCGCAGAGCCCACCGCTGGTGCTAGACCCTCGACTTGGAGCGCCATGTTGCGAGATCCTAGTATCGCAGAAGCTCCTCTTCTTCCCTCCTTCCCTCCCCCCCTCCCTCCTCGTCCCTCCCTCCCTCCCTCCCTCCCTCCCTCCCCCCCTCCTCCCTCCCCTCCCTCCCTCCTCCTCGCTCCCTCTCTTCCCCCCCCCTGCTTCCATCCTCTCTCCCTCCCCCCTCCCTCCTCCACCCGTTCTCCAGAACTTCTCCCTGCCGCACCCGAAGCGGCGTGTGCCTGTGCCGGTCGGGCGGGTCGGGCGTCTCGCGCCCGAGGCCTGCCTCGCGCGCGCGCGGCCCTCGAGCTCAGAAGGAGTAAGTCTGCAGCGGCCTCACGGGGTGGAGGCTTAGAGGACCCTGGAAAACGACAGGGCCGTTTTTGCTACCGGTTCCGTTCTGCCGCTCTTTTACCGGTTCCGTCGCCGTTTTTTGACAGGTTCCGGCTCCGGTTTCAATCCTGGAGCCGTTTTTGTTGCCGTTTCCGGTCGCCGTTATTGTGCCGTTTCCTTTTTCGAGGGGCATTTTTTGGGAAACGGTGAAAAAACAGCCCTGCCGCTTCCAGGGCCCACTAAGGTCGGGGGAACGTAAGACTCGGGTAAGCCGGAACTCGGGTTTGCCGACGCTTTTTGACGAGCGCGTCCTGGATTTTGACGGTCCAGTTTTCGTGGGATGTTTGCAGTGGGAGCTCGCGTCAAGTTTCAGATTGCGTCTCATCATTTTTATGATGGACCCCGTCAGGCCAACCCGCGTCCCCCGTACCCGAGTCTTACGTCTCCCCGATAAGGGTGGAGGGCGGGCCGTTCCGAGAGAGGATCGTGGCATGGGCGCTCCGCCGCAGCAGGGGGGGCCCCCTCGCCTCAGCGCCGCGCGCACGCGTGTGGAGCGGTGCATGGTCGGCATGTTGTCCACCACCACCACCACCAAATGTTGGAGGAGGAGGGGGTCCTCCTCCTCCTCCTCCTCCTCCTCCTCCTCCTCCTCCTCCTCCTCCTCCTCCTCCTCCTCCTCCTCCTCCTCCTCCCCCTCCTCCTCCTTATCTTCCACCTCCTTTCCCCCACCGACTCATGGTGGTGGTGGTGGTGGTGGTGGAAAACAGGCCCATCTAGTGCAGGAGCTTCACGGTTGGATGGCGGGCCGTTGCCAAAATGGCGTTCGTTGTGTCGTTCCGCGCCGCGCGCAGTCGTGCAGCATGCCTGCAAGGGCTCCGCGCGTGGAGGGCGGCGCCTTGGCAGAACGGGGTTTTCGCCCCAGCGCCGCGCACATTCGCCTCGCACGACCGCTTCTTCATGAAGGATTGTCTTGGTTGGCGTCCCGGAAAGCGTGCTTTCGGAAAACATGTCTTCGCAGGCGTTATGACTGCCAGGGCGCAGCGGTCACGTCGACTCGCGGTGTTCGATTCCCCAAATTGGCGTTCTGGCACGATGTAGGACCATCACGACGCAACAGTAATGTTGATTCGCGGCGTTGCCATCCCAGGAATGGTGTTTTGGCACGGTTGGGGATTATCAGACGTTTGTTTTCCAACGGGGCACTCCTGGACGAGGAAGCGTTCTACACGGCCTACGCCCAGAGGATGGTAGGATTCATCCCAGGTAGGTTTGTTCACAGCTCTGGGGTTGACAGCTCTGACGAAAAGTTGACGTCTCAATTTGCTGCTCGATCCGCAGAATTTCTCGGTCCCGGAGGTCCCCAGAGACCTCGCAGCTTCCGTGCGAAAAAAAACACATTGCGACCGAGAGCTCAGTTTCTTGGAAGTTCGGTCCTCCCTCGCCCTTCCTCCCCAGATCGCAGACGCGGTGATGTTTTTTTTCGTTAATGTGGACTCCAGAAATACCCCTACAGTCCACCCGCATAGTAAGGATGGGCAGCCTTCCCAAGGGTACCCTTGCATCCTTGCCCCTTCGACCCATCCTCAGCGACTTTCGCTGGCCAGCCTCGTTCGAACAACGTTCGCGTGGGCCTTCACGGCCCTTGCATCCTTACTGCGCATCCTCATGATACGAGTTGGAGAGGGAGGAGGAGGAGGAGGAGGAGGAGGAGGAGGAGGAGGAGGAG